>CAXKVI010000005.1:48268174-48382861 GCA_964058755.1 Campiglossa producta | reverse complement strand
CTCAAATTGACCCCAATTTGCCAACTTTATATTAAAATAATATTACAAGTTAATTTCTTATTTCTATATCTAACCCGGTAGGCGTTTCTTCAGGACCTCTTTCGAGAACCAGGTCCGCTGAGCTCGAGACCCATTTTTTGAGCTTATTAGCTTATTCAACAACACCATTGTATGGTATTTGTGTGATCTGGCAACCGTCGACATCGCGTATTACATACCTGTCATGAGGTAGGACCCGTTCAATTACATAAGGCCCCCGATATTTTGGATCTAATTTTTTGTTGGTGCCTGTCGTAGTGTTACTGTGTCTAATAACTACGTAATCGCCTTTCTCATACTTTTCAGCAGGCCCATTACGTTTAAGAAAATAGTTATGATTTGATTCTTGCGATTTGATTATATTTTTTTGTGCGGCATCTCTCACCAACGCTAAGTCACGCTCAACTACACTATTATTCTCGTCTAAGTACTCAGTTAGCTCATCAATAGTTTCACCCCGCTGAGCGACGCCAAATAGGAGGATAGAAGGTGTTGTTTTTGTTGTCATATGGACAGTATTGTTTAGTATATATTCAGCATTGCGCAATGTATGGGGCCAATCTGCATGCCCATGTTTTTCACAAGATTTAGCCATTAGTGGTGTAAGGACACGGTTAACTCGTTCCACCTGACCATTCGCCTGCGGTGACGCGGTTGCATTTAGTATATGTTGTATATTTTTCTTTTCTAAAAATTCTTTGAATTCGGCTGATGTGAAAGATGTGCCTCGATCACTGATGATACGTCGGGGTCGGCTATAGCTATCAAAGAAGTTTTGGAGTGCTGCGCAGGACTCTTTAGAACTCGTTGTTGTTGCAGCGTACAACTTCGTAAACTTTGTAAAGCCGTCTATAACGACCAATATATACTTCTTTTTTGAGCTTATGGCAGACAAGGGACCTAAATGGTCAATATGTATGGTATCAAAGGGGATGGGTGCTTTGGGAATATTAAATAAATTTCGTTTATTCGTTCGCATCGGTGCAGAATATACTATACACTTTAGGCGTTACGGATAAAATTATGAACGCGAGTTTTCATCTGAGGAAACCAGTAGTGCTTTTTTATTTCAGCACAGCACTTGTCTATACCTAAGTGTCCAATTTTCTCGTGTATATATCTGATAACATTATTTACCATTTCATTTGGCACGTATAATCGACGAGTATTCGAGGGCGATATTTCATAAACAACTTCGAACCGGAGCTCGTATTCATTACTTTCTTCAGTCTCTAATTTGGATCTAAGGCGGCAAATTTCAGGGTCACGACTCTGTGCTATTCGTAATTGAAAATCAATGTCAAGGTCACTTACAGCCCCAACATTCTCTATTCGACTTAATGCATCCACGTGAGCCATTGATTTTCCAGGTCTATGTTGTATTGTATAATTGTATTGTTCCAACTGAAGTGCCCAGCGAGCAATTTTAGCTGAACCATTTTCGTTAGCTAATGTTTTTGCCAATGCATCACAGTCAGTTACAATCTTAAATGGCCTACGATCGAAATATGTATGAAAGCGTCGTAACGCGTACACAACAGCAAGAGTTTCTAGTTCGTAACTGTGTAATTTACTTTCCGATTCAGACGTAGTTTTTGAAAAAAAAGCAATAGGGTGAAATTTTGAATCATCTTGTTTCTGCAGCAGCGCAGCACCAAATCCCTTCGAGCTAGCATCGCAGTGTAATTCAGTATCTCGCCCTGGATCAAATATGGCTAAAATAGGCGGCTCTATGAGTTTTTGCCGTAATGTAAGGAAGGCTTGGCGGCACTCTTCAGAAAAAATAAAAGGTATATCTTTTTTAAGAAGTTGAGTCAAAGGGTAAGCAAGCTTCGAAAAGCCCGGAACAAAACGACGGAAGAACGAGAATAAACCAAGACATGTTTGTAGCTGCTTATGACTTCTTGGCATCGGATATTGCTGAATTGCTTCAATATGCCGATTGCTTGGCGAAATTCGGGAAGAGTTGGCTTTAAACCCTAAGTATTCTATCTCAGTTTGCGCGAATTTACATTTTTTTAAATTGAGTTCAAGACCGAAAGAACGCAGTCTTTTAATTACCTTTACTACAGTGCGTAAGTGAGTTTCAAAATCCACAGAAGCTATCAAAATATCATCCATGTATACTACAACCAACCCAAAGCGCTGAAATACAGCAGGGCCATTTTTTAAGCCGAAAGGCATTCGTATATATTCATATTGTCCATCAGGTGTCACAAAGGACGTATATTTAATTGAATCTTCGTGCATTCTAATCTGATTAAACCCGTTTTTGAGGTCCATTAAGGTAAACAACTGCTTGCCACCCAAATGTTCTAAACAGTCGTCAGGTAATGGCAGGGGGTGATTGTCTCTTACCGTTATCTTATTAAGAGGACGATAGTCGACACATTTTCTAATTTCACCCGATTTTTTGCGTATGGGCACGATTGCGGAAGCATAGGGAGAATTACTGGGGCGTATAATATTTCTCGACAACAGGTCATTAATAATTTCTTTGATTTCAATTCGTTCCTGATGCGAAAGCCGGCGGTATATAGGGATATTCTTAGTAACCTCTATTTTCATGCAATAATTATCAGAGCTGGAAGGATTTACCTCAGTTTCTTCATATGCGCATTTAATAGTGGACCGAAACAAATGTAGTTGATCGGGACCTAGCGTGGTATCTATATCATATATATCATCTTCTTCTGAAGTAATGTCAATGGCGCACAAACTAGAAAAACAATCCGATGTATCACAAATCGAGGTTTCCAGTAACTTATTGGTTACAGCACCAATGTCTACTTTAACCAGATCATCACCAGTTTTAATTGTCATAGGGGTATCGAGCTCACAAACCGAGTTTTCCGATGACCTAAGTATGCCAAGAGATTTCAGCCTTTCTTTTAATGAGGTATTAACAAAGTTTTTGTTACACAAACTTTTAAGTTTATTTATTGAATAACAATGTTTGAACTTAACTAATTTAATATTTGCCTTTTTGAAAAAATCGCGGCCGATAAGCAAAGGAACAAACAAAAATTTATCTGGTAATACAATCAGCTCTTGTTTGAATAGTTTATTACAAAGTTTAATAATGCATTCGGTTCTTCCATATGACATAAGTTCCTGGTTTCCAAGGCCGCGGTATATTGTCTTAGTTAAGGAATTCTCATAAAATTGTGGTAAAACCGATCGTTGAACGAAACACTTAGGGCTGCCGGAATCAAAAAGAGTGAAAACACTTTTAAACTTGGCACACTTAGGGCTAGAGTATCCGAAAGCAACACTTACCATTCGCAAAGTCTCCAATTGTTCAGCAACAGCAACAGCATCTCCATCCTCCTCATGAATTTGACCTACGCCTCTATTAGCAGCTGATTGATTGACAGCAGGACGAGCTGGGCAATTCCTATACACGTGATTCAATCGGCCACAACGAAAGCAAGAGCCATCAGGGCGCTTCGGCTTTGGGCACGCACTTTGATAGTGCCCAAAGCGAGAACAATTAAAGCAGCGGACTGAAGTGTCAGCCGAAGGTGCACTGGTAGACAAAGGGGCATCAGATTTTGCCGGTGGCGCAACATTTGCACTTGATGAAACAGCCGTAGAACGACGGCTCAGAGTTACAGCAGATTGGCGAGAACGTAAACGCTCGTAACGAACTACCAACGTCTTCAGTTCACGTAAGGTGGTAGCACCGTAAAGCATTGCAGCACTTGTAGACACATCGCCGATCCCATTTATAATAAGGTCGATTAATTCACATTCCTCAATTTTAGCTCGTGCAGCAATTTCCTGCATTTCTATGACATAGCGATGTACTGTCTCAGTTGGTCGCAAGCGTCGGTTCCGCAGCTGAGTATACACTTCATCAGTCGAATACTTCCGACCAAACTCTTCAACTAATGCATCACGTAAAGTCTCGTAAGTGTGTGCGTTTATCGTCCGCAAAAATACTTTAGCTGTGCCACTTAACAAGCGGCGAATTCCCACAAAGCGTGCTCGGTCATCGAAGCGTAGAATTTGAAAGGCATCTTCCATATCTTCTACAAATTTTAGCACATCGTAAGTATCGTCCCCATTGAACTGCTGAACCATAGACTCTATGACGTTCATATCCAGCCGAATGATTGGTGCTGATTGTGACACCATCCGAAGGTCACTAACTTCCTGTTGCAACAGAAGTAATTCTCGTTCATGCTTAAGACGATTAATGTGTTGAACGAGCGATGCATCAGGATCAGCAGTTGATTGTAAAGTTTTCACATCAGGGCCACTTCGGAACTCATTGGCATCAGCAGAATTTTCATTGATATCAGTAGAATTTCCAATGTCCTCAGTAGAATTTTCATTGGCACCGTTGGCGTTGTCTTTCTCCAGGCTTTCAGTTTCTTTTAACATGGAATCAGTTGGCGTTAAGTTACCACCGCAAGCACCACTTGCATTAAATAATTCTCGAATCTGGGATATAGTTGCCGTTGACGGCACATCAACTCCAAGACCAGTCAGAACGGTAATCATGTCTTCCTTCGATGTACAATTCATTTAAAAAAAAAAAATTTTTTTTTCGCAGCTTTTCTTTCCAAACGTTTTTATTTGAATGACTGAATGACGCGTTTCTTAACTAGTGTCGACATACACTTATCGAAATTCCGATACTTTACGATACTTTTGACATTTAAAGCTTAGGGCTAGTACATACGGTCAGTTAAGGGATAACTTAAGGGTCAGATACACTATTCAATATGGCAACATAAGATATAATCATACACGGTTAGCCTACTGTACATGAGACGTAACTGTAATCTGTAATATACTACAAATAGGAAATATTTGATTACTTTTTTTCCCTATATATAGCCTTCGGCACAGCCGAAGACAGCTTTCCTTACTTGTTTTTATCTGATAACCAAATTTTTGTTACACTTTTATTTTACGAAATGATTACGAATTATTTAAGTAAAGTCGAAATTCTTTCAATTCTTTCTGATATCAGACTATTTAGGAAGTCTTGGTTTGGTGGGTTATAGTTCAACTTTTGTACAACCCTTCGTTTGTTTACAAAATGATATTCGTAAATTTTTTGACAGACTTATGAAAAAATTCTTTCCCTCGTGAAGGGTGGATACCTTGCCGTACGGCACTTCATCAAGAGAGCAGCCTAGCCTCTCTGGCGCGACGACAAAGATCTTCCCCCTCCCAATCCAGGGTGTTATGCGCCCATTGGACGTTTGCAGCCGGGAGGCAAATCGTGGCTGTATTTGAACGGAGCCTCTCTGATACCGGGTCGCCTCAGAGAGTAAGCATGGCCTTACCGCGGTACGGGGCTCTGCCGTGGCGGACGACACATTTTCCCCTACTTTTCCCTTGACCCTAAGCTGGCCTTGTCCGGCGATGGGTCGTACGAACAAGATGAACTCAAATAACGTAAATAAAAACGAAAAACCTAAAAAACAAACAACGCCAAATTTCACTCCTCAGCAGAGGAGAGCTATGGAGGAGCAAGCGAGAAAGCAACAACAACGCCGGAGGACAACCTCCGCTCCACAATCAAGGGGTGATCGACAGCGATGGCAACTACGAGTCGGTCAACCAAACCTCTATCGAGTAAGATTGACTTGATGGGAGCTAGCACAAGTGCGGTTGCCAACGCAGCTAAGCGGCCAACGGCGGATTCTAAACTCCCATCAATCGCTGATATGAAAACCAGCCTCTTTACGTCTGTTGCAGCGGTCTCACGACCTGGCCTCGGAGTTTCGAAGGAGGAGGAAGCTGCAACTGATTTTTCGGCAAAGAGCTAGCGAAAGCTGTGATACCGGATTTCCAAAATACTCACATGCCAAAGAGGCTAAAAGTTAACCCTTTCAAGCGCCAGAGATTGGACCTGGAGTTAAATCCCCCTCTCAAGCGGCATCAGAATACCTCTGGAGCGGGCAAACTAAGCTTTGCTGAGGTAACCAAGGACAGGATCCTTATAGGCGTCCTTGACCGAGGCAATGACCGTCTGGCCATCCCCAAGGACCGGTGGCGTTACGTGCGAAATGAACTCGGCAACATTCTTCTCAACGTTGCTCCGGAGTTTCCGGGTAGTTCGGCACGAGTAACGGATGCGGGTTGGCACCAGGGTCAAATTAAATTACTCGCATGCGAGGATGCAAAAACCGTAGCACTGTACAAGGCAGCAGCTGCTAAACTGGGTGAAGTCTACCAGGGCGCAAAGATAGAGGTCGTCGACTGGAAGGACATTCCAGCTCGTCCAAGGGCAAGGGCGTGGATTCCGGCCATCCCTGACGAACCCGAGAGAATACTCGGGATGCTACGGCTAATGAATCCGTCCCTCCCAACGCATGACTGGAGTGTCAATCTGGTCGGGGATGCGGTAGGGCCCGACAGACAGGTGGTGTTCACCATGAATAAAGAGTCAATCGAGCCCCTCAAAAGGTGCAATGGCCTAGTACACTACAGCGTAGGCCAGATCGTTATCCACGTATATCGTGGTGATGCTCAGCGCGCTGCCTTCTCGGCTGCTCCGGGGGAACCGGAAAACTTATTACCAGAAGAGGAAGCGGAGGATTCCGATGCGGAAAGCATGTTATCCGCCACGTCTCTTGGCGATAGTGCTGTGAACAACTCGGAGATGGAGGACAGCCTACAGGACGAGGAAGTCCTCGACGTCACGGTGGTAGCAGCCAACGCTGAGCGACTAACATCTAACGCTACAGGCAGCAGGACTCCTGCAACGCCACATCGGGCAGTTAATCGGAACAACTCGTCGTTGATAGGCAACCTCCGGGATGGAGCAAACCTCGACGATATGGGGACGGCAGGGAAGTCTGTGCGCTCTCATGTTGGTGGTGCTTCAGATTAATTTGCACAAATCTAAAGTGGCTTCGGCTGCTTTAAGTAGTCGTCTTTCTAAAGGCGACGTGGATGTGGTCCTCATCCAAGAACCCTGGGTCAATAGCTCGAGAATCTGCGGATTGGGGACTAAGGGCTTCAAGCTCATTCGAGCCAGCGAGGAGAGCAAAGTCAGAACGTGTATTTTGGTCAAGTCTGAGTTGAACTCCTTTCTCCTACCTAACTACACCAATGGTGATATTACCGCTATCAGTCTAACGGTCGACAGCACCCGCCTGACGGTGGCGTCGGTCTATATGCCCTACGACGCCGAAGAACCCCCACCACAAACGGAGGTGAAAGACCTGGTGTCAAATTTCTGCACGGGTAATCTTATTATTGGAGCGGACGCTAATGCTCACCATGTCCAATGGGGGAGCTCCGACATCAATGCCAGGGGCGAGTCTCTGTTTGATTACCTCTTAACAACCAACCTGGTGATTTGCAACGTGGGTAATGAGCCTACTTTTATCACTAAGACCCGCAGGGAGGTCATAGACCTCACTATCTGTAGTGAAGGCGCTTATGAGTGGGTCAGAAAATGGCGGGTTCTGGAAGAACATTCTTTCTCCGACCACCGTTACATAGAAATGGTTTTAGACTTTATTGTAGAACAACCAATCATGAAGCGCAATCCACGTAACACTGATTGGCAGTTACACAATGTAATATTAGACAGAGACCTACCAGTACTGCCCTCACAAGCCCCCTCATCAGTAGAGGAGCTGGAGGATCTTGTTACTACATTTACATCGGCGCTCTCAAATGCTCTAGGACAGGCTTGTCCAGTGCCAAAACCACGCGGTAAACACAGGCCACATTGGTGGTCCTACGATTTGGACTCGCTCCGAATATCATGCCGGAAACAATTTAACAAGGCCAAGAGCTTCGGCTCTGAGCCTCATTGGCATGAATATAAAGCTAAACTAAGGGCCTACAAAAAAGCTCTGAGACAGGCGAAGAGAACCTCGTGGAGAAATTTCTGCACTGGCGTCGAAAAGGTCGACGACACAGCGAGACTTAGACGAGTCCTCTCGAAAAGTCAAACAACCATCAGCTATTTGCGAAAGCCTGACGGATCCTGGACCAGCACGGAAGAGGAAACCCTTGAGCTGCTCTTGAATACACATTTTCCGGGGAATCTGCATGATGCACCACTAGCACCTGCAACAAACCTGGCAGTGAATATACCCATCACTGAGGAAAGAGTAAGGTGGGCAGTTAAGAGCTTTGAACCGTATAAGGCTACCGGGCCGGACGGGATTATCCCCGCGCAACTTATAAACACGTTGGAGACATCAGCTAAATGGCTGGTATTTCTCTTCACAGCCTGCCTGGCTCTCAACCACATTCCGGGCTCCTGGAGAAGCGCCACGGTAGTGTTTATCCCTAAGGCTGGGAAGGCATCCCACTACGAGCCAAAAGATTACAGACCGATCAGTCTCTCGTCCTTTGTACTCAAAACCTTTGAGAGGATACTAAGCGACTACCTTTCAACGACTATTGATAGCAACCTTATCTCTAGCTATCAGCATGCATACGCCAAGAGTAGATCAACAGAAACTGCTCTGCACAGCCTAGTATCTGTCATTGAGAAATCGCTGTGTGAAAAGGACTACTGTCTCGTGGCCTTCTTAGATATTGAGGGGGCTTTCAACAATATAAGCCCGGAGGCGATCAACTCCGCTCTAACTAATCTGGGCGTAGATAGACCTCTAACTGGTTTAATTGACCAACTTCTAAGAGGAAGGAAAATAGCTTCTTCACTTGGTACGGTCGAGTTATCACGCTATGTCACAAGGGGAACGCCCCAGGGTGGAGTTCTTTCCCCGCTTTTATGGAACCTCACAGTCAACTCGTTGCTACGTGACACAAGCTGGGGGGGCGGGAAGATAGTGGCATACGCAGACGATTTAGCTATTGCATTCAGAGGCAAGTTCCCACAAACTCTGTGTGACCTGATGCAAGTAGCACTGCGAGAGGTTTCGAGGTGGTCCTCTCGCTGCGGACTTAGTATCAACCCGGGGAAAGTGGAACTTGTCCTCTTCACCAACCGGTACAAAATACCGCCACTAAGCCTACCAGAACTAGATGGCACGCGCCTGGGCTTGTCGGACAAGGCCAAGTTTCTAGGCATAGTTCTGGACAGGAAACTGAATTGGAAGGAGAATGTTCTTCAACGCCAGAAGAAAGCTTGCATCGCTCTTTACACATGCAAAAGAGCCATTGGCAAAAAATGGGGGCTCAGCCCTAGAGTATGCAGTTGGATCTACACGGCCATCATTCGCCCAATCATGCTGTATGGAGTCGTCGTATGGTGGCCGGCACTGAGCAAGACAACATACCTGAATCTGTTGCGGAAAGTCCATAGATCCAATATGATCTGTATAAGCGGTGCGCTAAGGACAACGCCCAACGAAGCCCTCCAGGCCATTCTGGGCATTTTGCCACTTGATCTGGAAGGGTTTCGGTCAGCGGCGGCATCAGCTCTGCGCCTAAGAGAAACCTCCAGTTGGGGTGCGGGTACTATTGGACACTCCAGTATTCTGGAATCTTACAGCTTTCTCCCTCTAAGCACAGATCGTTGTGCGACCACTACAGTCGGGGATAGCTGCTTCAAAATAAACATTCCCAGCAGAGAAGACTGGGAGAGGACGGATTGGTGTCCCGAAACAAATGGTGGCACTTCCATATACACCGACGGCTCGAAGTTGGACGGCAGAGTTGGAGGAGGGGTTTATTCAAGGGATTTGGACCTTGAACTCTCCTTCAGACTACCTGATCATTGTAGCGTCTTCCAGGCGGAAGTCTCGGCAATCCGGGACGCCGCGGCCTGGTTAAGCAAACGTGTTATCGGAGGAGATATCACTATTTTCAGCGATAGCCAGGCGGCAATCAAATCCCTTGGCTCATACACGTTCAACTCTGAACTGACGCTCAGCTGTCGTCGATCTCTTCAGGAGATGGCCCAACAGAACCGCGTAAACCTCATATGGGTCCCGGGACATAGGGACATTGAGGGAAACTGTAAGGCAGACGAGCTTGCCAGGCAGGCCACGACCAAGCAGGTTCTTCGGGATAAAGAGCGCTTAGGTATGCCGTTTGCCACATGCAAACTAATGCTGAAGGAGCACACACTCCGTCAAGCCAACGAAAGATGGCTGCAATCCCCAGGGTGTCGGATATCGAAACAAACCTGGCCAAAATGGGATCTTAAAAGGTCTAGACGCATTTATGCCCTAACTAGGAGGGAAATCTGCATATTGATAGGGGCATTAACCGGTCACTGCCTCATTGGTAGGCATGCAGAAAGGCTAAGTGTGCCCTACCGACGATGCTGCAGGAGTTGCAAAGATGATGAGGAGGAGGAAACGGTGGAGCACCTCATCTGCAACTGTCCGGCTTTAAGCGGCGTGAGAACGCGCTTTTTGGGAGTTCCGTTCCTAGATAGTCTAAGCCAGATCGCGGAACTGGACATAAAGGACTTGATGGGCTTCATAAAGTCATCTAAGTGGTTCGAGGAGGAGTAACGGTGTCGGTTTAGGAGTGTCAGTCCCGGGATTCTGCTATGTGGAAAATCCCAACAACTCAGGGATTTTCCATATGGCTGGGTCCCGGGGCTGACTTTCCTTGTGTTGGTGGTATCACAACGGGCCTTCAAAACTGGCCTAAGTGTGCCTCTGCGGCAGCCACTTGAACCTACCTACCTACCTACTCCACCTCAAAGTCATATTCCTCTAATTCCAGTCGAACTCTAGTTAATTTTGATGAAGGGTTTTTCATCGAAAATAAATATGTTAAGGGGCGATGGTCTGTTTTAATCAAAAATTTTCGGCCATAAACATATGGTCTAAAATAAGTTATAGCCCAATGGATTGCTGCCAACTCTTTTTCAATTGTGGCTTTATTGCTTTCACCTTTTGTGAATGCTCTTGACGCATAGGCAATTGGTAATTGTTTGCCTTCATATTCTTGACTAAAGCTTTCGGCAGAATCAGTCCGCCAATACGTCAGCTGCGTCACGTACGTCAATTTTAGAGCAATTTCTACTTTGACGTATCCGTCTTATCTGGCGTTACGCATACAAACATCCGCAGTCTACTTTGCTGTCAGTTATTTCGACGTACGTGACGTACGTCACGGATTGATTCTGCTGAACGCTTAAGAACTGCGCCGCAGGCAAATCCACTGGCATCTGTTGTTATACAAAATTCTTTATCGAAATCTGGATATTGCAAAATATTTGGGTGTACCAATGCCTCCCTCAAATAGACAAAAGCTTTTTGACATTCCTCTGTCCACTCAAAAGAAACATTCTTTTTACACAATCTCGTTAAAACTCTAGAATGAGCTGCAAAATTGGGAACAAATCTTCGGTAATAGTTACAAAATGCGACAAATTGCTTAGCTTCATCAGCACTTTTGGGTATTGAATAATTTAGAACAGTCTCATATTTACTTGGATCAGGTAAAATTCCTTTATTTGTGCATTTATGTCCAAGATAAGTAACTTCCTGGTTAAAAAATAAACATTTATCCGGATGTAATTTTAAATTATATTTTCTGCAAGTAGAAAATACATCTCTCAAATTTGTAATCATATGTTTTTCGGAGCATCCTAATACTACTAAGTCATCCATATATAGAAAAGCTTGAGATGGCTTAAGGCCTGCAAATGCTAGTGTCATCATTCTTTGAAATGAGTTAGGGGCCACTTTCAAACCATATGGTAATCTTTTAAAACGATATGTGCCATCCTCTGCCGTAAACGATGTGATGTCCCTAGAGTCTTTATGTAATTCAATTTGATGAAAGCCAGACATTAAGTCTAGGCATGAAAAATATTTAGCTCTACCCAATTGATCTAGGATATCATCAATTCTTGGTAATGGAAATTTATCTGCAGTTAATTTTTTGTTTACTTGTCGGTAATCGACTATATCCATCTTTTATCATTTTTCCCTGGTAACGGTTTTTTCGGTACCAGGAGAATTGGGCTATTATATTCTGACATAGACGGCTCTATTATGTCATCTTCAATTAATTTATTAATTTGCTTGTTAATTTCCCCTTTTTGAGCTTGAGGTAATCTATAATTTTTAATGTAAATAGGTGTGCTATCTTTCATGTGTAATTTTTGTTTATAAAAGTTATTAGCAGTAATTGGTTCGGTATCTAATGAAAATATATCAATAAATTCGGAGCATAATGTGTTAAGTAATTTACTAGCGAAAGGTGGGAAATTTTTATTTAATCTTTTTAATTTTTCCTTACTATTTTCTATTGGTTCTAATTTATTTTTTATTATTGCGTAATCATTTAAATTTTCTGTGTTGATATTAAAATTTTGAATGGTTGCATTTTTATCTGTTGTATTAATGACTCTAATGAAAGTTTGTTGTGAATTTACTAAGGTGTTTGCAATAAAAATGCCATCAGCTAATTTTTGATGAGGTATTAATAAATCAGAATTATTATTTTCAATATGGACTTGTCGGATTACTTCCGACCTTGCAGGTATTGTTACGCAATTAACAGATGGTCTGTTTGTCATTTCTATTATAATATTTTCAGGAAAATCATATGGACGTAGTATTAGGCTGTCCCCATTTTTACTGTAATCTAAAATACAATTATATTTTTTAATAAAATCCAGTCCCAAAATTCCATCGCAGGGAATTGGAAAATTATCTTCAACTATGTGAAATTTATGTGCTATTAGTAAGTAATCATCCTTTAAATCTGCCTTGACTGTTCCAAGAGTGCTTGTTAAACCTTGACCAATGCCCTTTAAATCAGTTTTTTGTGAATAATTAATTGTGACATTATTGTCAATTTGACCCTTTTTTATTATTGAGATATCTGCTCCTGTATCGATCAGGAGGGTTGAAATTGCGCTATTTAGAGTTGTTTTAGAGGATATATAGCTATTTAGGTGTAAATTGAAAACATATAATTTTTTGTTTATTGAGGTGGAGTCTGTTGGTTTTCCTGTTGATTAACATTTCGCACTGTTGCTGTATTATTACGGTTCGAACCTCGGGATCCGAAGTTACGCCTCGATCTTTGATAATTTGATCGATTATTATTATTATTTGAATTATTATATCTTGTAGGGTATGTACGCCGCTGGTTATTTCTATAATTGTTAGGTTGATAGCCTCTACGGCAATTACCGCGAAAATAATTTTGTTGGCGTATATGAAGTAACGAGTTAGGGTTACCCGTTATTTCAGTGCAACTGTTGGTAAATTTTGACACTGCTTCATTCATCGTGGTGAACGTTCCAGCTTGCATAATTGTCTTTACTTTGTCATTGGAGCAGTTTTTACACATAGCTTTGACAGCTGTTTGTGTAGCATACTTAGTTGCGAGGTCTGTTGTTAGACCGTCAGATATGTATGCTCCTTCCAATGATTTTGTGAGCTTTTCAATTTCGGCAGTGTACTGATTTGCAGTTTTACTACGCTGTTGGATATTTAAGAGTTTTGCAGTTAAAACTTCTACTGACTCACCCTTTATTTTGCTCTTTAATGTTTGTTTAATTTCCTGTATGGTGGCTTCAGCACCTACGAAATTTCTGGCTGTGCCTTTAAGTTTTGTCTTTATCATGGATACTGCGACAGCCTCATGCGTTTCCTTGATTTGCTCCAGAATGTCAAGGGCATCCAAAAAACTGGATAAGTTTTCCGGTTTGCCATCGAATTCGGGCAATATCGAAGAAGCAGTTTTAATGAACGCTACCATTGTTTGTGCCATGGTTGTGTTTGTTTGGGAATTCTGGTCTGTGTGAGATACAATAGTGCTTGGATGAACTGTTTCTTTTGCTTCTTGTTCTCCCTCAGTATCTGACGCACCTTCGAACAACCAAGTGTCGAAATCGATATCGATATGTTGCTCGTAGGAGGTTGGCACTTCAACGTCAATGTTATACCTGGATAACGAGGATACCAATTTATCTCTAACGCTCGAAAATACCTGGTAGGCTTCTACCTGGTGAGCTTTTGTTAGAGTGTTATTTATCTTTCTTATGATTTTTCCAAGATTATTTAATGCTGACAGTAGAACATTTAAATGTTTCTTTACTGTTTCAGTTTTTATTTTTGTGTTTTTACATATACACTTATACGACTTTTCCGCGTTTATTTTATTTTCAGCGAACTCATTCGAAATTTCTTCCCACTTTCCCATTGGACTTTACAAAATTATACGTTATTCAAACCGCCTGCACGGCTTTGATATTTCTTTTTCAGAATTTTATTGTGGGTTGCATAGAATCTCAAAAATAAGTTCACTGAATTAATGACTACAATAACTATAAGGCATTCGGGTCAGAAACTTTAGATTCTTTACCTCCCATTTTTATTTATTATTTCTGTGTTAGCTTTGATTTATAGCATCAATAAAATTTTATTTCCATTTAAAATCGGCAAGTGGAAATTACTCAGAATTTGCAATACTTACGCATCAATCTACAAATTTCTTCTTTATTTCTGGTTTTTTTTTTTTATTTTTTTTTATTTTAACATCCACAGGGTTCAAATCCAGCCTTTCGCATGGCTCTTACGGTTTCCTCTTCAAAGGTGGTGGGATGAAGGACATCTTCCATGGTCGGTACTCTTGGCATTTCAAGATACTGCCAATATTTAGTTAACCAAGCTAATTGTTTTTCATAATCTGGGGATTCAATTACAATTGTACGGTTCAGGTTCTCCCTTGGAGAATAGTCCCCTTTGGGTAAATCCCTAGGAGGCTTGGAAAAATCCCCAGGCATTATTAAATTAAGTAAATCAACTTTTAATTATTATTTCTTTATTTCCGCTTTTTAAAAATTCATTACAATAATTCATTACCACTTTCTTAATAAGACAATTCTATTTGATAACTCCTGCCTTTCCTCAATTGTTTTGGCAAAGTTTAATGCTCTATATGAAAGCGCCAATTCTTTTTTCTTTCTGTATTTTTTACCGCCTCTAGTTTGTTTCCTTCTTTTTAACGGCGGAGGAATTTTTGGTTTCACCGTTTTTTGTGTTTTGTTCCGCTGCCAATACTCTTCAATTGTTATTAGCTGCGGACCCTGTCTTACAGCTGTAGAGGTTTGAGGAACCTCTTCAGTGACACAAGCAGGACTTTCATTCACTTGCGCAGCTTCTAGTGCCAACTGCACGCACCTATCGAAAGTAGCATGAAATTCCGCTTGCATCGAAAAATTTTTAATTTTCAAATAAAATCAATTAAAAAACCGCTTTTATCAAGAAGTATATTCACATTTACAACTTTGCAATTTTCTTAAACTACCCTAAGCAGAAAAATAATCTGCTACTTGGCCGGCGCCGATATGACGCCGAAGAGTTCTAGGTATACTTATTCTGCTATCCGAGTGGCAGCCGTGTTTCAAAACATCAAATCCTTGTTAATGTTCCTTAATGCTTTGTATGGAACTTCAAATCCTTGTTAATGTTCCTTAATGCTTTGTATTGAACTTCAAATCCTTGTTAATGTTCTTTAATGCTTTGTATTGAACAGGTACTTCTGCACTGTTGGAATCTCAGCAGTCTGCTTCCTTTTAAATAGCAGACTACTGAATAGTTTCCAACAGGATCAAGCCAGTCTGCTTCCTTTTTAGCAGCAGTCTGGAAGGATCTTCCGATTTGGCAGGATCGCCATGAAATGTCGTAAACGAGTCGATTGAAATGAATGAATTGAATCTTTATTTAGTAAAAACTTAGCCTATTTATAGTAATTCTTAACTCTAACACTGACGTAAATATTCTTATTTACTAGATACATATTTACATCTATGTCTTACAAACTAAACCTAAGCAAGGCACACACTTGCCCACATGCACATGCATTCATATGTGCATAGCTCGGTACCTTACTCAAGGCATATGTCAGTGCAATCACTCATACTAACATATCTAACGTGGGACTGCGAGTAATGCAGTCACACACATATGTACGTACACTAAGCATGGAGACGCTGGCAGTGCTGCCGCACATATCTACATATATAGAGCCAGCGTATACAATTGATACAACTCCATGACTTGTGCTGCAAATATACTTAGCGTGTGAAAATGTTTACGTTGCAGAATGTTTATCAAATCCACAGCTAGCCGCTTAGAAGTCAGCTTGTGACTTTGTTGTTGTTAGTGAGTTGCTTTCGTTGCTTTTCAAATTTCTTACGAAAATTAACACTTTTTAAATTCTGTAAGAAGGCTAACACTGACGAAAACTAACACTTTCAAGTTGTGTCTGACGAAAACTAACACTTTTATTTTGTGTCTGACGAAAACTAACACTTTTGGCTAGTACATTTTCTTCAGAGAAAACATGAGGTGCATTGCTCAACTCACACAGATTGCTATATTCTCTCGTTTTGTCGTAGTAAGTGCGCAAAAGACAACTGACCATCTGCTAGCGTCGCATCGTTTAGTAGCTTGCGGGCGGGCAAAAAGACAACAGCTCTGCCTAAGTTGAGTGGCCATAGTTTAAGCTGTTAGCCTTAAGTTTACGTTGTTATGTATAAGCTCTGGTAAGTGATTCATATGGCAACATCATTTACTCGTTGTAAACTAGCCTTAACCACTACTCGCTGGATAGACACAATTTTGTAGAAAAGAAATAAAAGATCATTATAGGTTGACCCACAAGTCGAGAAGACGTATTTTGCCTATTTCCGCGATCCATCCACAGTTTTCAGAACCAACCGAAAGAAAATAGAAGAATTATTTAAAAAAAAAAAAAAATATTTATATTTGAAGGTGTAAGATGTTAGATGTAGGGGGAATGATGTAAGATATAAGATGTAGGGGGTAAGGTGTATAGCAGCGCATACATTCGAAAAATGTACGCGCATACGTTCTTGTCTATTTACTTACCCGCAAGCTACTGAACGATGCGACGTTAGCAGATGGGCACTCAACTACTCGTTTTTCACTAACACTACTGCAATTACTAACATTGCTGCAGTTAGAGTTTTGGTGACCGCTGGTTTAAAGCTAATCAACAATGACCTGGTATGCATATGCCACAAAATGTCTAGTCAATGAATTAGTATGTTTGCAGAGTAGTTCGGATTTTGACTGCAGGGTACCTACATTTTTCTCACATTATTATTATTATTATTTTTATACCCAGTGTACTAGTTCTAGTACAAGGGTATATTAACTTTGTTCACATAACGGCTGTTTGTAGCGGCACAAAATATCCGAGATAGATATAGAGTTCCATATATGAAACTTCTTAGGATTAAAAGAGGAGTTGATTAAGGCATGTCCGTCCGTCTGTCCGTCCGTGTACACGATAACTTGAGTAAAAATTGAGATATTTGCATGAATATCTCTCACAGGTTACTTTCTGGCCAAGGTAGGTTGCTATTGAAAATGGGCGAAATCGGATGATAACCACGCCCCCTTTTTCGATATCGAAAATTTCGAAAATCACACAAATTGACTTATCTCGGTAGCTGAAATGGCTAAAATGATATAATTTTATAGGTGAATCCCCCTGGTCATTCTCTTATGATTTTTCCATAAATTTTTTATAGTGGGCGTGGCACCGCCCACTTTTAAGGGAGGCGTTTTTGAAAATTTGACTGGTCGTAACTTTTAAACTGTTTACGATAGAACGATGGAATTCGGCACAAAGCATACTAGTATCGTTGGGAGTATACCTGATGAAACTGGATAAAATCGCCCTTCAACCAGGCCCACTTTCGATATCGAAAATTTCGAAAATCACACAAATTGACATATCTCGGCAGCTGAAATGGCTAAAATGATATAATTTTATAGGTGAATCCCCCTGGTCATTCTCTTATGATTTTTTCATAAATTGTTTATAGTGGGCGTGGCACCGCCCACTTTTAAGGGAGGCGTTTTTGAAAATTTGACTGGTCGTAACTCTTAAACAGATTACGATAGAACGATGGAATTTGGCACAAAGCATACTAGTATCGTTGGGAATATACCTGATAAAAGTGGATAAAATCGCCCTTCAACCACGCCCACTTTCGATATCGAAAATTTCGAAAATCACACAAATTGACTTATCTCGGCAGCTGAAATGGCTAAAATGATATAATTTTATAGGTGAATCCCCCTGGCAATTCTCTTATGATTTTTCCATAAATTTTTTATAGGGGGCGTGGCACCGCCCACTTTTAAGGAAGGCATTTTTGAAAATTTGACTGGTCGTTACTTTTAAACTGATTACGATAGAACGATGGAATTTGGCAAAAAGCATACTAGTGTCGTTGGGAGTATACCTGATGAAAATGGATAAAATCGCCCTCCAACCATGCCCACTTTCGATATCGAAAATTTCGAAACTCACATAAATTGACATAATTCGCTAACGGAAATGGGTAAAATTATATAATTTTATAGGTGAATCCCCATGGTCATTATATAATGATTTTTTGATAAATTTTGTAAAGTGGGCCTGCCCCCGCCCACTTTTAAGGGAGGCATTTTTATACCAAGCGTACTAGTACAGGGGTATTATAATTTTGTCCACATAACGGTACTATGTACCCGCGCAAAATAATCAAGATCCATGTTGCAAAGTTCTTAGATTGAAAAGAGGAGTCTATTCAGGCACACAGAGCCAACAATGCCTAATAAAATAGAACAAAAGTCATAAGATATCTCTATAGATTTTCTTCAAGAAGATGTGCTTCTTATTATTGTAGAGACCGTCTTTTTAATTTTATTAAGAAGATTTTCTTTTTAATATTTTAAATGAAAAATAAAATGATATCGCCCTCACCGAGAATCGAACTTACAATTTTCGGAATGATAAACCCAGCTGTTAACCATCAGGCCATCGCTCACTTTTGATTGCTAGCTTCTAATTACCGATATGTGTAGAGTTGTTAATGTTTCAAAGGAAAATCTTATAAATATAATTGAGAAGATTTCTTTTTAACATTTCTAATTAGGAAAAAAAGAGAGAGAATCGAACTTACAATTTTTCGATTGCTAAACCCAGCTGCTAACCATTCGGCCATCGTATACTAATAATTGCCAGCGTCTAACTACACCTTTGTAGTAAATGTGTATTTTTTTAATAAGAATTTCTTCTTAGAACCAAAAAGATGTCCGTACAGTTTTTTCTTCGTTTGCACCGTTGCGACTACCCCTTTGCCCAAAAGCTGATCAGGAAGACAATCTTATTAATTTTATTAGGCATTTTTGGCTCTGTGCATGTCCGTCCGTCTGTCCGTCCGTCTTTGTACACGTTAACTTGAGTAAAAATTAAGATATTTGCATGTAATTTTATATACAGGTTACTTTTTGGCCCAGGTAGGTTGCTATTGAAAATAGGCGAAATCGGATGATAACCACGCCCCCTTTTTCGAGATCGAAAATTTCGAAAATCATACAAATTAACATAACTTGAGTAAAAATTTAGGAATTTGCATGAAATTTGGTATACAGATTACTCGGATTATAACCACGTCCCTTTTGTCGGTATCGAAAATTTCGAAAATCACATATACTGACATATATCGGTAGCTGAAATTGATGAAATGATATAATTTCATAATTTCATATGATTTTCTGTTAAATTTTAAAAAGTGGGCGTGGTACCGCCCACTTTCAAGGGAGGCATTTTTGAAAATTCGACTGGTCGTAACTTTTAAACAAATTATGGTATGAAATTTGGCACAAATCATACTAGTACTGTTGGGAGTATACGTGATGAAATTGGATAAAATCCCGGTCCAACCACGGCTACTCTCGATATCGAAAATTTAGAAAATCACCTAAAAGACTGGTCGTAAGTTTTAAACTGATTACGGTAGAATCGTGAAATTCGGCACAAGGTATACTAGAGTTATAGGAAGTATACCTGTTGAAATTAAACGAAATCGCTTCCCAATCACGTCCACTTTCAATATGGAAAATTTCGAAAATCATATAAATTGACATAATTCGGTAAGCTAAATAACTAAAATAGTATAATTATAGTATAATTTAGTAGTTAAATTTGTAAGGAATTGTCTACTATTAACGAGTCCTAAAAGATGAGTTAATTTTGTTAAGTGAGCCACCTATATTTTATTGCAAGTGGGTAGTATGGCTCAGAACGATTAAACAAAAATACAATTATATATACAATTTTTCAAAATTCGAATTATTTTGAAAGTTATATCTATCAACAGTTTTCGAAATTACTCACTTTTTGATGATTTTCTCACGATTGGTCAAACCGATTTTGCTAATTTTTTAAATCTATATTTTTTTTTTTTTTTAATCTATATTTATAAAAGATGGTATCTTCTACAAAAGGACGTTTCACGTATTGCCGGTTCTGCGAGAACGGTATTTGTACCTGTACAATACCCTTCGTACCGAAACGACCTGGGTTGTTTTTTTTTATAATGACTCGGCCAAGAGCAATTCATTTCGAAGTTACCCTGTCTAACGCGTCACGATTCCCTCACCTATTCCCTCTACAAAAGCACATTTCCAATTTTCGCAAAAAAAATTTTTTGCAAACATTATTCGCAATTTTTAACTTCTCCATCGTGGCGAGATTGCGCTTTTGTATGATGTTGTTGGGCATTGCATTAGTAACTATTAGCAAAAAAAATTTTTTTTGCACTTTAAGGGAGCGGAAGTTATTTACATCAAAAAGTAAGGAATTTCGAAAAGTGGTGATAGCTATAACTTTGAAAATAATTTCAATTTCGAAAAACTGGCCCAAACGTATTTTTTTCAATTTAAAACTTTGTCACAAATTGGGTGTAAGTATATTAGAAGTAAGAAATGTATTCAACTATAAGTAATATTTTGAGGGCACACGAACAATGTACATATATGTTATACCGTAGCATAAATAAATATTAATTTTATAAACTAACTAATAAATTTATTGAGTTCGTTTTTCCCAAATTATAATATATATAGAAAATATATAACTTATAGGTACTACTATTGTTTCCATACACTGGGTATTTAATGTTCGGCTTACCCGAACTTAGACTTCCTTACTTCCTACCTTGGAAATCGGCTAAAAACAAGGAGTTAGCTTCTATGATTATGAATTTTTTATGTACTTTTGTCAAAAGTTAGAAGAAATCTGCTTGTTTTTATGAGAAAACCTGTTTATAGTAAATTAATGAGAAAATCCTATTATTTTCTCTAGATTCATATTGAATTTATTGAAAAGGAAAACTATATATAATTTTAGAAGATCCCTTATTAATTCAAATTCAGGTATGCCTTCTTCGAATGTGTAATTCGACGCTACCAAGCACAAGCACACGATAGCATCATGGTAGAGATCTCCGTTCAGCAGTTAATCACCCCTATTATGGTTGTCAATATCAATTGCCGCTTCGTATCAATATCAACATCAAGTCGTATCAATATCAACGTCGCATGAATGCAGTTCTGGTATTTACTTCATCAATGTGTTGACGTTGACGTGTTATCGATAATCTTATAGCAAAACTACGATCATTTATTTTGACAATTGTTTATTGGCTCTCAACAGCTGAAATTTTTCATAAAAACTGTCGGTATTTGTTTCCTTTAGGGGTCAGCTGCTAATAAATCAGCTAAAATTATGGGAGATAGCTACAGGTACAGCCTAATAAAATTACAACAACCACATGAAAACTTGCAACTTTGATTGCAAATATCTCTTCAAAGAAGCAAAAGATTAAAAAACGCTTGGGGATTCGTGATCCTGAGGCCAAACCCCGTCTCATAGTGTATCAATAACAAGTGTGAACTCTTCTTTTGACAACACACATTAAAATGTCGGTTTGTTAACATCCTGCACATATTAAAATGTCGCCAGCACCGAATAACAGAAAAGCAATGGCGTTGTTTAACATCCTGCACACATCAACATGGCGGTCTCCTATCTTTTACCTAATGGTAGAAAGAGATGGGAAGATGGAAAGATGGAAAGAAGTGAGACAAAAAAGGAAATTAAAAACAGGTGACTAAACTCACTTTGAAATTTTCACGCCTATGCCTATGATATCACACTTGTTATTAACCACAATCTCAAACAGGTGTTAAACTCATTTTGGAATTTTGACGTCTATGCAGAAGAGTTTACACTTTGTATTGATACTGAAAAATTGCTAATGTTTTTTAGCAAATATAAATTTCACTACACTAGGTGATTATTTTTTATGGGAGCACAAACTAAAAACTTTAGAGAATTGCCTGTCGATTAAAATGAATACGCCGCTTTTCGATTACTCATAGACTGTCCCATTTAATCTTCAACTTCTTCTTTTATCAGTTTTTCTTACATCTAATTTACAGCTTGTCAACTTCCAATTCCAATAAGCGGTAAGTTCTTCGCCTGTACCTATGAGCCTACGTATGTGTGTATGTGTACAAGAGAGCGTGGACAAGCCGCGCTTTCTAGTAGGTATACACACACCGTATGCACATAGGTACATTAGAATACAGACTGTAATCATGCATTTACTTACATTAGGGTGGTGCTAAAAAGTTAATGTAAGTAAATTGGTAAGTTGAAATCATTAAAAGGGAAAATAAGGTAAGTGTAAATTAATTATAAGGTAAGTATGAGGTAAGTAATAGAAAAATATAAGGCAAGTATAAGGTAATTCTATTTTAAGTATTCAGGTAAGTATAATAATTGCATTTCATTTTAATTTACATCTCATTTTAATTCAGGTAACATTACTTATTTTTATCATCTGCTTTAACACCGGCCACCTTGAAGGAATCTGGATTCTTCAACCATCTGCTACGGGTAACACGGCAAGCTTATGGATTGGACGCCTAATTGTTCCAGTCTTGGTTTGGATGTCGGCCACTCTCACCTTTCCGTCCTGGCCGGCTATCGTGCCTGTCACTCGGCCTAGGACCCATTGCTGGGGTGGGGCGTTGTCTTCGTGAACGACGACGACCTCTCCTACCTCTACGTTGGGTTGTGGGTGCTGCCACTCGTTGCGCTCCTGCAGACTCAGCAGGTAGCTCCTGGACCACGTTTGCCAAAACCGACGCTTGATTGAGGAGACATGCTGCCATCTGTCGGAGTAGCGCGTGCTGGGTTCCGGGTGCTCCGCTTCCTCGGGCATTTCCCTCAGCCGGCAACCGATTAGCAGGTGCGCCGGAGTTAGAGCCTCGCCGTCGTTCGGATCCTGGCTGAGTGGAGCGATTGGACGCGAGTTGAGTACAGCCTCTAACTCGACGAGCAGCGTTCCTGTTTCTTCGGCGGTGAGACTCGCGTTGCCGACGGCTCGCACGAGCAGGTGCTTCGCCGACTTCACTGCCGCCTCCCATAACCCGCCGAAGTGGGGAGCCCTGGGAGGTATAAAGACGAACCTGAACCTGCTGACTGAGAAATGCTTCCCTCAGTTCCTTGAGCTTGCGATCGGCTCCTACGAAATTCGACGCGTTGTCGCAGTGAATCGTCGCTGGTATTCCCCGGCGTCCAACGAACCTTTTAAGGGCGAGAATAAATATATCAGAACTTAAATCAGACACAAGTTCTAAATGGACAGCTTTTGAGGTAAAACACACAAAGACCGCAATGTACATTTTTACCGGGGGGGGGGACCCCGTATCTTTTGTGTGACGTAAATTGGACCGCAAAAATCTACCCACAAACCATGAAAGGTCGTAGGGCACGCAGCCTGTCGGCTGGTAAATTGCCCATAATTTGGCTTTTTAATTTTAACTTATAATGAAAGCAATGTATGCAGTTTCGCACGGTTCGACTACATGCCTCTCGAGCGTTAACTAGCCAAATTTTTTCTCGCAAAATTGCAACCAATGCTTTGGCACCTGCATGATGGTTGCGCAAATGTAGGAACCGTATATACGATTTGACGAACTGCGAATTTTTACTCAATAATAGAGGAAATTTGGCATCGTACGGGATAGGCGCATTTAATAAACGACCGCCTACTCGTAACAATTTCAACGACAAGGACTTTTCTGAATACTCATGCAAAAATGGATTCAATTTTTGCAAGTTCGACGGTAGTGGAAGACTCTTTGACAATGTGGTTATTTCTTGGCTATATTCATCAAATTGCACTATTTGGACAATTTTCAAGAAGCTTAATTGCAACTCTTGTGCCGATGGTGTTGGATCATATTTGGTGGATCGATTTCTCACCTTTAAAACCCATCGCAGAACATAGGCAAACACTCGTAACAATTTTTTGTGTGAGGAATATTTTTCAATCACAGTCACGAGTAGATTACGTTCGTCACTCACAGCTACTAAGGCGCTGGAATTTTTCTTCTTTTCCAGTGCTGGTTCTTCAGGCGTTAATTCGAAATGGGTATTTATTGGCCAATTTGCGGGGTCTTCTAAGAGGAACTGTGGGCCAGAAAACCATATTGAATTCTGTATTTCATCCACGCTGCAACCCCGAGACACTTGATCCGCAACTCTTGAATCTCGGACACTCTATTAACAACGAATGTTTGCAAAGTTGATGGATGTGTTTTTATCCAATGCAAAACTATTTCGGAGTCTGTCCAGAATGTTGTGCTGTCAATAGGTCGACTCAACATCGGCGCAATACGTGACCATAACTTGGCCAAAAGATGCGCTGCCAGGAGCTCTAAACGAGGAAAAGACTTAGTCTTCAGCGGAGCAACCCTGGATTTTGCAGTTAGCAGAATGCATTTAACTTCATTAGCGAATTGGCTTCGAATGTAAATACAACAACCATACGCTCTTATTGAGGCGTCGGCGAAGCCATGTATTTGACAATTGGCACTCGACTCAGTAAAAACAAACCGAGGAATGCTGATTGAAGGCAATTGCAATAAATTCACTTTGAAATTCTGCCAACTGCTGTTGAGATACAACGGAATCGACTCATCCCAATCTAGTTTCTTAATCCACAGCTCTTGCAATAAGACTTTAGCTGTGGTCACTAGTGGGGCCAGCAAACCAAGAGGATCAAAGAGTCGGGCAGATACCGATAGAATATTTCGTTTTGTAGCACGTAACTCATCAAATGTATCATCTAGTTTAAACCGAAATAAGTCGTCTTTTGGCGCCCAGTGGATTCCCAGCGTTTTAGTGGAGTCTGAATCGTTGAAACTTAACGATTTTTCCAGACTCTGACTATCGAAAAAGCTCGGATGGTTAGAGAACCACTTAGCAAGCTGGAATCCTGCCGACTTTAAGACGTCAATCGCCGAATTCTGTCGAGGGATTCAAAATCTTCAGATCCGGTTAACAGATCATCAACGTAAAAATCGGTACTTATTACTTTGGCACCGAGCACCGAGTGGATATTCTTGTGCATTCACATCACTTAGCATCTGCAAACACCGTGTTGCGAGAAATGGAGCTGGCGCAGTGCCATACGTTACGGTGTTTAAACGAAAAATTTGCAGAGGCTCGGATGGATGCTTTCTCCACACTATTAATTGAAAATTTCTATCATTTTCATTCACAAGAACTTGGCGGTACATCTTAGTGATGTCGGCTGTAATAGCATACTTATGCATTCGAAAGCGAAGTAGCGTCGAAAAAAGTTCTTCTTGAATGGTCGGTCCAACCATCAAAATGTCATTCAAAGCAATTTGTGTTGACGTCTTACTCGACGCATCGAAAACAACGCGGAGTTTCGTACTTTGTGGTCTTAATACACACTGATGCGGAATGAAATAGTGGGCTTCACTCGGAATTTTGTTATCCGTAGGGCTCATGTGGCCCAATGCCAAGTACTCTTCCATGAAGTCCAGATACATTTGTTCGTTAATAACAAAAAATAGAATAATTTAAGAAAATAAATTATTCGATCGGTCAAATAGTCCATGAAAAATTTTCTACTGTACAATAACATGACCATAACATCAAAGCTTTCGAAGTTCTGGATCTTTCAACGTACGTCTCTCCAGCGCCTGAAACCGCCGAGCTGCGGTTTCAAATGACTGACCCAACTCATTTTGGTCAGTTTTGAACGGCAATCTTACTTGAAGCCGTCCCGACGGTAAGACTTCAGTAGTCTTAACGAAGTAGTCTTCGCATTCCATTTGCTCCGCAGTGAACTTTGTAGCCTGTGATTCCGAAGGGATTTCTTCCATTGCCCAGAATCTTTGAACAATTTCATCAATTGCTTCGGAATCATCTTCGGCTTTACATAAGGCACTGCTAGCTTCGGAATGCTCACTTTGGTGAGAGACGTATTTGCCTGAAATAACCCAACCCAAAAGTGTTTTTTGAAGTGTTGGGAACCTTGGGTCAGTTTTAATCTGACCAACTGAAAGAAGATCGAAAAAAGTTTCGGCTCCCAACAAAAGATCGACTTTGGAGGACTTATGGAACCCAGTATAGGCTAATTCAATATTAGCTGGAATTTTCCAACCTGTGATGTTAACAGCCCGATCTGGGTGATTTGCCGAAATCGCTCCCATTACCCAAAAATCTGCGAGAAACTCGAAATTGTTCACTCGGGATTTTATAACTGCACTCACTTTGGACCGAACCTTTTGGGTGGCATTGCCAATCCCAATGACATTTAATGTCGCCTTCTCTCGCCGAATTCGCAGCTTTTGTGCCAGCTCTTCAGTCATGAAGTTAACTTGAGACCCGGAATCAAGTAAAGCACGAGCTGACACAAAATCACCGGAGCAAGTTTTTACCTTGACCACTGCTGTCGCTAACATAACGTGATCAGGCACGCTCACTGTGTGCATAGCTTGTGAGGTCGAAGGTTGTGGTGTTGTTTCGAACGATATTGGGTATTGATGTAACATGGTGTGATGTGACCGGTTACAAACTCGACACCGTTCTAATTTGCATTTGGAAACCGTATGCCCCTTGCGCAAGCAATTTATGCACAATGGGACCGATTTCGCGAAATCGAATCTCTGCTCAAGAGAGAGAGTTTTAAATTTAGGGCAGGTGGTTAGAAAGTGGTCCTTGGAGTTGCAATGAAAACACGTCGTTGGTTTAGCTTTCGCAGCCACAAAGGACGATTTTGGCTTTTCAACATTCTTGTTGCTTTGTCTTTGGGTGTCATGCGATTTTGACGATGTCGACGCTTCTTCAGACGAGAGGTGCTGGTATCTCTTATTGAGAGCCGCTTCACACTCACTCCACAGCGGAAGCTTGTCGTAGTCAAGTTGCTCCTCCCATTTTGACCGCGTAATGGGATCAACCTTCGACATGACTAAGTGAATTAACATCGCATTTGAAATGTTTTTATCGTCACCCAAAGACAACAGGGAGTCATAAACAGCTGACACGGTATCGATCATGGACCGCAGCGAAAGCGACGATGGCCTTTGGATTTTCGGCAACTCAAACAGTTTCGCAACTGTATTCGAAAATATCAGACATTTATTGTCATATACCCTTTTCAGGCTTGCCAGCGCCTTTGGATAATTTTCTTCCGTCATTTGGAAAGCCTTCACCGTTCCTAAAGCTTCACCAGACAAACACGACACTAAATGTGTAAATTTTTCAATGTCTGGAAGCGCAGGGTTGTTTTGAACGAGGCTCTCAAACAGACTCATAAAATTTTTAAATTCCGAATACTGCCCTCGAAATTTGGGCAGCGAGCATCCAAAGGTTCAAACCCCCCTATAGAAAATTTCTACGCCCTGTTGCGACTTAAAATTATTGGGAACTGCTCCTTTGGAAAAGCCTTTTGTAAGCGCAGGATTTTGTTTTAGTTCTAAAACAAGCTGCGCAAATTGGTTGTTGCTTGTTATTTTAATTTTTTTTTTTCATTTTCCTAAATTAAATAAAAACTAAACAAATAAAGTGTGTAAAAAGGTATAATTCTGAATTATTTTACCAAATTTTTACAGCAGAATATTTAATTGCGCGCTTGTCGTCACCAAAAACTGTGTTGACAATTTTTATGTTGACAACCGTCAATAGAATATCACTATTGTTGTCGTCAATACCAAAATAGTATCAAGAGCTGCCAAAAGTTATCGACTTTGACGACGTAATAGGGGTGAATAATTCTTAGTTCGATTCGCGGTGAAGGCAATAAGGCAAGTGGACATGTGGTGAGGAAAAAAGAACAAAGGTGTAATTAGACGTTGGCAAGTTAAGTATACGATGGCATGGTAGTGTAGATTAGACTAGACTAGACATCTGGGTTGAGCGTTAATTTTTTTTTTTTTAATTTGAAATATTAAAAAGAAGATCTTCTTAATATTATGTGATTATCTACTCAGTTTTATTAAAAAGCGACACCCAGTCAAATTAAGACGGGCATCTTATTGGAAAAATATCATAGAGAAATCCTTCTGATTTAGAGGGCATTTTATGTGACTTTTTGCTCTGTGTTCATTTCAATTACACAGCCCGACAAAATTAAAAAAAATGTTTGCTTCTTTGAATTTATCAGCCGATTCTAGTTAATTTGGGCGCGCTGAATTCAAATCTGTAATCAGTTTGTCTCTATCAGCTCTAGTTTTCATGATATAGCTTTTTTATACCCTCCACTTAACTTATGACCTGAAAAAAAAATTTCGCCAAAAAAATGTTTACCTTAAAATTTCTTTTTTCATTCAATTTTTTTTCGTTTCATAAGTATATTTTACCTTCCAGTTAACTTATAGGTATCAAAGCGTTTCGCTTAAGATATGCTTTTTTGATGAATTCGGTTAATTTAACTTAGTAACTCATTTACTGGATGGTATATAAAATTCGGTACAAGCAGGTTCCGAAAATATTATTTTTTTTATTATTTTTGGTTACTATAGCTGTAAATAAGAAATTTTGAAAAAAACTGACAGACGGTCATAATTGGAGGTCATAAGTGGAGGGAATAAAAAAGCTATATCATGAAAACTACACTGAACCAAAAACGTACATGATTTTTACGAATAAAGTTTCATAGAAGTTCACGCTGATTTTTTCTTAGAATCTAAAAAAATTACATATCGACGTGCCATACGAAAACTAACACTTTTAAAATTTTTTACGAAAACTAACACTTTTCAAATTCTGTAAGAAGACTAACACTTTTATTTTGTGTCTGACGAAAAATAACACTTTTAATTTGTGTCTGACGAAAACTAACACTTTTATTTTCTGTCTGACGAAAACTAACACTTTTGGCTAGTACATTTTCTTCAGAGAAAACCTGAAAGTGTTACTTTTCGTCAGACACAAAATAAAAGTGTTAGCTTTCGTCAGACACAAATTGAAAGTGTTAGTTTTCGTCAGACACAAAATAAAAGTGTTAGTTTTCTTCAGACACAAAATTTTTGGTGTTAGTTTTCGTATGGCACGGCGATATACAGATGTATGTAGTTTTAAGCCGTTTCCTGTTAAAAATAAAATTGAATTGAAATAAGAAAAAGGTTTTTGTTTGTAATAATTTAACTAATCAGGAAAAACAATTTGTGATTATTCTGTCTTGAACACGTTTCGCGACAGAAGATGACCCATTCTCGCTTCCATCGAGTCCGCCCACGCCAATTTCCTCTGCAAAAATGTCATGATCGGACGATTGCTTCTCCCCCAAACGAATGTTAGGCAGTACGCATGCGTTTACAATTTTGCCCCAAAACGCGGGATCATATAGGAGAACCCTTTGTCCCGAAAGGCACCGAACAGTCTCTCAATAAGATTCCGAGCCCTGCAGAGCGCTTCGTTGTAGCAAAACTTAGGAGAACCTTTGTTTTTTTTGGCAAAAGCGTCATAAGCCACGGCTCTAGAGGGTATCCCGAATCTCCTACAAATACATACTGTTTAGAAAGAAAATTAACGATGGATTAGTACGGGTTACCTATCAAAAACCCATTTTCACATGAACGCTCCATTACTCTCTGACATCAGAAGACCGCCAAATATAAGAGTCATGTCGGGTTCCTGGAAACTTGGCATTAACATTCAGAATCTTCAAATGTGGGTGACATATCTAAAGAGAATACATGGAGCTTTGTATTAAGTAAATAATATCTTCTAACAATTTGCCTACTATTTGCACATTTGGTGAATGGTAACCATGATGGTTAACATACGCCTCTTCGTAAAGCCCTATATACACTTATTTTTGAACGTGAACGTGGGTGAGCGTGAACAATTTTCTTTTGTGTAATATGTTGATATTACTCCACTTTTCCAAAAAAAATCAGCCGTAAGTGGATAAACAACTAAAATATCTTTGATATTACTGCATTTAAACTTAAGTGCAAGTGTTAAATATGCTTTGAAATGCTTATTTTACTATCTCACAGTGAATTGTGTGCGAACGCAAAGTGACACAAACCCTTCGCAAGTGAGTGTTGAAATTTGGCAATTACCACGCCAAACTGTGATTTTTTTTAAATTTTTTGGAGAGTTGAAGTCATTTGACAGATGTGCGTGAACGCACAAAAGAATTGATTTGGAATTCTTTTCCTTTGCGTACGCAATAGAAAGTCTCCACTCATTCACGCTCACGTTCACACGGAACTGTATGAGGGTCTTAACTCCTCGGGGCCAATATGGAGACATGGCTGCAATCAATCGCGCCAATAGTCCCACCTGGCAGCTTGTCTCTCCACTAGCGTCGTTGGAAACTTGACTTCCTTTAAGAACAATCGCTGGTTTATCTCCTCCGTCACACGGTGTATGCATGCGTTGACGTCAGGACAGATCATGCAGCGTTGAAATGGCTCTTGCAGTTCCGTAATCCCGAAGGTCAATTGGCACGGTGGATAGAGCGACTACAAAGTTATGACTTTTCCATAGAACATCGCAAAGGCAGCAACCACGGTAATGCTGATGCAATGTCCCGGCGACTATGTAACCTGGAATGCAAGCATTGTTCGAAAGCTGAGGCCAAGGAAGAGGTTATAGATGTACGGCTGATGACTATAACATCGTCGGAATGGGTCATTGATCAACTAAGAAAGTATCAGCTAGAGGATCCCGATCTGATACGTGTGATGCAGGGGAGCAAAATGAACGACCAACAAGAGTGGAGATGTCAGCAGAGAGTCCTGTTGTCAAGTCATATTGGGCACGGTGGAACAGTTTGAAATTGGTATCCGGTTGCTTACATAGAGTATGGTCAAGATGGTTCAATGCGCTCGGAAGCTGGTAGTTGTCCCAAGGAAGAAAATCTCTGATGTTTTGAATGAGCTACGTAATGGTCCAAGTGGAGGTCATCTAGGAGTCACAAAAACATTGGAGAAAGTCAAGCAGAGATTCTATTGGGTTGGTTGCCGGCAGTCGATCGCGGAGTGGACTGCCAATGACAGATGAAGCAGTACAATACAGGTGCATCGTTTGAGAGGATTGCCATGGATGTAGCTGGTCCATTTCCTACTAACAAACTTGGAAACAAATACGTATTAGTTGTTATGGACTATTTCAGCAAATGGCCAGAAGTTTACCCGATTCCAAATCACTAATAATTGGGTAGCGAGGTTTGGTGTACCAATGGAGTTACATTCTGACAAAGGAAGGCATTTCGAATCACTTGTAGTAGAAATGTGCAAGATATTGGGTATTCGGAAAACTCGAACAACTGCACTGCATCCTCAGTCAGATGGCATGGTGGAACGTTTCAATTGTACCTTGGAAGAGCACATGAGGAAAGTAGTGGATAAGTTCCAGAAAGATTGGGACACGCACATCTCCTGGTTCTCGTTACATATCGCTCGGCAATACATGAAACAACGGGTCAGACTCCGGCAAAAGTAATTTTTGGGAATGATCTGCGGTTGCCAGCTGACTTGAAGTTTGGGATAAATGCTGATGAAGGAATAAATGCCAGGAAATCCACCAGCATCTTGGAAGAAGAAATGAGAGAAATACACGACCTTGTAAGACAACGGACGAAGATCATGAGTATTAAGATGAAAGCCAGATACGACGAAGCAATCAACTCGGAAGGTTTTAAAGAAGGAGATTTAGTGCTGTTATACAACCCACAACGTAAGAAAGGCTTGTCCCCAAAACTGCAGTGTAACTGGGAAGACCCATATAAAGTCATAAAGCGGATAAACGATGTTGTCTACCGCATACAAAACTGTTGGAAGACCACAGAACAAAATGTAGGTGGTTCACCTGGAGAGGCTTGCAAAGTTTGGATCGCGAAATGTGTCTGATCGGGACGATCATACTTAGGTGGAGAGCAGTGTGGCGAATGATGTCGTTAGTCGCCCATCCCTAACTTACTGAATCATACTCCCACTACAACACCGGAGACAGCTACAGCTGTTTATGTACATGACGCGAGAGCGAGAGTTGGAGAGGCGGCTCGCATATTTGCGAATGTGACACAAAGAGGAGATGACGATAGATAAACGTTTCGAGAACACTGTTGCAGTCTGCTAGGGTATATAAAGGCGCATATCCCACGCACATCGATCAGTTTATTTTCAAGTGTTGTACTCTAAAGTACTGAACAATAAATTAAGCCGCAATATTGTACTACAGTTTTTAGTAGTGAATAAAGCGTACTATTTACTAAGCAGAATCTCAGTGTTTTATTTTACGTACAGTGATCTGCTTTGACCAAACTTTTCTCAGGCTAGCCGTTTTCTAGTATTCTAGCCTCAAAAACTAGCATGTTTTTTCGATTTCCCATTTTTTCTCTCAAAAATGCAAATACCCATGTAGAACAAAGATAGATACAGATTCTTAAAGGAAATTGAGTGGGCTACAAAAAAGGTAACAACTTTTTTTTCGTAAAGTTACTTTTTCAAAACTTATTTAGTATTAAATTAAAAAAAAATAACATATTTCCGTCTTTTTTTTGGTGTTTTTGATGGCGCAGCCACAAAAAAGTTGACGGATCTGTGAACACAGTACATTATCTTTAATATATTTTGGCGAGCTAAATCCAAATCCGTGATCAGAATTAGCCTAAGAGGTCGCAGTTTTTCTCTAACCAAACAAGAACATCACAGAATAATATTGGACTTTTTTGCAAGGTTAGGGACGAACCTCGGGCCCGTTGTTGAATTATGATATCGAATTCGGATTCAGCAGCCAATTTCCCTTAAGAATATGTATTTATGTAGCTTTATTCGATGTTGATTTTTTCATGTTTCGCAAATTTTCAAACCAAACATGCCAATGTTTAAGGCTAGAATACTAGAAAACGGCATGTAGAACAAAGATAGATACAGATTCTTAAAGGAAATTGAGTGGGCTACAAAAAAGGTAACAACTTTTTTTTTCGTAAAGTTACTTTTTCAAAACTTATTTAGTATTAAATTAAAAAAAAATAACATATTTCCGTCTTTTTTTGGTGTTTTTGATGGCGCAGCCACAAAAAAGTTGACGGATCTGTGAACACAGTACATTATCTTTAATATATTTTGGCGAGCTAAATCCATTCGATATCATAATTCAACAACGGACCCGAGGTTCGTCCCTAACCTTGCAAAAAAGTCCAATATTATTTTGTGATTGTTTTGTTTGTTTAGAGAAAAACTGCGACCTGTTAGGCTAATTCTAATCACGGATTTGGATTTAGCTCGCCAAAATATATGAAAGATAATGTACTGAGTTCACAGATCCGGAAAAGTTGTTTAACCTTTTTTGTAGCCCACCCAATTTCTTTTAAGAATCTGTGTCTATCTTTGTTGTACATGGATTTTTGCATTTTTGAAAGAAAAAATGGGAAATCGGAAAAACATGCTAATTTTTGAGGCTAGAATACTAGAAAACGGCTAGTCTGAGAAAATTTTGGTCAGAGCAAATTTTGTAGGAAATTCGATTTCCTTCAAAAATATGTTCAAGTAAAGGGTGTTCTACAACAATGGTTTTTCGTTTTTATACCAAATATGAGGTAAAGTCTGTAAAATCTTTTATTTTTGGCCCAGTCTAATGTGCATACATAGAGATCATAGAAGTCGTAGAAGTTTTTGGAGAATCATTAGATTACTTTTGTTCAATTGTATTAATGTAATTGAAATGTCAAATCATTATTGCGTTTCATTTGTCTTTATAATGAAACATATTACCTACATTTTGATATTTTGAGAGATGGTTTAAAACAAACATAACATAATTACCGATATCATTCAAGAAGCGGATACGTATTTTTTTTTATCTAAAAGGCCTAACAGCCCAACCTAATTAATCGCACGCTCGTGCGCTATCACACGATGTTTTGTGCTGTAACTACGGTGACCATCCGTTCTGTTTTTGGCAGAACAGTTCTGTTTTTAAGGAGCTTGTTCTGCGTATTTTTTTTTTCTAAGGAAAATAACAGAAATGTTCTGTTTTTAAGCAAATGTTCTGTTTTTGTTCTGCTTTTTTGTGCCGGCAACCTCTTTTAACAAATGTAATGAGTGGCCCTTAGTTAGTTTGCTCAATAATTTCAAAACTTTATGGAAAATTTAAAATCTTTCAAAATATTTTTAAAATAATTTAGTTCATGTTTAACGCGGTCAAGTGCTTCATCGAAATCAAAAATTGAGTACGTTAAAATGCAAAAACGTACCAAATTTGGAAGTTTCGTTCCCGGAAAAAATTCGTACCAAAAATGGTACATTTCGGCCAAAACGGCAACCGTGGTTATGGTAAGTTTTAAATTAACGAGGAAATGTCTCTCACCATCAGGAAATACTATTCACAAAAATTTAAAAAAATGACTTTCAATTGATGCACTTTGGTTGAAATTATTTAAGATTGCAATTTTAATGTTTCGAACACGTTGGCAACATTTTTTACTGCAAAGAGATGATTACGCCATGAAAAACACTATTTTATTCCAAATATTGAGAGTGTAACCCCAAATAGTTTATAGCCGGGTACCGAAATTTTCACGTGAAGGCAAGACCAAGCTTTAAGTAAAAAGAGTTCTGTTTTTTGAAAAAAAATTTATGGTCACCGTAGCTGTAACCGAAATAACCCTGTCTCCTCAACAATTAAGGAAATGTCTTCACAAGCACTACGACGAGGACACATCATCATACAAATAAAGCATTGGTATTTTTTGCCTTAAGGGGTCAACCGATATAGCTCAAAATACGCTGTTTGGCCTCAGGATCACGAATCCCTAGGCGCTTTTTTTTAATATTTTGCTTCTCTGAAGAGATATTAGCAACCAAGTTTTCTTGTGGTTGTTGTAATTTTATTAGGCTGTACCTAAAAACGTGCAAAAAAATGCGTTCAGTCAACCACCCTGACTTGGGATGGCGTATCCCAGGGTTACTTGTTATAAGCGCGGCCGAAGGGCGCCAACTCAGAAAGATATTTGTGTCCTTTAGGGGTCAACTGCTAATAAATTTTGGGAGATAGCTCAAAAGACGGGTTTTGTCCTCAGGATCACGAATCCGGAAGCGCTTTTTTAATATTTGTTATAGTGAAAAGTTATGGTCAAAAAACCGAAAAATTACCCGGGTCCGATACCAAAATTGGGGCGGAATCCATGGTATTTATGTGCGAAACACTTTTCTGAGTTGGCGGCCTTCGGCCGCGTTTATAAAAAATAACCCTGGGCTACGCCATCCCAAGTCCGGACGTGTGACATAACCGTGGCCTAATAAAATTACAACAACCACATGAAAACTTGAAAATTTGATTGCAAATATTTCTTCATGGAAGCAAAATATTAAAAAAGCGCTTCCAGATTCCTGATCCTGAGGGCGAATCCCGTCTTTTGAGCTATATCACATAATTTTAGCTAATTTATTAGCAGTTGACCCTTAAAGGAAACAAATACCGAAAGGTGTTTCGCACATAAATACCACCGCCCCAATTTTGGTATCGGACCCGGGTCATTTTTCGGGTTTCTGACCATAACTTTTCATAAAACAAAAAATTAAAAAAAGCACTTCCGGATTCGCGATCCTTAATCTCTTAGCTAATTTATTAGCAGTTGACCTTAAAGGAAACAAATACCTACCAAAGCATTTGAGGCTGCAAGTCCACCTTTGCATAAAATGGATTATTAAGAATTACCGAATTTAGGCGTAGCGCAGTTCTCCACTGCAATTAAGAAGTCGCATCCGCAAGCGCCACGACTAAATCCGGAATTTTTTAAAAAGCCGTTTCATGCAAAGGTGGACTTGCAGTTTGAAATGCTTTATGTATGATGATACGACCCCGTCGTAGTGATTGTGGCGATGTTTCCTTAATTTTTCGACCCGACTTCAAAAGGCGCAGCCACTACCATCTGAATTTCTCAGAATCATCGAACTTTCCTTTTGCATTTCCTACGCTGTATCTCCCGCCATCACTTGTATACGGGCATGCATAAAAGAAGGGAGAATTTCTATTAAAAATGCAAATAAAAAAAAATATTTTACGCTTACCTTTTTTTCATGAAAAAATTTGACAAATAATAATTAATTTATGAAAGCTGCAGATTGTCAATTTTTGGAATATTTTCTTATGCTGTTTCATTCGCACTCATAATATTATGCATAGTACAAAATCAACAATGTTTTCTCTTTTTGGCAGATCGTTTGCACATTAACCCTAAAACGGGCTTTTGGTATTTAAAGGTCCACATTTTAATTTAATTCAGAACAACTTTCTTTTGGTTGCTTAAGGTTAACATAATTTTGAGAAATTTGTCAAATGAAAAATGTGTGTGTGTTTGCAATGCGGTTAGCAGTGGTTTGCAGGGTCCGGATTCGCGATCCTTAATCTCTTAGCTAATTTATTAGCAGTTGACCTTAAAGGAAACAAATACCTACCAAAGCATTTGAGGCTGCAAGTCCACCTTTGCATAAAATGGATTATTAAGAATTACCGAATTTAGGCGTAGCGCAGTTCTCCACTGCAATTAAGAAGTCGCATCCGCAAGCGCCACGACTAAATACGGAATTTTTTAAAAAGCCGTTTCATGCAAAGGTGGAATTGCAGTTTGAAATGCTTTATGTATGATGATACGACCCCGTCGTAGTGATTGTGGCGATGTTTCCTTAATTTTTCGAACCGACTTCAAAAGGCGCAGCTACTACCATCTGAATTTCTCGGAATCATCGAACTTTCCTTTTGCATTTCCTACGCTGTATCTCCCGCCATCACTTGTATACGGGCATGCATAAAAGAAGGGAGAATTTCTACTAAAAATGCTTACCTTTTTTTCATGAAAAAATTTGACAAATAATAATTAATTTATGAAAGCTGCAGATTGTCAATTTTTGGGATATTTTCTTATGCTGTTTCATTCGCACTCATAATATTAGGCATGTGGCGTCGCAGCTAGAAGGGAACTATTGAAATGAACAGGGAATGCGCAAAAGTGTTTTGTTAAACATTTCCCAAACGGTTTATTTCTAAAGAAATGCATAAATTAGTACATAGTTAAATATTTGACACAACTTGGAATACTCACCGCAGTTCACGTCCTCCTTCTATGCTTGTTGCGACACCAATGACATTCAATGACTTTTAAAATAAGCGATTGAGGTCATACGAAGGAGAAACGCAAAGTGTGGTGAGCTTACTTAAATATTTGAGAACATTGAGAATAAAAAATTGTAATGACAGTAAACGAAAGAACAGAAGGTAACGAAATAGCGATTGCCAGTGTTCGGTATTTAAATGAAGCAGTTCTGTTTATGGTGGATTCAACGCCAGTGTTCGGTATTTGAATGGAGCAATTATATTGATGGTGGATTCATAACATCCCCCACCCCGTGAATCGCTATGATTCACCATTTTCGACGTCAAGCACGGCTAGTTTGGATGTCGGACGACGAAGAAGGCCTGTTTTTGTCCTGATGTCGGCTCGCCTTATTTCACCATCGACGCCTTTATACACTCGTTCCACTACACCACGGCACCACTGACGTCGCGGTATATCTGCATCGCAAATGTAGACAAGGTCACCTTCCTTCAACGGCTCTGTTCTTGCGCACCATTTGACACGCCTAGTTAATGTGGGTAAATACTCAAGTATCCATCGTTTCCAAAACCGCTGCCGTAATTGTCGCGCTATCTGCCACTGTTTTCGTAATGTCCAGGTTTTCTCTTCCGATTCATTTAGCCGCGGAGTGTTCGCAGTATTAGCTGTACCCAATAGGAAATGGTTGGGTGTAAGCGGCTTATCCTGATCAGCTGACGTAGCTATGTGCGTTAACGGTCGGGAGTTAACAATATTTTCAGCCTCTATAATAGCGCTTTGTAAGGTATGCTCCCGAGGTGATATCTCCTTTAACATATGATACAACGCTCGCTTAACGCACCTGACCATTCGCTCCCAAATGCCTCCTTCCGACGGATTACTTGGGCAATTAAAAATCCACTCAACCCCTCTGATTGATAGTTCACTCTGCACCTTCTCGCGGTCGAAGACCTCGTCGAAACGCCGAGCCATCTGGTCGACACCCACAAAGTTTTTTCCGTTGTCGCTCCGAATTCTTACAGGTACTCCTCGACGATTGATGAAATTTCGAATAGCCAAAATGCACGAGTCCGTACTCAAGTCATGCGCCACTTCTATATGTACGGCGCGAATGGTTAAACAGGTGAAAAGTGCTATCCACCGCTTTTCAGTCCGTCGCCCAATGGTAACTGTCAGCGGCCCGAAATAGTCAAGTCCAGTGTAAGTAAACGGACGTACAAACGGCGTCAATCGATCCACGGGAAGCTGACCCATTATTGGTGTAAGCGGTTTAGCACGCTCCAACTTACATACCTGGCAACTCGCTATAACCCTTCGCAACACTCGTCTTAGTTGGACAATCCAAAAGTTTTGCCTTATTTCTCCGATCGTAGCTTCAATATTTTGATGTTTCATTCGCTGGTGATAATCGAGGACAATATGCGTGGTAATTCGATGATTGGCAGGCATGATGATTGGATGCGCATATACGATGAAAAGCGACTGAAATCGATGAGGTCCGAGTTAGTAGCTAAGAGCAGGAAGGTGGCACCAATAACGTCAGACGTTACAGCAGAATCGTTGCGATCACCGATATCTTGCGGCCACAAATGTTCTGCTTGTTTTAAAAGCGCAGGTCCTGTAAACCATCGCGAGGTGGCGGCTAAGTCGATATCTTGAGCACGGCGTGTAGCGTCGTCCGCAACATTGTCCAGAGTTGAGATCCATCGCCAATCTTGGGGCTTTGTCGTGGCAAGTATCTCTGCTACTCGATGCGCCACGAATGGCTTGTATCGGCGTTGTGAAGATTTGATCCAGCTGATAACCGTTGAGGAGTCGCTCCAAAAAATACTCCCGTGAACTAAAACTTTGTGCTCCTGAAGTACCATCTGCGCCATACGCGTCCCAAGCACTGCTGCCTGTAACTCGAGCCTTGGTATTGATGTAGCTTTCATGGGCGCGCACTTCGTTTTAGCACATACTAAGGCAGTTCGTACTCCTTCACTTGTCGTGAATCGCCAGTAGCACGCAGCGGCATATGCCTCCTCACTGGCATCCACAAATACGTGGAGTTGAAGCTGCTTCGAATCATATCCAGGAAAGTAATAACGCTCAATTCGTACTTGGGTGGCTTTACTTACATTAGCTTTCCAGCTTTCCCACCATGTATCCATATCAGCAGGAATCGACGTATCCCAATAAATTTTTCGGCGCCAGACTTCGCGTAGTAGCAGCTTCGCCCCAACTGTGAGGTGGCACAAAAATCCTAAAGGATCAAAAATCGACATGACGTAACTGAGCAACTCTCTCTTTGTCGGCGATCGGCTACCCTCGATTACATCTTTTTTCACACGTGGAAACCTAAGTTCATACCTGAAGGTGTCATCCTGCGGCTGCCAGAACATACCTAAGACTTTCGTCGCTACTATATTTGATCCGCCAAAGTGGCTGTTCTCTTCAGCGTTATCACCACTTTCCCGGAGTGAGTTGGCTACATCAGAGGAATTTGATATGAAACCACGCATTTGAAACCCCCCTGCTCTATGGATGTCGCGCACCTGCCTACCAACTCGAATTGCTTCTTCAACTGACCCGAAACTATCAACAAAATCGTCAACATAATGGTGCTTAATTATTGCTTCTACGGCTCGAGGGAAAGTTTCGGAATATTGTAATGCATTAAAAGTTTTCACGTACTCTGCTATACAAGGCGAGCAAGCGGCTCCAAAGGTCATTACCTGCATCTCGTAAACGTCGGGCTCATATCTGTCATCGCTCCTCCACAGGAGTCGCTGCGCATGTCTATCTTCTGGCTGCACTAAAACTTGGTGGAACATTTCTTTAATGTCGCCACAGACCGCGACGGCGCCCATTCGAAAACTAAGTAAAACATTCGCCATGAGCTGGTAATCTTGTGGCACTTTTAGCAAATAGGAATTCAGCGACACTCCCTCAACGACTGCAGCTGCGTCGAACACTAGACGTATTTTTCCTGGCTTGTTGGGGTTCACGACTGCGAAGTAAGGAAGGTACCATACCTTCGGGTGAGGCAAGTTTATTTCGGCGGATGTCAGCTTCCGAACGTAATCGCTGTCTATGTACTTCTGCATAATACCTTTGTAAGCGTCGGCAAAATTTTCATCTTTTTTCATTCTTCGCTCGATCCCAAACAACCTTCTTTTAGCCATTACATAGCTATCCGGTAACTGCACACGGTCGCTTTTCCACAGGAGGTCCGCTTGGTATCTAACTCCTACTCGTATAACTGTCGTCTTCAAAATATGCTCGGCTCGTGTGTCTTCTTCACCTTTCACGGGCGGTGCCGCTCTGACTCCGAAGTTTTCGATATCAAAATATTGTTGCATTAATTCGTGTAGATTCTCATCGTGAACTTGGCTAATGTGCGTACACGTTGCGCTTGGCCGATTACTTTGGCTGGTTTGCCCAAATACGACCCATCCTAATTCCGTGTTTGCTGCAAAAGGGCCGCTGTGACTAAGTTGTATGGTTTCAGAAGGCAGTCCTAAATGGCAATTATCTAACCCTATTAATATTTTAGGCGTTGCATTGGTATAAGGCTGAGGCTCGATGGGAAAACTTTCTTTAATTTTTGCGACGTCACAAGCCCTAAGGCTTTGAGTTGGCAAGCTGAGATTCGAAACGGCGTAAATGTGGCGTAAGTTGTGCCTCTTACTCATACCCTTACCGCTGATTTTTAACTCGACCAGACTAGCCATCTCTTGCGTGGTTCTTCCACCAAACCATTGTACATTAAGTTCGCATTGCCTTCTGCCTACACCCAATTCATCGACTACACCTTTGTCTACCATAGTTATGGATGAACCCTCATCAAGCATCGCGTAAGTATTATAATGTTTACCTTGGCCATATAAAGTCACCGGAACTACACGGAACAATATCGAATCAGGCTCACTTTGTGTCAGCGTACAATTTAATACTGGCAGAATGGAGTTAGGCTCACCTTCAGTGCGCTTACCCGATTCCGTGGATGCAGAGTTCTGATCGAATTCATGCAGTAATTTGTTATGCCACCTTTGGCATCCATTTGCAGAGCAGGTTACCCGATTACGACAGTCGCGAGCTGAGTGGCCGTTCTTCAAACAAGAAAAGCATAGGTGATGCCGTTTAACCTCTGCCCATCTATTTGCTACATTGCTTTCTAAAAACTTCTTACACGTGTGAACTTTATGCTGGCCTCGGCAGATAGCACAATTGGCGGTACCTTTGAACCTATCCTTTTCTATTTTAACGTTTTCTTTGTTATTGTTTTCAACAGCATGCAATACTACTCTACGACGGCCCTCACAGTCTTGCAATGTACTAACTAAATTGGCGACTTCGGTTAGCCAATTGCTAAAATCGGCTACGGTTGCATAAGGTTTTATTGTAGAAGCATATTTAGCCCAATCCATCTTTTTGCTCATGGGAAGTTTGCCGACTAGTTCGTCTAGTAGAGTAGGATTTGCAAGGTGCTGATACCCATTAACTGACTGCAAGAAAATAGCGAGATTTTTAGTTTTCGATGCGAAAGGTATTAACTTATCGATGGCTGCTTCGGAAATTTGAGGGATTTCTCTAACCTGACGGAGTTGACTACGAATTAGCAATTCCGGCCGCCCGAACCGAATCTTTAGTTGCTCCATCACGGCGCCGACATTGTCTGGGTGAATGAGCAAAGATTTAACTACTTCTCTTGCATCACCTTTCAGACTTTTTAACAAGCGTTGGTTATTCTCCAGATTTGTGTAACCATAAACAGCAGTGGACTGGTAAAAAACATTTGAAAATAATGGCCAGTCCTCGGGGCTCCCACTAAATTCTGGCAGGTCTTGAACTTTTCGTAGCGCTGTATAACTACTCGGCATGTTTGGCAGTTGCGTTGGTGGAAATCCATTAAAAAGTGAATTTGGATACGCTGATGTCGTTATGGTCTGACCAGACGACGTAGCTACAAAACTATTTGCATATAGGGAGGTGGGTGCGAGTGAACTTATAGGGGGGAGACTATGAGTATTGGTAAAGACATTCCCGTGTGAGAAATATGGACTTACGCTGTTTTGTATGTTACCAACCGAAAATTCTGGAACAGCAATATGACTTGGCGTACCGTTTGGCGCTGCTAAGAAAGCTGCGACGTCGCTGCTCGGAGCTCTGCTAACGGCAGCGTTCGACGTCGGCATAGCAGAATAGCCGTTAAGGCGCAGACTTTCTTCATATGTCGCGCGCTGGTTATTACTTTCCCTTAGTTGGGCTTGAGTATCGCGCAGTTGGGCTTCCAAAGAATTTAATTTTTCTAATAGAAAACTCACCTGTTGATTTTCCATATTTCTATTTTCCATATTTCCAAACCCGGCGGCCTGTGTGGTGATTGGAACAAGTACGCTGGCTGACCTCTGTTGATCTGCGGTGACGGCGATGTTGTTGCTGTTGCGGTTTGACTCTGTGCTTACTGCTACGGTGGCTACCGTGGTAGTGGTGGTGGTGGTGCTAACCAACGTGGCGGCTCCCGGATGAGATGTATTCGTAGCTTCGGATGTGCTAGGTGTTGATGAGGCACTCGTATATAAATTGGCTGTTTGACTGTTGTTAGCCATACTCGAGGATGCAGATGTTATTGCTGTTGTATTTTCGTTAGCTAGGCGAGGGCTTCTTGTCGGTGGTGTTCGGTGCATAACTTACTGCAATATTTCACTGGCAAGGCTATTTCGTTAAACTTAAAAACAAAACAAAAACGATCATAAAAAGCAAACAAATAAAATACTACATAAATAACATTTGTTGCCAACAGTTTGCTTCCTCTCCAACAAAATATGTGTTACTTCTTATGGCAATGCAATAATGACATCTGCTTTTTTTTTCGCTGGCTGCGATTGCATTTGGCATACAAAATTATCTTCGCTGGCTGCGACTGCGTTTGGTGGTAAAACTATTGTCGTTGGCTACGACTGCGATTGCTTTGCAAATCTGCTGGCTACTTCACGTTTGCTTCAATATTTGTCGCTGACTGCGACTGCGTTTAACAAAAGGCTGCTGGTTGCAGCTGCATTCCAATAAAAATTATTTGGCTGTGAATGCGCTGCGAAATAAAATTGTGGCGTCGCAGCTAGAAGGGAACTATTGAAATGAACAGGGAATGCGCAAAAGTGTTTTGTTAAACATTTCCCAAACGGTTTATTTCTAAAGAAATGCATAAATAGTACATAGTTAAATATTTGACACAACTTGGAATACTCACCGCAGTTCACGTCCTCCTTCTATGCTTGTTGCGACACCAATGACATTCAATGACTTTTAAAATAAGCGATTGAGGTCATACGAAGGAGAAACGTGGTGAGCTTACTTAAATATTTGAGAACATTGAGAATAAAAAATTGTAATGACAGTAAACGAAAGAACAGAAGGTAACGAAATAGCGATTGCCAGTCTTCGGTATTTAAATGAAGCAGTTCTGTTTATGGTGGATTCAACGCCAGTGTTCGGTATTTGAATGGAGCAATTATATTGATGGTGGATTCATAACAAGGCATAGTACAAAATCAACAATGTTTTCTCTTTTTGGCAGATCGTTTGCACATTAACCCTAAAACGGGCTTTTGGTATTTAAAGGCCCACATTTTAATTTAATTCAGAACAACTTTTTTTTTGGTTGCTTAAGGTTAACATAATTTTGGGAAATTTGTCAAATGAAAAATGTGTGTGTGTTTGTAATGCGGTTATAAGTGGTTTGCAGGGTCTGTTTAGTTCATTCATGATTTACTACGATGTTCATCTTCCGTGAATAATTTTAAGTGTTTATATTCTGCGTTGAAAAATCTTGGGTTTGGAAAATATGCATTCATCAGCTTATAACTTCTAAACAACTTACGTTCTGCCGAGCTGTCCATGAATTGCATAAAAGCGAAGCATCTTCTAACATGCGAGTCTGGAAAGATGTTTAATAAAATTAAACTATTGTGTTTTTATGTTGATTTAAGTTTTTTTCAAAATATGTATTTACTAATTATTACACTACGGTGGGATATGGGTGCTTCCTAGTATAAAAAAAAACCAACATTTTACTTCTGGGTAAGGCCATCTCAAGTGAGCATCGCATTTACCAAGCGTTCGAATAACCAAACAAAATTTGTTTCATATTAAAGCCTTATAAAAGGGTAGGAAATCCTGTTAATTTTTTCTCCAAACTTTTTACCGTTACATTTTTATAACCAATTGAATTTTGTCGCATCAAATCGGTCAAAAATTTTTTTCTCAGAAACTACTGAGCCGATTTTAATAATGTTTTTTTTACATTTATAAAAAAACGCACTCTGAAAAAAAACTTAAAATATGGAGCTTTGACCCCTTATTTTAATGCATATTTGAGAATTCAAAAGAAAAAATATAAGGACATGTCCCTTTTAATAAAACCTGCACCTTTTGATAAAACATGCTTAAAACCCATCGTGACATATAACGTTATTATAAGGAAACTATTGCTGGCCCCCATTTTTTTTTTTCAGATATAAGAATATAATTGAATACCACATTATTTAATGTTATTTAATTTTTTTTTCAGAGGCGCAGAAGTTAGTTATATAATAATTTGTTTATAACAATTAATGTTATTTAACAAAAAAATTAAATTTGTGTATAAAAAAAAATTCAAAATTAAAGTGCCTTTCTTTATAAATGTTAAAAAAAAATTATTAAAATCGGTTCAGTAGTTTCTGCGAAAAAAATTTTTGACCGATTTGATGCGACAAAATTCAATTGGTTATGAAAATGTAACGGTAAAAAATTTCCAGAAAAAAATTAACAGGATTTCCTACCCTTTTATAAGGTTTTAATATGAAAAATTTTTTTTGGTTATTCGAACACTTGGTAAATGCGAGCTCACTTGAGGTGGCCTCACCCTTCTGCAAGACTAATATTTTGTTTTAGATAGTTTTATTGTTGGCCAAGAATAGTAGAATTTTATGCTGGGGTGGAAATTTACTGACGGTAAATTAGAAGGCCAAATCTTTAAATCTCCTTTACCCTCTTAAGGTGATGACCCAATGCATGAACCAACCAGTGGCGTGGCCATGATTTTTCTAAGGGGCTATGAGATTTTATTAAGTAAAATTTAAATTGAAGCACACACAACTAAGCTCATCATATATTTGTACGCCTTCGTAAACCAATCATACTTACCATTATATATGTATCTAAATTCCTGTACTTATACTAAATTCTTTAGTTCTTCTATACGTATACGTTGCAAACTACCAGGTTGGCTGTTAATAGGTAGTCAAACAGAGACTCGCCCCTGGCATTGATATCGGAGCTTCCCCATTGGACGTGATGAGCATTAGAGTCCGCTCCTATAATAAGATGCCCCGTACAAAAATTTTACACCAGATCACTCATCTCCCTTTGTGGTGGAGGTTCTTCGGCGTCGTAGAGCATACAGACCGACGCCATCGTCAGGCTGGTGCTGCCGACTGTTAAACTGGCAGCGGTAATGTCACCATTGGTATAGTTAGGTAGAAGAAAGGTGTTGAGGTCAGACTTAACCAAAATATTGGTTCTGAATGAGCTTGAAACTCTTAGACCCCACTCTGCAAATCCTCGAGCTGTTGACCCCGGGTTCTTGAATGGGGACCACATCCACATCGCCTTAAGAAAGACGACTACTTAAAGCAGCCGAGGCTACTTTAGATTTGTGCAGATTTATCTGAAGCACCACCAACATGAGAGCGCTCAGACTTCTCTGCCGTCCCCATATCGTCGAGGTCTGCCCTTTTCTGAAGGTTGTCTCTCAACGACGAGTTGTTCAGAGCAACTGCGCGATTTGGCGTAGCGGGAGCCCTGCTGTCTGAAGCATCGGAGATATTACGCTCAGGATGGGCTGCTACCACCGTGACGTCGGGGACGGGGAAGGCCGTCCAGCAGACTGTCTTCCATCTCCGAGTTAGCGGGTAACATGCTTTTCCCGCGTTGGACTCCTCGGTTTCCTCTTGCGGTACTTCGATTTCCGAGTCTCCCGGAGCAGCCGCGATGGCAGCGCGCTGCACAGAGCAAAAAGTCACATAAAATGCCATGTAAATCAGAACAAAGTTTAGCGGATTTCTCTATGAAATTTTTCCAATAAGATGCCTGTCTTATTATGACTGAGTGTTTCTTTTTAATAAAACTGAGTAGATAATCACATAATATTAAGAAGATTTTCTTTTTAATATTTCAAATTAAAAAGAAAAAATGAACGCTCAACCCAGATGTCTAGGCTAGTCTAATCTACACTACCATGCCATCGTATACTTAACTTGCCAACGTCTAATTATACCTTTGTTCTTTTTGCCTCACCACATGTCCACTTGCCTTATTGCCTTCACCGCGAATCGAACTAAGAATTATTAACTGCTGAACGGAGATCTCTACCATGATGCTATCGTGTACTTGTGCTCGGTAGCGTCCAATTACACATTTGAAGAAGGTATACTTTTATGTACATATGTTGAGCCGTTAATAGCAAAAATTTAATTAATAAGGGATCTTTTAAAAATAGTTTTTCTTTTCAATAAATTCAATATGAATCTAGTGAAAATAAGAGGATGTTCTCATTAATTTACTTTATACAAATTTTCTCATAAAAACAATAAGATTTCTTCTAACAATTGAACGTTTTTGACAAAAGTACATAAAAAAATCATAAATAAGAAGCTAACTCCTTCTTTCTAGCCGATTTCCTTTTCAATAAATTTGAGAAGAAATTCCAGCTAAAATCTAAAAAATTTCCTAGCAGAAATTTCTTCAAATTTGTCCCCACTCGCTCTCCCCGACCAAAAAGCTTTTTTAGACGTCGATCTCTTTGATTATAGGTGAACTTTTTGGCACACAGGTGCATCGTCACGGTATACGTGGATAACGATCTTGCCTATACTGTAGTGCACTAGCCCATTACACCTTTTAAGGGGCTCGAGTGCCTCCTTATTCATGGTGAATACCACTTGTCTTTCTGGCCCTACCGCATCCCCGACCAAAGTGACATTCCAGTCCTGCGTCGGGAGGGACGGATTCATTATCCGCAGTACCGTGAGAATTCGCTCAGGCTCTGCAGGGATGGCGGGAATCCATGCCCTTGCCCTTGGCCGAGCCGGAATGTCCTTCCAGTCGACGACATCGATTTTTGCACCTTTGTAGACGTCACGTTGTCTTGCAGCTGCTACCTTGTACAGCGAAACAGTTCTTGCATCGTCGCACGCGACAATTTTAATCTGTCCCTGGTGCCAACCCGCATCCCTAACCGCCGCTCAACCACCAAGAGACTCCAAATAAACGTCGATGACAGCGTTTCCGAGTGCATTCCCGACGTGCCGCACTGGTCTATGTGAATGGCCAAATGGTCGTTGCCTCGGTCAAGAATGCCTATAAGGATCCTGTCCTTGGTTACAACAGCAAAGCTTGGTTTGCCCACTCCGGGCGTGTTTTGATGCCGCTTGGGATGGGGTTTTAACTCCACTCCGATCTGTGGCGTTGGAAAGGGTTTCCGTTTACCCTGTTTGGCACATAACTGCTTGGGAAATCCGGTATAAGAGATTGTGCTAACTCCACACATTTCCTGGAACTCGGCGACAGCGTTTCCTGCGGAACACCCTCATATTTCTTCAGGATCCGAGCGGCCAATCGTTGTTCCAGGTATGCAGAGCAGCGGGGAGATATCTCTTGGGAGTCCGGACCCGTAGTTTCCATCGCGGTCGCTCTTTTGCTGACAGCCCATTTACTGCTTCTCTTTCTTTTGGATGTCTGAGGCCAGGTCGTGAGACCATTGCCACAGGCGTTGAGAGACTGGTTTTCATACCAGCGGTTGATTGAAGTTCAGCATACGCCGTTGCCCGCTTAGCTGCGTAGGCAGCCGCACTGGTTCTGGCTCCCATCAAGTCACTCTTACTTGATAAAGATTTATAGGTTGTGCTTTCGCTTGATCCAGCATAGCTCTCCTCTGCTGAGGAGTGAACAAAGTTGTTGATTGTTTAATGTTTTGATTTGTGTTTTTCATGTTGTCAAGGAAAGAGTGAGGGGAAAGTGTGTCGTCCGCCGCGGCAGAGCCCCATACCACGGTAAGACCATAGATGCTCTCTCAGGCGGCCCGGTATCAGAGAAGCTCCGTTCCACTACAGCCACGATTTGCCTCTCGGCTGCAAACGTCTAATGGGCACGGTATCGCATAACATATAACATTGGATTGGGAGAGGGAAGATCTTTATCGTCGCGCCAGAGAGGCTAGGCAGCTCTCGTGATGTAGTGCCATGCGGATCTATGATCACAAGGGTAGCGTAGCCCTGAGGCTATCGACTCAAGCCCTCGTACCGCGGCAAGGTTTTTTTTTTTCTTAACTAGAAGGAAATTTGAGAATTCCAGCTCCTCAACTGATGAGGGGGCTTGTGGGAGTAGTATTGGTAGGTCTCTGGCTAATATTTCATTGTGTAGCTGCCAGTTGGTGTTGCGTGGATTGCGCTTCATAATTGGTTGCTCTACACGAAAGTCTAAAACTATTTCTATATATCGGTGGTCGGAAAATTAATGTTCTTTATAAACTTTTTTTTCAGATATTGGGTTTGCCGGGCGGAATATGATAGATTTTGCTCTAAAAAGAAGCTGTGCAAAATTTCACTCGAATTGGATAACTTTTAGAATTTGCACGTTGCATTTGAAAATTTTAAAAGCTATATACATAAAAGGTGCAGCAGATTATATAAAAACATTGATAGTCGCAAGCTTGGTACACATTTGTTACCTGAAAAATGTGCAGATTCCGATACTGAAGAGAAAAATCAAAAATTCGCTATAGGTTTTGACATTTCGTTATCGTTTTTAAAAAAGTGAGCAAACGCCATTTTTTATATTTTACAAAAAATCTCCAGGTTTGCTTATCCGATCGAACCCCGGTATTTACCGGATTAAAAATCTTCTGTAACTCTAAAAACCCGCCAAAAAATGGTTTCCTATCAGATGACCAGATTAGAAGCTATTTGCAGATTAATGAGAGAAATAGAGCACAATATAAAGCACCTCGTAGTATGCATTTATATACTGCGAAAACTAATAACTTTTTTATTTTATTTTGATACGATGTCAAAGCTCAATCAATTCCAAATCATATTGGTCAAAGCTGTTTGCAAATCAGCTTAGAAATATGTACCAAAGTTATAAACATTTTAGTAAGGATATATAGCTGAATTTGCGATATTCATAATCGCGAAAATTATTTCATAATCAACACTTGGTTTTTGATGTCAAATGAGTCGTTCAGTGGATAACGGGAATGAGTCCATTTTTGGCGTTCTGTCGTTTTTCTGTCGTTGTTGTTGCTTGGTTGTTGCGAATCAATTACCGCCCTTAATTTAGATGCTCGGGGTAATTGAGTCGTTCAGTGGATAAAGCGAATGAATCCATTTTTGTCGTTCTGTCGTTTTTCTGTACGTTGTTTTGTCGTTTTTCACCATTTAAAATATTTGGACTCATTCCCTTTATCCACTGAACGACTCAAATATTGCTGTGGGTTTTATGTATCAAATTTTCGACCTGTGCTGTACAGAATCGATATGATAAATCTAGCTGCAACATATTTTTAAATTGGATATAGCTTTGCTACTATTGAGCCGATAAGAAAATGGTTAAGATAAATTTTGTTTGAAATTGATTAAGCTTTAAAACGACATAAAAATCAAGGCAAAATTATTATCCCTTTTCGAGGTACTTAACAATTAATGACGATGTGACTTGGAATTTGTAATATTTATTGTCTAAATCTGCTAATAGCTCTTGAACTGGGCATCTGATTGAAACCCATTATAACAAAGCTGGAGATTTTTCGTAAAATACATAAATGATGTTTTCTCACTTCTTTAAAAACGATAACTTTGTCGAAATCTCAAAACCTATAGCAAATTTTTGATTTTTCTCGTCAGAATCAGAATCTGCACGTTTCTTCACGTAATAAATGGGTACCAAGCGGCTATCAATGTTTTTATATAATCTTCTGCACCTCGAATGCGTATAGTTTTTAAAATTTTAAAATGCAACGTGCAAGTTCTAAAAGTTATCCAATTCGATTAAAATTTTGCACAGCTTATTTTTAGAGCAAAAGCTATCATCCAAAGAATTTTGACATTTCTCGAGTCAAAGCCAGCAAAGCAAGCGTGCATTGTGCCAAAGCCTTTATTCGATTTGCCGCTTCTAAGTCTTCTAAAAATATAATATAAGGACCTTTTTTTCAGCTAGCCTTTAATTTCAAAGATTATTATCCTTTCTTATTAGCCACTTTAGAATCCATTTAAAATATAGGGGATATTGAGTGGGCGGTAAGTTTATGGTAAAATTTAAGGCTGCACCTTTTCAAACTGTATATCCGAAAGCTAGAAATGTATGTTAGAAAAATTTAAATCCCCAATATCAAAATCCAAATCACAAAATTAGCTTGAAAATCGCCGCGTTTTCAAACCTTATTTGAATTTATTTGAGAAAGTAAATAGGAACTTTATATTTTTACTTTTAACAATAAAAGTAGCCCGGTTCAATTAAAAAGGTCACTTGACCTCCAAAAGTAATGTATTGGGGTGCATAACGCAAACATATCGCTTTTCCGGGGGAACAATGGCGCAAATGTAAGCTGACCAAACGTCCTCCTTTGCGGAGGATTGTTCTCCTCTCCTCCTCTTTTGACAACTTTGGCTGCCTTTTTCGGTGTGGTAGTTAAAATCTGGTTCATGCGTACCTTCTTTGTTTATGCAATATTTGAGAAGATGACTAAATATTCTGCCGACTAGGTTTGCAATGTGACAACGCCATTATGTATAACCTTGAGGCACAAGCTTTATGTCGTGTTAATCGATGAATCGATGCTTAGCTTGATTCACTATTTCTTTCATTATTTTTTAATTACTGCTGTGAAAAAATAAAGCACTTGAGTACAAGTATACAGGCGAGTCGGTTCGATACCTGCCAAAACCTTTTCAAATTTTAAATTTTTTTAGTTTCATAAAAATTTCTTAGCAACTTCGAAAATAAGTTGGTTCCGATTTCGGAAAAATCTTTCGACGCAACGTAAAGACTTCGGAAAAGAGTCGAAATTAATTGTTTACTGGGTTACTCTGTGCATAAATTTTAGATGCTAAGTATGGTAAGCAGATCGCAAGAAAAGAAACTTCATATAAAAAACGCTAAAGAAATGCTCAACAAAATTTCTTGGCAAATTTTCCTTGATGTGATATTATTGAGAGCGTAACGTTTACCTGCTTTAGAAAATGATACCTCGCAAAATGTTTTAAAATCCTGCATAGGTAAAATCTTGATTTTTTTTAATTTTGCTTTTCCGAAATCCTGGTAGGTATTCTACAATTATTCTTTTCCGAATTCGGCTTGAAAAATTCTGCTTTTACCCTTTAGATAAACTTTCTAAACAACAAAAGGAACAGTCATATGTACGCAGCAAAAAGTATTCAAACTTATACACAGCGATTTTAGAAAAGAAATCATCTTCATTCGTTATAGGCAGTGTTGCCAAAAATTGTTCGAGCTTATAGCTAAATGGAAACAAAGAAATAGCTAAAAATAGCTTAAAAATTACATAGCCAGAAAAATAGCTAAAAAAATTTTTTTTACAAATAGCTAAACCAGCCTTTATTTCACGTTAAATTACACCAAACATGAAGTTGCTATATTATTATATAATAAAAAAAAAATATATATATAAGTCAGTCATTGAATATTAGTGTCCGACCGAAGCCGGAATTTTCCACCGAAGCCGAAGCCTTGGCCGAATATCTTATTTGTGGCCGAACACTAAAGCCGAATACTAAAATTAAAAAAAAATTTACCCAAGTTCGAGATTTTTTAGGAACAAATGCAGAATAGCTCCAACTCTCTAATAAACAAAGACAAAAATTGGGATCGATAAGTATTTTTATAGCAAACATAACTGTGTAGTTTTTTTTGGGGCAAACAACAACAACAAAAGTTATTAAGGGTCAAAGTTCATATAAAGCATTTTTTTATATCAAAATTTCTCAAAAACCAATGAACCGATTTTAAAATTTTTTTTCCATTGGATAGGTAATTGAATTACCTTTAATTTGAGGTCATCTATTATATTAATAGGCTAACAAATTTTACATATAAATATTTGCCAAGCTTAAACCCATACTAAATATGCATAAATATTTATGAAATGCATATGGATTTGTTGGCATACCTCTAAGGCAGTGCACAATTATCTAATATATAACCAATCCTGCTTCATTTATCTGTAATAAGCGAATGAAAATTTCTCATGCCACTTGAATTGGTTATCTGACAATCAATTTGTACATAAAGCGATAGCCCAGTGGGAAGCGTGGGGGGTAGTGGTCGAGCGGTTAATGGTTCAAGTACAGCTATCGGCCACATTTTTTTTTATTTTTTGTCATTGAAAATTGTTTTTATTTTTTCAATATATAAATATTTCTTATCTTGACTTTTTTAAAATTTTTATGTTTGTGATCTCTATTTTCGAGAAAAAAAATTGCTGAATATTTTTAGTTTCCGGAAAGCATATGCATACATACCACCTATTATAGAAATGCGATAACCGCTTATTCAATTTGGGTTTTTTTTGTCTAATTTTTGATGATATAAGATCGAAGTTGCGAAATTTTTTCAAACACATTAGTCTATTTATCGGACTTCGGTATATTACTTCTATAAATTTTAGTGATTTCTACCGTTTGAGACAAAGTTGCTGATAGACTCCCTATTTAAAATATAAAAATCGACAACATATTTAATATGTATTTAAATTTTGAACTAAATCAAGTGGTTAGCGGTCGTCTTAAATTTTACTGAGGGCAACAACTGATTTCTATTCATATGTACATATGTATTAACTTTTAAAAGGGCAGATTTGCAACCTGAGCCCCAAACAAGACTAGACCAAATTGAATAGAAAAATTAATATATATTTTTTCTTTAAATCAAATAAAAAATCCATATAAATTGTCTTAAATATTGCTAAGTTATGGTTAAAGAAAAAAGCTAGAAAATCCCCAAACTTTTTTTGACCTAACAAGAATTTGTAATTTACGCCAGTATAATAAATTTCTATAAAAAGAACTAATTTTCTGCAAAATGAACCTTTCAATCTTTCACTCAACAAGATTTGACAATAAATTCGTAGATAAAGCAGTAGAGCAGTGGTTAGCGCATCGGATAGCGAGAGAACTGTTGTAGGTTCGAGAACAGCTCCGGGCTACAATATTTTTTTTTCATTGAAAATAGTTTTTTCTTTTTTAAAACATCTTTAGGTATATGAGTATTTCTAATCTTGATTTTTTACAAGCTCATTAAAATTTCATAAGACATATTTTTATATTTGTGATACTTTTTTCGGAAAAAACTTACTGCGAATAATTTCCGGAAACGGTCAAAATTCTAAAATCAAAATTCTCAAGTCAAAATTCCGGAATCAAAATTCTGGGTCGACAAAATTCTGGAAATCGGAATTCCGCACTTCCTTCGCCTTTTTTGGCTGTATTTCAAAATTCTGGTTTTTCATAATTCCGGAATTTACGTTTTCCAGAATTAATTCTGGAAAATTTTTCCCCAAAATTTGTGCAAAATCGTGTATTTTAATAAATTTGCTTATATTCAAGAAATATACATTGACTTTAATTTTTTGGTCATAAAGCGGGCTACCCACCTGCCAAGAAATGCCTCAAGAAAAAAGCGAGCATATATTTCTTGTGCCTGGTCAAGAAATTTTGACGTTTACCAAATTTTCCATTTTTTTTGCAAATGACTCCTATAAAAATGTACAAAATATTTTTAGCGAAATATGTACTGACCTTTGCTGTGGATCTGCACGTTTACCTCAAGAAATATATACGAGCATATTTATTTCTTGAGGTAAACCGGCATTGCCAACCATGGAAAATTGTAGAATTTTTTCTTATGAGCTGAGTATTGGCTCAAGAAAATCTGACGTGTGAAAACAGTTCTTGACCATTTCTTGAGCGTTTTTTATATGGAGTTTGACATTTCTTGGCAGGTGAGTAGCCCGCTTAAGACAGAAAACCAGCGGAACAATTTGTCTTTCTACTCTTCCGTGTATGCCTCGTCATTGTTGGAACAACGTCAAATGTACCGTCCGTAATCTAGCAGTCGCTCTCATTTAATAACTGCAGCGAAGATTTTGTTCCAAAAATAAGAATGCATTCGCCATAACTTCTCACTTAAAATAAATAGTTGATCTTCCAAAACATAACGTGATAATAAAGGAATGTCTATTTTTTCAATACAAGTTGGCTCTTTTCTTCTAATTTTTAACTTAAGGGCATTTCTTGATGGCAGATAATGTCCAATGTGTTTTTCTGTCATAGATACCGAACGCTGAATTATTTGGCTAGGCTGCAGAAAACTCGAGCGAACCATATTTTTAACCAGATTATTTGTTTCTGCAAACGATTTTTTATGCGCACATGGATCATGAGAATGTTCATTTTTTTATTCGTATAACATTTCACAGCCATGAAATTGTGTGTCAATACGCACGGTACATTTGTTTTTAATTCCTTCAGAACAAGTCCAGTTAAATGTTAAAGGCAAAATTCTGTAATTAATTATTAAAAATGCGTGTTGATAACAAAAAAAGTGCGCACTTTAATCAACAAAAAGCTTCTATAAACTAAAAAAATTTGAGGAAATCCATATAAATTACAAATAATCATTATTTTTATTTTTTTGGTCAAACATAAAAGTTATTTTTTGATTTTTATTTTTTCGATCAAACATAAAAGTTATTTTTTGATTTTTATTTTTTTGATCAAACATAATAGTTATTTTTGATTTTTATTTTTTTGATCAAAAATAAAAGTTATTTCTTGAGCGATATTTTATCCCTCAAGAATAAAAATTAAGTTTTGAGTTTTAACTTTTTTCGCGGATTGAAAAACTCAAAACGCCGCTGTGCCTTTTTGGCAAGTAATAAATCATAATTATTGGGTGGTATATCCTCATCAACATATCGTCGCTGCCAACGAAGACATGTTTCGTTGTTCGCGTGGAAGACTAACATATTTCAGCCACATTTTTTTTATTAGAATTTCTAGAATTTTTTGGAGTATGCAATTTTGTAGCTCATTGAATTCTAGAAGGAAGTCCGTATACATTCATAATATTAACTTTTTATATGAAAGAAAACAATTAAAGTCGTGGAAAAAAAAATTCGCCAAAAATCAGCGCAATTTTTTACAAGCACGAGATTACCATCTTCTTAGAATTCAATGAGCTACAAAACTGCATTCTCCAAAAAAATCTAGAATATCTAATAAAAAAAATTTGGCTGAAATATGTTAGTCTTCCACGCGAATAACGAAACATGTTAGTCTTCGTTGGGAGCGACGATATGTGCTCAATAATTTAAAACATATTTATTTGTATACACATTCATATTGTACAAAAATATGAATATATGTACATTAGGGTGCCTCACCAAAAAAGCTTAACTTTTGCCATCGGAATTGCATTTATTTGGTATATCCTTGTCAATATACATACATATGTATGTACTCAATAACTAGAAACATATTTACATATGTGTGTCCACATTCAGGCATTAGATTGTACTTACCAACATGGGTGTTTTTCCAGGAAACTTGTAGTAACATAAAATATACCAACTAGAGTGGTGTTCGTTAACTTTTAGTTATTTATTTTTAAAAAGAGAATCTTTTCTAAATTATCGGGAGACAAATTGCACCGCAAGTCACTGAGAATTAGTCTTAATCCTGAAAAAGAGCGCTCTACACTAACTTGCGTAGCTGGGGTGCTATGCACTACTTGTGCTAGTGACCACAAATATGGATGCGTATATTGCTTTGTTTTCCAATACTTCTTTATATTAGCATCCAAGTCTAACTGTTTTGGGGCATAGCTTTCAATTTCCGAAATTGGTGTTAATAGCTCAGTATCCTGGGGTTCATCTTCCGACCTTTCATCGGAGGGAGATACTTCTATTGAGCTGAGCAGATTACGGAGCAAAGACGTTGAACTTTGTGACTGACTTTCCGAAAAATACATATCAGCCAATTCGTTATTTGTCGACGGTAAAAAATTCTCTTCGGTTTAGGGGTTTATAATATATCCGTGAGAGGCATGCCTGTTGTAGGAGTAGACTAAGATCCACATCAACCCGAGGGTTGGTGGAGTGAAGAAAATCGTTTCCGCTGTTTTAATAATCATGTGATAAAATTTCGCTAATCCCGTTTTATTTTATTTCAAAAGAACCGAAATCAACAGATCCTTCGATTTCGGGATTGATATCCCTTATATATACACTTCAACATGTGGTAGATGGGTGTGCATTTAAGTCATAGGTGGTCAGACTGCACTAACAAACAAATAAAAATTTTGTCAACTACAATTTCAAACTTATTCTGAGTAATAGAGTGTTAATAGTTTCATATTTTATTTTAATTCACGTGCTCCCGTCATAAGAGCTCAACTCATGACTGCTCCCCATGACCCCCCTTACCTGTCCAATATGCTTTTCGGAATTTAAATCATATTCTTCAAACATATAAGTGCAGAAAAAGTCTAATATTACTCATATTGGAAAATCTAATTCTAAAATACATAAAAATTTATTTCTAAAATTGTATACTTAATAAATTTTTAATGGCAATGCAAACTGCCCATCTATGATGTTTATGCATAGGCATGAAATGTTAACCAGCTGAACTCTTTGTATTAGTTATTTTGTTTTTCTTTTGAGTCAACGAAGCAAAATTTTTTGATGTGAGAGGCTGAATCCCATACCGCTGACCTATCTCAACAATGCACTGTGGGCGTCTGATCACCATAATGGGGAAATAAGATAGTTTATATTTATGTACATACATTTTTTCACCTGGTACACTTGGCGAATTTTGCCCCATACATACAATATCAATGTGTATACATATAAATATGTTTCAAATTATTGAGCACTTATGCTGACAAGGATATATCATCTAATAATTATGATCAACAACCTGCCAGAAAGGCGCTGCGGTTATTTGAGTTTTTCAATCCGCGAAAAAAGTTAAAACTCAAAACTTAATTTTTAGTCTTGAGGGATAAAATATCGCTCAAGAAATAACTTTTATTTTTGATCAAAAAAATAAAAATCAAAAATAACTTTTATTTTTGATCAAAAAAATAAAAATCAAAAAATAACTTTTATTTTTGATCAAAAAAATAAATATTTAAAATAACTCCTATTGTTGATTTTTATGAAAAAAATCTGAAAATAATGATTAAATGTGGATTTTTATAATAAAACTCATAACAGTTACGGTCCCTGGAAATATTTAAAAAGACATTTCATATCGATTTTTGATTTGATTTTTGAAAAAAATGTGGGTATGTTGATTTAAAAGAAAGTTATTCAAAATTGGTTAAACCGGGCAAAATCTAGCCTTATGCAAAAACAGTTTGAGGGTTTTTAAGCTTTTTTCCTCAACCATAACTTAGAAATATTTAAAAAGACATTTTATATCGATTTTTGATTTGATTTTTGAAAAAAATAGTACGTATTTTGATTTAAAAAAAAAAATATTAAAAAGTGGTGAAACCGGGCAAAATGTATGCTTTGAGGATTTTCTAGCTTTTTTCCTTAGCCGTAACTTAGAAATATTTAAAAAGACATTTCATATCGATTTTTGATTTGATTTAAAAAAAAAATGTGGGTATGGTGATGTAGGTATATTGAAACCGGGCAAAATGTAGCCTTTTGGAAAAACAGTTTGAGGGTTTTCTAGCTTTTTTCATTAACCATAACTTAGAAATATTTAAAAAGACATTTATATTGATTTTTTTTTTTTTTATTCAAAAGTGGTCAAATTTTGGTTTCCAGAATTAGAATTTAGAATTTCGTTATCCAGAATTTTGGATTGCAGAATATTGACTTCCATAATTTTGATTTCCAGTGTTTCGACTTCCGGAATTATGAATGCAGAATTTCCAAAAAAGCAGAATTTTGACCCCAACCCAATAATTTCATAAATATACATACATACCACCCATTATAGAAATGAGATAACCGCTTATACAATTTGGGTTTTTGGTAAGTTTTTCCGAAAATTTAAATTTTTTTAAACATACCCTCATATTCATAAAAAATAAAATTGGTTTATAAAGCTTTTTAAAATTACATTTTCATACAAATTTTGAATAATAAGAGCTTAATAAACCTTTTATATTTTTTATGAAAAAGGGGGATATTGTTCTGTTTATCGGACTTCGGTAGATTATTTCTATAAATTTTGAAATATAAAAATCCATAATTTTTCACAGGTCCTTAAATTTTGTACTAAACGAAGTGGTTAGGGGTCAACTAAAATATTACTAAAGACAACAACTCATTTCTATTCATCCAGATTTACAACCCGAACACCAAACAAGTCTAGACAAAATTTGACCACTTTTGAATAAAAAAAAAAAAAAATCAATATAAATGTCTTTTTAAATATTTCTAAGTTATGGTTAATGAAAAAAGCTAGAAAACCCTCAAACTGTTTTTCCAAAAGGCTACATTTTGCCCGGTTTCAATATACCTACATTTTTTTTTTCAAAAATCAAATCAAAAATCAATATAAAATGTCTTTTTAAATATTTTCAAGTTAGGGTTAAGGAAAAAAGCTAGAAAACCCTCAAACTGTTTTTGCATAAGGCTAGATTTTGCGAGGTTTAGCCACTTTTGAATAACTTTTTTTGTTAAATCAACATACCCACATTTTTTTTTTAAATCAAATCAAAAATCGATATGAAATGTCTTTTTAAATATTTCTAAGTTACGGCTAAGGAAAAAAGCTAGAAAATCCTCAAAGCATACATTTTGCCCGGTTTCACCACTTTTTAATATTTTTTTTTTTTAAATCAAAATACGTACTATTTTTTTCAAAAATCAAATCAAAAATCGATATAAAATGTCTTTTTAAATATTTCTAAGTTATGGTTGAGGAAAAAAGCTTAAAAACCCTCAAACTGTTTTTGCATAAGGCTAGATTTTGCCCGGTTTAACCAATTTTGAATAACTTTCTTTTAAATCAACATACCCACATTTTTTTCAGGGACCGTAACTGTTATGAGTTTTAATATAAAAATCCACATTTAATCATTATTTTCAGATTTTTTTCATAAAAATCAACAATAGCAGTTATTTTAAATATTTATTTTTTTGATCAAAAATAAAAGTTATTTTTTGATTTTTATTTTTTTGATCAAACATAAAAGTTATTTTTTGATTTTTATTTTTTTGATCAAAAATAAAAGTTATTTTTGATTTTTATTTTTTTGATCAAAAATAAAAGTTATTTCTTGAGCGATATTTTATCCCTCAAGACTAAAAATTAAGTTTTGAGTTTTAACTTTTTTCGCGGATTGAAAAACTCAAATAACCGCAGCGCCTTTCTGGCAGGTTGTTGATCATAATTATTAGATGATATATCCTGTCAGCATAAGTGCTCAATAATTTGAAACATATTTATATGTATACACATTGATATTGTATGTATGGGGCAAAATTCGCCAAGTGTACCAGGTGAAAAAATGTATGTACATAAATATAAACTATCTTATTTCCCCATTATGGTGATCAGACGCCCACAGTGCATTGTTGAGATAGGTCAGCGGTATGGGATTCAGCCTCTCACATCAAAAAATTTTGCTTCGTTGACTCAAAAGAAAAACAAAATAACTAATACAAAGAGTTCAGCTGGTTAACATTTCATGCCTATGCATAAACATCATAGATGGGCAGTTTGCATTGCCATTAAAAATTTATTAAGTATACAATTTTAGAAATAAATTTTTATGTATTTTAGAATTAGATTTTCCAATATGAGTAATATTATACTTTTTCTGCACTTATATGTTTGAAGAATATGATTTAAATTCCGAAAAGCATATTGGACAGGTAAGGGGGGTCATGGGGAGCAGTCATGAGTTGAGCTCTTATGACGGGAGCACGTGAATTAAAATAAAATATGAAACTATTAACACTCTATTACTCAGAATAAGTTTGAAATTGTAGTTGACAAAATTTTTATTTGTTTGTTAGTGCAGTCTGACCACCTATGACTTAAATGCACACCCATCTACCACATGTTGAAGTGTATATATAAGGGATGTCAATCCCGAAATCGAAGGATCTGTTGATTTCGGTTCTTTTGAAATAAAATAAAACGGGATTAGCGAAATTTTATCACATGATTATTAAAACAGCGGAAACGATTTTCTTCACTCCACCAACCCTCGGGTTGATGTGGATCTTAGTCTACTCCTACAACAGGCATGCCTCTCACGGATATATTATAAACCCCTAAACCGAAGAGAATTTTTTACCGTCGACAAATAACGAATTGGCTGATATGTATTTTTCGGAAAGTCAGTCACAAAGTTCAACGTCTTTGCTCCGTAATCTGCTCAGCTCAATAGAAGTATCTCCCTCCGATGAAAGGTCGGAAGATGAACCCCAGGATACTGAGCTATTAACACCAATTTCGGAAATTGAAAGCTATGCCCCAAAACAGTTAGACTTGGATGCTAATATAAAGAAGTATTGGAAAACAAAGCAATATACGCATCCATATTTGTGGTCACTAGCACAAGTAGTGCATAGCACCCCAGCTACGCAAGTTAGTGTAGAGCGCTCTTTTTCAGGATTAAGACTAATTCTCAGTGACTTGCGGTGCAATTTGTCTCCCGATAATTTAGAAAAGATTCTCTTTTTAAAAATAAATAACTAAAAGTTAACGAACACCACTCTAGTTGGTATATTTTATGTTACTACAAGTTTCCTGGAAAAACACCCATGTTGGTAAGTACAATCTAATGCCTGAATGTGGACACACATATGTAAATATGTTTCTAGTTATTGAGTACATACATATGTATGTATATTGACAAGGATATACCAAATAAATGCAATTCCGATGGCAAAAGTTAAGCTTTTTTGGTGAGGCACCCTAATGTACATATATTCATATTTTTGTACAATATGAATGTGTATACAAATAAATATGTTTTAAATTATTGAGCACATATCGTCGCTCCCAACGAAGACTAACATGTTTCGTTATTCGCGTGGAAGACTAACATATTGCAGCCAAATTTTTTTTATTAGATATTCTAGATTTTTTTGGAGAATGCAGTTTTGTAGCTCATTGAATTCTAAGAAGATGGTAATCTCGAGCTTGTAAAAAATTGCGCTGATTTTTGGCGAATTTTTTTTTCCACGACTTTAATTGTTTTCTTTCATATAAAAAGTTAATATTATGAATGTATACGGACTTCCTTCTAGAATTCAATGAGCTACAAAATTGCATACTCCAAAAAATTCTAGAAATTCTAATAAAAAAAATGTGGCTGAAATATGTTAGTCTTCCACGCGAACAACGAAACATGTCTTCGTTGGCAGCGACGATATGTTGATGAGGATATACCACCCAATAATTATGATTTATTACTTGCCAAAAAGGCACAGCGGCGTTTTGAGTTTTTCAATCCGCGAAAAAAGTTAAAACTCAAAACTTAATTTTTATTCTTGAGGGATAAAATATCGCTCAAGAAATAACTTTTATTTTTGATCAAAAAAATAAAAATCAAAAATAACTATTATGTTTGATCAAAAAAATAAAAATCAAAAAATAAATTTTATGTTTGATCGAAAAAATAAAAATCAAAAAATAACTTTTATGTTTGACCAAAAAAATAAAAATCAAAAATAATGATTATTTGTAATTTATATGGATTTCCCTCAAATTTTTTTAGTTTATAGAAGCTTTTTGTTGAGCATGAAGAGACGTGCATATTCATATACTTGAAACGTATCTGCGATATTGGGAAGTCTTCCATTTTTGATGCTAAAAATACAAAAATAATCGTTACGGGGGGTCCCTGCACCAAATTTCATTCAAATCGAATTTTTAGGTGGTCCGCTTGAGGAATTTTACCCACATATTTAGACAGCGATAGGGATCGGGATGGAGATACCACGTCTGCCGGGACAGCTTAATTTAGAAAAATGCTAGGACGATTTTTATAGTGAAGTTTCAGGTGTACAGCTTGGTCGAAGGTAATTTTTCGAAAAAATTACCGTTTACGAGAAAAATTCGTAAAACCCTAACACCCTTATTCATAAAAAATATAAAAGGTTTGATAAGCTCTTATAATTCAAAATTTGTATGAAAATGTTATTTTAAAAAGCTTAATAAACCAATTTTATTTTTTATGAATATGGGGGTAAATGTTCACCTTTGCCCCAACATATCTTTTTTACCACACATGATATTAATGGGGACTTTTGAAGTTTTCTTTCTTTACCTAAGTTTGGCTTTGTCGCAATTTTTGTTATTTCAATGTCTAATTTGACCGGAAATCAAAAAATATTATCCCATGAGTTTGGGACTCATATTCCAAATTTTATTTTTTACAGTCACATACAAAAAAATTGCATAAACTTGCGCATTTCGGGGTGTCCCTGAATACGCGCCTGGATATAACAAATATAAATGTAAGACTTATTTATGTTTATTATAGCTCTGTATATTCGGATGCAAAGCATCTGTATACGACCCTTTCTTATTGTTATGAAATTGGAGCCGTTTTCTGAAGTAAACTTTAAAATTTATCTTAATTTTTTCATACAAAATTTTTGTTTAGCGTGGACAAAAAAATTGCATAAACTTGCGCATTTCGGGGTGTCTCTGAATACGCGCCTGGATATAATAAATATAAATGTAAGACTTATTTATGTTTATTATAGCTCTGTATATTCGGATGCAAAGCATCTGTATACGACCCTTTCTTATTGTTATGAAATTGGCGCCGTTTTCTGAAGTAAACTTTAAAATTTATCTTAATTTTTTCATACAAAATTTTTGTTTAGCGTGGACTTTAATATTTAAGGCTAGATGAGAAAACAAGAAATCATGACTCTTTTATGTAATGGTCCTATTTCTTTTTAATATGTATCAACAAAAATTTTGTTAACAGTTAAATGTGTTTTTTCGCTCTCCTGTGAAATTCGGTTTTTAGACTTAAGCGGATTTTCCAAAAATCGTAAAAATTCGACAAAACTTCGACTTTGACCAGCTATTGTTCAGCGAAGGTTTGGTTCACCCCTACATATTATATGTCGTTGGAAGCGTATTTCAATTTCCTTTCGAACGAGGTATAGCTTGCTTTCAACGTTTTTGTAACATTGTCGAAAAGAATTTTTGAATGAAGTGACACCTGAAAAAAACACAAAATTACCGATATCTCGAAAACTACCCATACAAATAATTTCTAAAAATATGTTCAGAGCTCGGCACATCAGTGCCAATTCACCCATATACATGAATATATTGGTATTTTTTCAAATTAATTATTTGTAAACTAGTGTAATGATCGGAAACGGTTGGGAATTTTTTTCTGGCTTAATTAGGACATAATAAACTCATTTGCGTCAACAGAAAGTCAATATGTCGTTTCGTTTGCCTGCCAGGTGAGAAATAAGAAACACTGCCTCCAGGCACACTTACCGGTTGGAGCGAATAAAATTAACAAGTACAATTTTTAGTAAGGAACAATGTTTTTATTGCAATAAATTTTAATAAACAATGAATAATAAACAAATGGATTATTTCTTTGTATGATATTCCCCAGAGGCACTGAATGCAGTCTTGAACATTCTCTCGGTTTACTTATGCGATAAACTGTCTGCGGCATACTCGGTATGCAACTTGGGATTTTACCAGGATGGAAAGCCCTTGGTGAAGGTCACTCTTCTATTCTTAATAATCTCACTGTGTACAGTTCGGACTTTTGTATACCGAAGAACTGTTTCGAAGAGAAATTTGATATCATAGTACCTGAAAGGTAATATCGGGAGAGAGGACCTCCTCATGATAACGGTTCAATCCATCTGTACACAGATGGTTCAAAACCTGATGATAAGGTTGGAGCATAGCTGGGGAATAATGATTAGTAATCCTAATGATTACTAATCGGATTAGAAACTTTTTTTTTTAATCCTAATTGCTTGATTAGGATTAGATGGCTGGCTATTCTAATCGATTACTTTTTGATTAGATTAGAACTAATCGAAAATCTAACCACGACTAGTTTTGATTAGAACAACTATTTTGTACCAGTAATAACTAAGTGGAACTCACTATATGACGCAATCATGATTCATGAAGTTACCTCAGTTCAAAAAAAAAAATAATGAGCTGAATCTGTCTCCTTTTACATCAAGTGATTTTCAATATTTGGAGTCGTACACGCTGCTAATGGAGCCTATTTCCCAAACATTGCACTTTCTCCAAGGTGAAGCAAATGTGAAATATGGTTGTATTATTCCTGCGTTATTTTCTTTGAGTAATAAACTGCTAAACTTATCCAGAAACCCCGAAGATTTAGCAATGTTAGCTCAAAAGCAATACAATTAGAACTTCAGAGAGAAAGGTTTACACCATAGTTTACATTGGCTCCTGAGGTAAATATGGCATTAGCGGCAGCTGTATTGACCCCAAATGTGAAAATTAGATGGTTGCCTGTTATCCAAACAACTTCGCCTGACTGTATTCAGAAGCAGATCAGTAAAAGGGTGATTGAAGTAATAAGCACTTTCTTGAATGAAACGGTCGTGCATCAGTTGGTCTATGAAAGCTCTTTTTTTGATTTCAATGAAGGTAATTATCAATATTTTATAATTTTTCAAACTACATAACTATTATTTAGGTTCCAGAAGATGATGAGGAGGCGTTAATTCCCAGGACACCAATTTTACCAAACGCGTCAAATGGTTTCAAAGAAGTGGTTAGCAATAAGCTATACGCGTATTTGAATGACCCGGTCCTGAAATTTGGAATAAATATGGTGCACTGAAGGAAGCGTGTCTAGCGTTCAATACCCCGCTTACGTCATCAGCGCCCGTCGAAAGGCTGTTTTCATTTGCTGGCATAGTCAATAACCCAAGACGGAATTCATTGTCTGACTTTCCTTTTGAAAAGTTGGTACTAATGAAGTCAAATATAAACTTTTTGTGATACATATGAATGTTATATAAATCAGCATATTTTTTTTCAGAATGTCGCTTCAATTTTTATACTTTAACAAATATTTAGTGTTTATGTTTACGATGAAATTTTGATAAAAGTTATTTCAAGTTTGTTAATTTATGAATTAAATGACAAAAAAAAATATTTCAAAACAGTTGATCTAATCAAATTTAATCAAAACTAATCGAGAAATCTAATTGATTATTTGTTTGATTATTTCCGATTAGATATGCTAATCGCCATTAAACTTTTGATTAGCTTTAATCTAATCATAATGATTTCTAATTCTAATCGAAGTTCCCCAGCTAATCGACCATATTAAACATAAAGAAAGAAAGATATGAGAAGAGAAAAGATAGATGCAGTTAATCACACGGAACTAAAGTACTCATAAATCAACTTTTTGTAGTTGGCCCTCAAGGCACCCTTAAGAGAATCGGGAAGAGAGTTCCAAAGCCTTACAGCATTTACGAAAAATAGCCTCGATGAAGATAAGTAGTAGTGCCGGGGAATTATCAGATTCTGGTGCCGACAAGATCTGGAAAATTTGAGTTTTTGGTAGAGATAGTGAGGTGTTTTGAACTCGATGAGATTAAACATAAATATGCAGTTTCGGGCAGCGATATACTCAAATATAGTGCATCCTAAGACTTCGCGCTTCCAAGCAGAAATGTGATCGTATTTTTTTAAACCAAATACATACCGCGTTATAAAAGTCTCATTAAAATCCGTTTCTGAGTTTCGGAGATCCTTACGTTCAAACGGACAAACAGACAAACAATAATTCTAAAAATAGTAGAGATGGATTCTATAACATTCCCCAAGTCATCCCCAGTCATTTTTTCAAAGAAATTTTCAATGTGCAGACACGATTTTTCTAGAGTTTTATTATAGTACTATATAGATTGTAGTTAAGAGCCAGACACCCTGCTAGACAGTGCTATGACATTCAGTCAGCTTTGTAATGTTGCCTTTGAAATCGTGATGTAAATATCAGCTGTTTTATATTTACATCACGATTTTCTATCACGTTTTCAAAGGCAACATTACAAAACTGACTGAATGTCAAAGCACTGTCTAGCAGGGCAGGCTGCATACGAAAAAACCAGCCATTTGCTGATGTATCCAACGTGTGCGGTGATAATCCCGTCTGTTCCAGCAGCCATGAACGGCTCGAAGCTTTTAATTGCCCAACTTACCCTTTCTCCCGTGATGGGAATGTGTACAGCCAGGTTTGTTGCAGGTGCTAAGGGTGCAACATGCGAGTTCCCTGGAAAGTGTGTATTCAAGAGCAGCTCCAGCGTTTCACCTGCCGAGTTGGTCCAGGATCCGGCAGGTTTCCGCAAATAGCTCATATGTAGCTGTTTGAGTGTTTGAGAGCACTCGTCTCAGTCGCGCTGTATCATTCATCATTTATTGGCGCTTAACCGCCTAAGGCCCAATTTCACAGTGGCAAGTTAACTTAAGTTCCACAGTTAACTATGGATTCGCAACTTTATTTAACTGAATTTTTTCTATATAAATTGTTGGTAGACGGTCTTCTGATATCTAACCAGAGGTTAAAAACCCCACGTTGGGCAGTTAACCTTTGGTTAACTCAATATGAAAAATGAAAATCTGTGGAACGTAAGTTAACCTGGCACTGTGACATTGGGCCTAAGCGATTTTGGCCGTTACCTATCAAAGCACGCCAGTCATTCCTTTTTAGCGATAACTGACGCCAATTGGAAACCCCAAGGGAGTTCAAGTCATCCTCCACCTGTTGTTTCCATCTCAGTCGAGGCCTCCCCCTTCCTCTGCTGCCGAATTCAGGTGACGCTAGGAAAACCTTCTGTGCTGGAGATTCTTTGTCCATTCGCATAACATGACCCAGCCAGCGGAGCCTTTGGGCTTTAATTCGCTGGACTATGGCCAAGTCTGCGTAAAGCTCGTACAGCTCATCGTTAAATTTCCTTTGATACTCGCCGTTGGCATCACGGGAAGGACCATAAATCTTCCGGAGAACTTTTCTCTCAAATACTCCAAGGGCCATCTCACCTTCTCTTGACATTGTCCATGAATCTGAGGCATACATCAGGACAGGTATGATGAGAGACTCATAGAGCGTGATCTTTGTTCTTCGAGAGAAGACTTTACTTCTCAATTGCCTACTCAGTCCAAAGTAGCACTTGTTGGCAAGAGTGATTCTCCGTTGGATTTCTAGACTGATATTATTTTCGGTGTTAAAACTGGTTCCCAAAGAGACGAAGTCTCTCACAGTTTCAAATTTGTAACTATCAACAGTAACATGGCTGCCAAGGCGCAGGTTCTTTTGTCATGGGTCTTCCCCAGGATTTGACGTATGGTGAAAATCTGGTCGATGGTAGACTTACCAGGTCTAAAGCCACACTGATAAGGTCCAATCAGTTTGTCTACGATGAGCTTCAGTCTTTCACACAATACGCTAGAAAGAACCTTATATGCGATATTAAGAAGACTGATTCCGCGGTAGTTGGAGCGGTTAGGGGGATCGCCTTTCTTATGGATTGGGCAGAGCACACTTAAATTCCAACCCGGAAACATGCACTCATCTGACCATATTCTGCATAAGAGGTTATGTATGCTTTTAACCAGCTCTTCGGCTCCGTGTTTGAACAACTCGGCCGGTCTTTTCCAGGCGATTTGTTGTTCTTGAGCCTGGATATAGCTATCCTCACTTCATTATAGTCAGGTGGTGGATCGACTTTTCCATCGTTAGGGAATGGGGTATCAGGTTCCACGTCTCCCTCGCAGTTTAGCAGTGAGGAGAAGTGCTCCCTCCATAATTTAAGTACACTCTGTACGTCGGTTACCAGGTCTCCATTGTTGTCCTTACAGGAACTTGCCCCGGTCTTAAAACCTTCCGTCATCCGCCGGACCTTTTCATAGAATTTTCGGGCACCATTCCTGTCAGCCAGCATCTCAAGCTCCTCACACTCACGCCTTTCGGCCTCACGTTTCTTTTTTCTGAAAAGGCGTCTCTCTTCCTTCTTCGCCTCACGATAGCGTTGCCATACACTGCGGGTTGCGCCCGTTCGCAACGTTCCTTGTAGGCAGCGTCCTTCTTTTTCGAGGCAGTGTCCTTCTTTTTCGAGGCAGCTTTGCATTCCTCATCGTACCAGTTGTTCTTGCGGTCCCGCTGGAACCCTATAGTGGCCTCAGCGGCGGTACGCAATGAGTGAGAGAATGCTTCCATTGCTCGGTTACATCGTTAGGTCGAGGATTGCCCTCTGATAGCGGGTGTGAGAGTCGAGTGGAGAAATCATCAGCTGTCTGTGTCATGCGCAGCTTCTCGACGTCAAACTTTCCTTCCGTTACTGTGCGCACTTTCTTCGCTGCACAGAGGCGCGACAAGATAATGGTCCGAGTCGATATTGGGACCACGCAGGGTACGCACGTCCAGAACGGTGGAGCTATGTCTGCCGTCGATCATGACATGATCAATCTGGTTTATTGTTCTTTGATCAGGGGACAGCCAGGTGGTGATATTATATCGTGGAGACTAAATTTTCCAACTGTAGAACCAAAGACTCCTTCCTTGCCCACCTTGGCATTAAAGTCGCTGAGCACGATTTTGATATCATGTTCAAGTTTATCGTAGAAGGAGTCCTTCTCTGCGTCGTCCGTCTCCTCAGTCGGCGTTATGTTGAAAAACATCGCCTTGATGCGGATCGCAGCGAGACGGTCGTCAACAGGACTGAACGCTAGTACTTGGCGGCGAAGTCTCTTTCCCACCACAAATCCTACACCACGTGATTTGATGCGTGTCTGGCCACTGTAGTATACGTCACAAGGTCCGATGGTCGTCTTTCCTTGTCCCGTCCACCGCATTTCCTGTAGGGCGGTGATGTTGGCCTTTGCGTTAGCGAGGACATCAAGCAGTCGGGCAGCGGTACCTTCCCTGGAAAGGGTCCGGACATTCCAGGTACATTACCGGGTCGTCAACATTAAAGGGGGTTCTCATCCGAGGCTTTTTTCGATTTTTCATTTTTCTTTACGTGGCGGGTCCCAAACCCAGCGCACAACCCGTCTCCGGGGTTTTGAATAAAAATATTCACATTTATATAGAGAGCCGCTTGCTACAAGATAGACACCCGCTTGCAGCCGCATCACATGGTGAACAGGCGCTGCGAAACAAGACCTCGGTGAGCCCTTAAACCGTATATGTCAGAGTGGCCCCTCTCTTTCTGCCGCGAGCATAAGTAGTTCACGTTGCCCAGAGTGCACGAACGAGGACGCAAGAGTCGGGATTGAGCAGGGTTGCACAGTTGCAGTCGTTCGGCTAACTATACAACTACATTCCATTACACTCCTGTGTATAGTCGACATTTTCGACCCCACACTCAAAAAAAGCTGGTATCAGGGCGATGCTAAATAGCCATCAATATGCAACTTTAGAGTATCAATTTTTTCTCATAAAAGTGTTATGCAATTGATATTTTCGAAATTGTGAAATTGATATTTTCGAAGTATTTGGTTTAATACTAAATATTATCAATTAGATATATTTTATATGTTATCAACTTTATACTCTCTTCTATTGCTTCTACTACAGCCTAGTATCTATTAGATACCATTGTATACCTTATATAGTAGCGCAACTCGCAAAAAACACATCAATACACACGCACAGCATATTCCCCATAAGCACAGACAAATATTTTCTCAAACGTTTGGTAAATAATGAGGGTCAATAATGTACCACGATTTGGACAAAATTTATTTTAGGGAATGGTAGAGGGGGTCGTATGTATAAAAACTGTGAAGGTAGTAACTGCCGCACATTTATAGTATAATTTTTATATTTAATTATACCTCAAGTTAATACTCATTTAGCAAAAGGGTTGATCTGCTACTGGTAGTTTATCACTAATTCGAAAATTAATTGATTGATTAATTGATATTAAGTTTTCAAAAAGTGAGAATTGACGTTGAAGGTTTCATCTCAAATGCGTCTCAGGTTGATATCAAACAAAATGGCTTATTGCGCTTCATACTATTCTTTCTTCCATTTCATTTGGAGTCACTCAGCCAGTGCCTTCCACTCAAATTCGTAAGAAGAAGAAAATAAGTTGCCAAACTATAGTAGGTATAAACAATGTTAGATACTTTCTTTTATCAAATTGATACTTTTATTCTGGAATTTTTGTATAGCATGACAAATACATTAGTATTGTTGTACGAAATCGAACAGCTCATCGTAACTCGACGATTCCAGCTCCTGTGCGACTGCCGCTATGCTTTCAAAAGCTATATCTTCATCAAGATTCTCCATTTGTTTTCCTTTGACGACGTTTCACTGCATTACAAATACATAGATGGACACCATTAGTAAAAATACTCAAAAAAATACAAGTTTGGTAGGTGTATACTTTAGGTGTCAACTGCTAAGAAATTAGCTAAAACAAGTAAGGAAAGCCAAAGGCTAAATACCTTTCATGAATAATCGTCACGATTTTCACTGTTTGATCCCAGTACAGCCTGTGTGAATTTAACTTTAGCTTATACCGAAATTATCGGAACTATCGATTATATGAGGGCGATGTGTTATATTGGTCCAACCTCATTGATTTTAGCTCGACATTCCACTTTCTAAAATAGCAATATTTACGAAATTTCACGTTCCTACCTATATAATTACAGGAGTTATCTACCAAAATCCGTTTATCGGAACAATCGATTGTATTGGGGCTATGTGAAATATTTATCCAATCTCGATGATTTTCAACATCGATATTTCACATATAAAAATAGCGATACTTCCAAAATTTCAAGTTCCTACGTGTTTCATTACAGGAGTTATAACCCAAAATCCATTTATCGGAATAATTGATTGTATGGGAGCTATGTGAAATATTTACCAAATCTCAATGATTTTCAACATCGATATTTCACATATAAAAATAGCAATACTTACAAAATTTCACGTTCCTACCTCTTCAATTACAGGAGTTATAGCCCAAAATCCGTTTACCGGAACAATGGATTTTATGGCAGCTATATGTAATATCGGTCCGATCTTGCTGGTTCCGACAAATGATCCCTATATTAGAAAATGGTGGCCGCATACAAAATTTCAGCCAAATATCTCAAAAACTGAGGGACTAGTTTGCGTTCAAACAGACAGACGGACATGGCTAAATCAACTCATCTCGTCATCATTTGGGAATATTTATTGATAGGTCTATCTCATCTTCATGTTCAGGAAAGGTATAATTATGGGGCAGGGCTCAAAAGGCGGGATTTTGGCCTCAGGATCACCAAGCTGGAAGCGTTTTTTTTTTTTAATTTTTTGCATCTATGAAGAGATATTTGCAATCAAAGATGCAAGTTTTCATGTGTATGTTTTAATCACCTTAGGCCGTCACTAAAAACGTGCAAAAAAAGTGTACTCAGATGGGTGTACTACGCACCTGGACTTGGCCTGGCGTAGCACGGCCGAAGGCCGCCAACTTATAAAAAATACCTACCCTTAGCCGGTCAAACACCGGCTACGCCATGACCAGTATTCCTACGCAGAACACATTTTGAGGACGGCCTAATGTGATTACAACAACCACATGCAAATTTTGCAACTTTCATTGCAAATATCTCGCAAACCACTGAAGTTACTAGTACTCCGCTTTCGGATTCACATTCCTAGCACCGAAACCCGTCCTTTGGTACTTTTACCAACACTTTCTGACGTGTTTTTCGGGTTGGCACCTAAAGTTTACCATTACCACAATTTTTGACGCATTATAAATATGCATGTACGTTTTCTTAGCTGCTATTGTTACAGCGTACATGCATATTACCATAACTTTACTCACTTTATTTTTATTTGGCAAATTTGCAGTACTTTTATTATTATTTTCACTAATTTTTACAAAACAATCGCGCGAAACTTGTCGTGGAAAAAAGACTTTAAGCTGAATGATCGAAAAGACTTACTTTGTCTAGACTCAAAACCAAACTGAATTCTTTTCTTTATTGAATATTAAAAGAATGTTTAAATGTACAATGGTAAAAATGCTTATTGCTAATTAGTGTGAAATGTTTACTTAAATTTACAATGCTTAGCTAGACTATAATTTTAATTGGGCCGGATGTTGTTTGCTATTGCATTATAGTTAACAAAATTGGAAATATTAAATGTTGTTGACTCTACGTTAATTATTGGACCGGAAGTTACTTTTATTTATTTGTTATACTTAGTATGAATTTATCTATATCGTCTGGTGCTGAGTCTGCACTTACATAAGTTGACGATTTATTTGTTATTGGGGGGTTATTGGCATTATACATAACTACTCCCCCTTTTCGATTAGAATTCTCCTGGATTCTACTGTTTAATTGAATTTTTATATATCTGTGTTAAAGTACAACATCTGCAACTGTCCGGCTTTAAGCGGCGCGAGAACGCGCTTTTTCGGAGTTCCGTTCCTGGATAGCCTAAGCCAGATCGCGGAACTGGACATAAAGGACTTGATGGGCTTCATAAAGTCATCTAAGTGGTTCGAGGAGGAGTAACGGTGTCGGTTTAGGAGTGTCAGTCCCGGGATTCTGCTATGTGGAAAATCCCAACAACTCAGGGATTTTCCATATGGCTGGGTCCCGGGACTGACTTTCCTTGTGTTGGTGGTATCACAACGGGCCTTTCAAAACTGGCCTAAGTGTGCCTCTGCGGCAGCCACTTGAACCTAACCTAAAGAACAACAATCAATACTAGAGTTATTATGAGAACAAAAATGGCTACGTTGCATATATAAGATATTTTACTATGATATTTTAAATTAAAAATTCTTTTGACATTTATTTTGCTTTCTTCTACTACTTCATCAAATGTAATTTTTTTTGAAAAATTTGTATTTACTTCATATTTCATGCTTACAATATTTTCTTGTGAATCTTCAATAGAATTTAAAAAGTAGTAATCATTGATTTTGATTGAACAATTCGTGTACATTATCAAATTATTTCCATTTATTAATATTTCATCTTCCGTACATGTTTGATTTATTAATAGATTCTCTGCGTTTTTAACAATTATTTTATCTATCTCTAATTCTATAATTTCCAGCTCCTTATTTTTGATTGTATGACATGAATTCTTTATTACGCAATTTGTTGTTTGTTTCATAGTTTTTAATTGCTTATTTTCTTCAAATTTATACATTTTGTTATTATATTCAAATATTTTTTCAATATTTGAATCTATTTCATTATGCTCTTTATTGGGTATTGGAATGATGTATCTAACTTTAACATTTACAAAATTTGTTGGTACTTTGATTCCAAATATTACATATGTGCTATTAAAGAGAGCTGTTCCTAATTGCATGTATTTTAACTTTGTATAGTCAATATCGTATTTTATTATTTCCTCACTTGTCAAAATATTAGGGTGCAATATATTATACTTTGATGCTACTATGTTGTCTTGAATGTGTTCTATTTTACTTTTTAATAGTTGAATTTTAATTAATTGTTCCAAATATAAATTTCTCTCCTGTTCTTCATTAGCCCATTTACTCATGACATTGAATTCCTGTTCTAACTTATTCCTATCGCTACTTATCGTTTTATGTAACTGTTCAAATGAATTTTCAAAATAATCATTAATTTGTATTTGCTTACTAATTTTGTCGTTCGTTTGAGTAAGATGGTTTTGTATGCTTTGTCCTCTTCGTCCATTGTACCAAATATCCATTTGGATAAAGTACCTACACCGTTAATTAGTCCGCGTCTCGGTCTGTTTCTTCTGGGTATTAAAGTTAATAATTTGTTTCTAAAGTCTAATAATTCTATTTGCAATAAGTCTTTAACGTTTGATTTCATTAATACAATATTGTCTGTCATTTCATTTAATATATCTTCTATTTTATGTACGTTTATTCTATGTATTATTATTTCCGTGTCCTTAACAATTTGTTCTTCTTTTATCTGATTGTCTATAAATCCGTTTTCGTCCTGTATTTTGGTCACATTTAAATTCGCGTTAGTTTTAGGTATCCACATTGCCATCAACAGGGTGACGATCATTAAAATCTGTAAATTTCCGAGGTCGTTTAATGTTGCATGGGTGAACATTATGTAAATGTTTTTTCTTATACCTGGGTTGCTCCTTATGTCTAACTGCTTTGTAGTTCTTAATAAATCCCTCTCTCCTTTTTTCGACATAGTTTTCTCTTTTTTCATTGACCCTAGCAATATTTTTCTTTTTGACTGATAGTAGGTTTTTCTTAACTAAATTCCGATCTACTTTATTCATCTGTACTTCGTTTGGTTTGCATTTTATCGTGGAATGGAACCTATCATTATAATTCCTAATAGCTTTATGCATAAGTTGTTTTACTGTTAATTCTTTATTCAATTTATATAAAATTCTAAATTTTTCTGCTATTGTATTATGGAACCTTTCTATATCGGAATTTCCTGTATGGCTGTTGGGTTTTGTTAAATGAATTTCGACATTTTCATTGTCCAAAAATTCTTTTATTCTCAAAGTTTTAAATTCATTATCCGCTACTATTTTCCTTGGTTTCCCTAATTTAGAAAAGTGGTCTTCCAGTTGTTCAATAATCGTTACCTGATTTCTATCATTTAGTGGGTAGGCTGCACCAAATTTGGAAAATTTATTTATGACAGTTAAAAAATGATGCCCTTTTATAACGTACGTGTCTACATGAATAATGCCATTTTTTCTGTTGGAGTTTCATTGAGATTAAATTTTGGTTTAACTGGATTTCTATCGTATTTTACTTCCTGACAAATGTCGCAATGGTTAATTACTATTTGGATAAGTTCCAAAAGTTTAGGATAATATATTTTATTTTTTATTAGGTTGTATGTTTGTTGTATACCTGAATGAAGGCTTTCTCTAACGTGATATAGCGATATTTGTTTTACTGCTTCTACTTCTGTTTCTAAATCCTGTGCTCTCATTGTGCACTTGAAAAATTTTATATTTGAATCGTTAGAAAACATTGAAATTAGTTTTTCCTGCACTATATTGTAGCTATGCTCAGAAATTTCGGAATATATACCTATAATCCCTTTTGTGATATAATTTCGGAATATTTCTCCTAATCTATCGATATCACTTTCTGCTATAAAAATTATTCTTTTTCCATGTAAACTTTTAAATTCTTCTACTTTATTATTGGTCAAAATTATTTGTATTTTATATTTATTCACAATTTCTTCTTTAATAAAAAAAAGGTCCTGAAGGTTTTCTTCTGCTGAATGTATTGTTGCTATTGTTTCATTATCTTCTAAGTTATTTTCTTCATTTATACCTAATTGTAAATAATTTTGATTTAAAACAGTAATTTTGTTATCCTTTTCATGACAATTTACTTCTTCCGCGTTATTTGTATTATTTTCTAGTCTACTTAAAAAATCTGCTACTCGGTTTTCTTTTCCTTTCAGATATTCTATTTTGAAATCGTATTCTCCTAACTTTAGAAGCCATCTTTGATGTCTTGGTGACATATCCTTTCCTTTATATTTGGTATAAAGAAACTTTATTGGTTGGTGATCAGTTAAAATTGTAAACTTTTTTCCGTATAGATATGGTCTTAAGTAGTTTACACTCCATATAATGGCTAAAAATTCTTTGTCCGTAGCGGAGTAGTTTTTCTCGTGGTTATTAAGCGTCCTTGAAATGAAACACACTGGGTGTCCGTCTTGTGATAATACAGCGCCTAATGCATAGTTTGAAGCGTCAGTTGTTAATGTAAATGGTTTGTCAAAGTTAGGGTATCGCAAAACTGGGTGGGTACTAATTACAATTTTTAGTTTTTCGAATGCTTCTATATAAGTTGGGTCCTTTATATTAATTTTTACATTTTTTTTTCAAATATTTCGTTATAGGTTGGGCTATCTTTGCATAATCTTTAATCAATTTTCGATAATAACCCGTAATACCTAAGAAACGTTTTATTTGTTTTTCTATTTTCGGCAATTTTAACGTTTCTCTTTAATTTTATCCGGGTTCGGTTTTAGTCCTTCTTCTGTTAAAATATGTCCCAAGAATTCCGTCTCCTTTTTCATAAAATTACATTTGTCTATTTGCACTTTTAAATTAGCCTTTTCTAGGACTTTGAAAATTTCCGTTATTGTTTGAACATGTTCTTGTAGGGATGTACTAAAAATTAAGATGTCATCAAGATATACTACGCATGTTTTATTAATAAAGTCACGTAAAGTTTCGTTCATCAGTCTCTGGAATGTTGCAGGTGCGTTTTTCAGTCCGAATGGCATTCTTTTCCCTATCTTGTTCTCGTATTAGGATTTGATGATAACCCTTTGCTAAGTCTAGTGTTGTAAAATGTTGGGCTTTTCCTAACTTGTCTAGGATTGACTCAATCTTTGGAAGTGGGTATTTGTCGTCTATGGTTACTTCATTCAACTTTCTGTAATCTAAGACAATCCTGTATTTTCGTTCTCCTGAATTATCCATTTTTTTTGGTACAACAATTAATGGGCTAGAGTATCGTGAATGACTTTTTCTAATAATCCCTTGTTCTTCCATTTCCCTTATCGTTTTATGTAACTGTTCAAATGAATTTTCAAAATAATCATTAATTTGTATTTGCTTACTAATTTTGTCGTTCGTTTGAGTAAGATGGTTTTGTATGCTTTGTCCTCTTCGTCCATTGTACCAAATATCCATTTGGATAAAGTACCTACACCGTTAATTAGTCCGCGTCTCGGTCTGTTTCTTCTGGGTATTAAAGTTAATAATTTGTTTCTAAAGTCTAATAATTCTATTTGCAATAAGTCTTTAACGTTTGATTTCATTAATACAATATTGTCTGTCATTTCATTTAATATATCTTCTATTTTATGTACGTTTATTCTATGTATTATTATTTCCGTGTCCTTAACAATTTGTTCTTCTTTTATCTGATTGTCTATAAATCCGTTTTCGTCCTGTATTTTGGTCACATTTAAATTCGCGTTAGTTTTAGGTATCCACATTGCCATCAACAGGGTGACGATCATTAAAATCTGTAAATTTCCGAGGTCGTTTAATGTTGCATGGGTGAACATTATGTAAATGTTTTTTCTTATACCTGGGTTGCTCCTTATGTCTAACTGCTTTGTAGTTCTTAATAAATCCCTCTCTCCTTTTTTCGACATAGTTTTCTCTTTTTTCATTGACCCTAGCAATATTTTTCTTTTTGACTGATAGTAGGTTTTTCTTAACTAAATTCCGATCTACTTTATTCATCTGTACTTCGTTTGGTTTGCATTTTATCGTGGAATGGAACCTATCATTATAATTCCTAATAGCTTTATGCATAAGTTGTTTTACTGTTAATTCTTTATTCAATTTATATAAAATTCTAAATTTTTCTGCTATTGTATTATGGAACCTTTCTATATCGGAATTTCCTGTATGGCTGTTGGGTTTTGTTAAATGAATTTCGACATTTTCATTGTCCAAAAATTCTTTTATTCTCAAAGTTTTAAATTCATTATCCGCTACTATTTTCCTTGGTTTCCCTAATTTAGAAAAGTGGTCTTCCAGTTGTTCAATAATCGTTACCTGATTTCTATCATTTAGTGGGTAGGCTGCACCAAATTTGGAAAATTTATTTATGACAGTTAAAAAATGATGCCCTTTTATAACGTAAGTGTCTACATGAATAATGCCATTTTTTCTGTTGGAGTTTCATTGAGATTAAACTTTGGTTTAACTGGATTTCTATCGTATTTTACTTCCTGACAAATGTCGCAATGGTTAATTACTATTTGGATAAGTTCCAAAAGTTTAGGATAATATATTTTATTTTTTATTAGGTTGTATGTTTGTTGTATACCTGAATGAAGGCTTTCTCTAACGTGATATAGCGATATTTGTTTTACTGCTTCTACTTCTCTTCTAAATCCTGTGCTCTCATTGTGCACTTGAAAAATTTTATATTTGAATCGTTAGAAAACATTGAAATTAGTTTTTCCTGCACTATATTGTAGCTATGCTCAGAAATTTCGGAATATATACCTATAATCCCTTTTGTGATATAATTTCGGAATATTTCTCCTAATCTATCGATATCACTTTCTGCTATAAAAATTATTCTTTTTCCATGTAAACTTTTAAATTCTTCTACTTTATTATTGGTCAAAATTATTTGTATTTTATATTTATTCACATTTTCTTCTTTAATAAAAAAATGGTCCTGAAGGTTTTCTTCTGCTGAATGTATTGTTGCTATTGTTTCATTATCTTCTAAGTTATTTTCTTCATTTATACCTAATTGTAAATAATTTTGCTTTAAAACAGTAATTTTGTTATCCTTTTCATGACAATTTACTTCTTCCGCGTTATTTGTATTATTTTCTAGTCTACTTAAAAAATCTGCTACTCGGTTTTCTTTTCCTTTCAGATATTCTATTTTGAAATCGTATTCTCCTAACTTTAGAAGCCATCTTTGATGTCTTGGTGACATATCCTTTCCTTTATATTTGGTATAAAGAAACTTTATTGGTTGGTGATCAGTTAAAATTGTAAACTTTTTTCCGTATAGATATGGTCTTAAGTAGTTTACACTCCATATAATGGCTAAAAATTCTTTGTCCGTAGCGGAGTAGTTTTTCTCGTGGTTATTAAGCGTCCTTGAAATGAAACACACTGGGTGTCCGTCTTGTGATAATACAGCGCCTAATGCATAGTTTGAAGCGTCAGTTGTTAATGTAAATGGTTTGTCAAAGTTAGGGTATCGCAAAACTGGGTGGGTACTAATTACAATTTTTAGTTTTTCGAATGCTTCTATATAAGTTGGGTCCTTTATATTAATTTTTACATTTTTTTTTCAAATATTTCGTTATAGGTTGGGCTATCTTTGCATAATCTTTAATCAATTTTCGATAATAACCCGTAATACCTAAGAAACTTTTTATTTGTTTTTCTATTTTCGGCAATTTTAACGTTTCTTTTTAATTTTATCCGGGTTCGGTTTTAGTCCTTGTTCTGTTAAAATATGTCCCAAGAATTCCGTCTCCTTTTTCATAAAATTACATTTGTCTATTTGCACTTTTAAATTAGCCTTTTCTAGGACTTTGAAAATTTCCGTTATTGTTTGAACATGTTCTTGTAGGGATGTACTAAAAATTAAGATGTCATCAAGATATACTACGCATGTTTTATTAATAAAGTCACGTAAAGTTTCGTTCATCAGTCTCTGGAATGTTGCAGGTGCGTTTTTCAGTCCGAATGGCATTCTTTTCCCTATCTTGTTCTCGTATTAGGATTTGATGATAACCCTTTGCTAAGTCTAGTGTTGTAAAATATTGGGCTTTTCCTAACTTGTCTAGGATTGACTCAATGTTTGGAAGTGGGTATTTGTCGTCTATGGTTACTTCATTCAACTTTCTGTAATCTATGACAATCCTGTATTTTCGTTCTCCTGAATTATCCATTTTTTTTGGTACAACAATTAATGGGCTAGAGTATCGTGAATGACTTTTTCTAATAATCCCTTGTTCTTCCATTTCCCTTATCTGTTTTCTAACCTCTGCTTCATGTTGAGGGGGATATCTGTATAATTTGCTGTTAATTTGTTCGTCTGTCGTAGTCCTGATTTCGTGTACAACCTTCGTTGTGCTTGTTAACTGATCACCTTCCTTAAAAAATAAGTTTTTGAATCTTTTTATAATTTTTCCTATCTCTTCTTTTTCTTCTTTGTTTAAATGGTCAAGATTTATTCTGCTCCAGTCAAAATCTTTTGCTTCTAAGGTCTGAATTTCAAGATTAGCATATGGATTGCTTTCAAAAAAAGTAATCTTTTCATTAAGTATTATACATCCATCTACTAAATTAATTGTTGTATTAAAACAATTCAATAAATCAATTCCTATAATAAAGTTATATTTTCTTCCTTTTAATGGAGTTACTTTCCATTTAATTTTTGCATAATTTGGTAGGTTAAATTCCCTAGGTGCTTCTGTCAGTACTTCATATCTAATTATATAATTTTTCGTTATTGTGCTAAACGCAATTGGTTTCTTTAATAAAACTTTTTCAAAATCCTTTATACCGCTATCTATTAGGCTTATATTTGCTCCTGTGTCAATTAGAGCTTTATATTCATTTTTTCGAAACCTGAGTTTTATGGTGGGAAGACAGTCCGAGCTGGTCCCTCGAAAAAATTCTGCTCATCTGCATTTTGAATTTGATTAACCTCGTTTTCATAATATTCATAATTATTCAATTCTTCCTGATTTCTTTCTTTTTCATAATATTCGCAATTATTAATTTCTTCTTTTCTTTCCTTTTTATAACATTCACAATTATTTAATTCTTTTTTTCGTTCCATTTTTTCTAAATTATCAACCTCCATAGGTTCCGCACGGTCTTGCCTAGGTTGATTCCAGCGATTTTGGCCGGAATTTGGCCTAGGGTGTCCTACCTCTTGTGGGCCCCTATGATATTGACCTGAATTATTTTGATACCCTTTATTTTGGTAATTATATTGAGGACTCTGCCTCCTTTGTAATGACATATTTTCTCTATTCTGATATACATTTTGTTGATTTTTCTTCACTTGCCCTGAGATACCCTGCCTATTAAAATATGCTTGATTTTGCTTAACATTACCTGAATTTTGTTCCATATTTTTACTATTGAACTGTGGGGTTTGATTGTAATTCCTGAAGCCAGTACTCTGATTTATCTTTGGCCATTCTCTATTGTGTGGTTTTTCTTCCCTTATATTTATTTTTCGGTATTCTGGCCTTATGCAAGTATCCTCGAATCTTCTTTGGTTCATGATTGATATGATTTGGCTTAGATCTCTACAATCGTAGATTTTGTCTAATAGGGTCCCTTGTGTCATTTCTTTTGTTGTGTTCACTAGAAAACTATCTATGTTTGTAAGATCAATGCCCTGACCTCCCCTATAGTAAACAATTAACTCATCTGACTTGTACTTAATTTTTTGGATCTCTATCGCTAGTTCACTTACCGAGTTTACCCTCAGTGACGTAATTTTTCTATAGATCTCGTGTGGCTCCGTGTCTGGTTTGAACCGCATTTTCAGAGTTTCCTTTATACACCTCCAGTCATCTGGTTGTGGGATGTTTATAATTGCATTTTTCGCTTCACCTTGTACCACCTTGTAGAATATCATTCTTGTTGCTTCTTTCTTTAAGTCGTCGTCTGTTATTGTAGACAGTAGGTACTCACTACTGCTGAAAAATGAGTTAACTGATACATCTCCGTATCCTGTGAAGATTGGTAATTGGGCTATGTTTTTGAATAGGCGATCTGTCCTGTTGTAATCAGGAGTTTGTCTGCGCTGTAACTCAATATAGGCGTTTCTGAGTTGTTCTAACTGTTGCTCCCTCCTGGCGAGCTCTTCCGCCAATTCTTGAGCCATTCTCCTCGAATCAAATTCTTGCTGTCTTCTCGATGTAATTTTGCCTCTTACTTTGTGGGTGGCGGTTTAAATTTTGTATTAAACCACTGCACTGCCAATTTATTTAATTTCAAAATTATACGATTATGGGTTGCGGCTTAAATTTTGTATTAAACTACTGCACTGCCAATTTATTTAATTTCAAATTTATACGATTATGGGTGGCGGCTTAAATTTTGTATTAAACCACTGCACTGCCAATTTATTTAATTTCAAATTTATACGATTATGGGCGGCGGCTATAATTCAATATTATGCCACTGCACTGCCACTTTTTGTAGAGTTTGTTTCAGTTTTTGTGGATAGCTGTTGGAAGTCACTGTTGCACTTGCTGACACTCTTTTTTTTTTTTTTTTTTTTGAAATTTGTTCGTATCGCGATCCTTTTCTTATTAGAGAAAGGACTAGAGACTGCGCCAAACTTGTCGTGGAAAGCGAGGAGCGAATTTTTAAAAAAGACTTTAAGCTGAATGATCGAAAAGACTTACTTTGTCTAGACTCAAAACCAAACTGAATTCTTTTCTTTATTGAATATTAAAAGAAAGTTTAAATGTACAATGGTAAAAATGCTTATTGCTAATTAGTGTGAAATGTTTACTTAAATTTAGCGTGTCCGCACACGGAGCGAATCGTCATAGACGCGTATTAGACGCTACATTCGATTTTTGTACGCTTTGCTGCTGAACACATATATTTGCATGAAGAGCTGCACACGAATCGGCAGCTGCACGAAAGTGGCAAAGCATGAAAGCTACATGCAGCTCAGCGTATGACAGTGCTGGTCGCCAGGCATCGTACGCTTAGAAAAGAGGAAGAAGAAGCATTTGTTTACATTTTTCATTTTCGATTTTTGTGTGCCGTGGCTTTGCTTTCTTTTTTCAAATAAAATTAATTGTTTCTTTTGAAAGAAAAAATAAAAAATTTTTACAATCGGAAGAAATATGTGTTAATAATGTGCGGAAAATGTATTAATTAGTTAAAACTGCAATTTTGACAGTTCGTTGTGTGCTTTTTTTCTGCAGCGTCGTGTGCAGATCTTGAGACGCAGGGAAATTCGTGCTCAGTGAAATGACAAGTACGCGTCTATGACGATGCGCCTCGTCTGCGGACTGCCTTACAATGCTTAGCTAGACTATAATTTTAATTGGGCCGGGTGTTGTTTGCTATTGCATTTTAGTTAACAAAATTGGAAATATTAAATGTTGTTGACTCTACGTTAATTATAATTATTGGACCGGAAGTTACTTTTATTTATTTGTTATACTTAGTATGAATTTATCTATATCGTCTGGTGCTGAGTCTGCACTTACATAAGTTGACGATTTATTTGTTATTGGGGGGTTATTGGCATTATACATAACTCGCGCGAACTAAAGAGAAATAACTAATAACGTCACAGTCGAACAGCAGTGTTCGACTTTTCGAACTGTCAGTGATGCGCTTACAGTTTCAATCTGATACTATGGATTATTAAAAGAATGAGGTGAATATCAATTTGACCATGTTGAGTATCAATTTTCTGATTTATGCTAAGATATGATACTTTTCACTACTATTTTAATATGATGCGTTCTTACACTGATACGAAAAAAATTATACTTCTAAAAATGTCATATTAACCCAACCGGTATTAAGCTGATAGTGATACATTTTTTTTTGAGTGCAGTACAAAAATTTCTCCACGAAGTTCACTTCGCTTGCCTCCATATCCGAGCCATTGAGCCTCTTTGCCAAGGCTCTTGGCCTTATTAAATTGTTTTCTCCACCAGTGTGGCTTATGTTTACAGGGTGGTTTTGGCACTGGACAGGCCTTATCGAGGGCATTTGAGAGCGTCGTTGTAAAGGTCGTAACCAGGTCATCCGGCTACATACAGGACATACCACCACCGGTCTTTGGGGATGGCCAAACGGTCGTTGCCTCGGTCAAGGATGCCTATTACGATCCGGTCCTTGGTTACTTCAGCAAAGCTTGGTTTTCCCTCTCCGGGGGTGTTTTGATGCCGCTTCGGATGTAGTTTTAACTCCCCGTCCGATCTCTGAAGTTCGAAGGGATTTCCGTTTACTCTCTTTGGTGCAAGGGTGCCTTGGAAATTGGGTATTAGAGCATTTGCTAGCTCCACCGTCTTCCTGACATTCGGCGACAAAGGTTTCCCTTCTACCACCCATATCTGGGAGGCATTCCAAAATGACCACAGACTGACCCCAAAATATCTCCAAACGACCACAAAAAATCACCCAAAATATCCCCGAAATTAGTCCAAAATGACCACACCACAAAATAACCCCAAAATGACACCGAAATTACCCCAAAATAATATCAAAATATCCCGGAAATTAGCCCAAAATGACCACAAAATAACTCAAAAATGATCCCATATGACTACAAAATGACCCAAAAATATCTCCAGAATGACCACAAAATAATTCCAAAATGACCCTGAAATATTCCAAAAATGACTACAAAATAACAACAAAATTTCCACGAAATTTGTTCAAAATGACCACAAAATAATTCATAAATTACCCCAAAATATTCCAAAAATGACCACAAAATAACAACAAAATATCTCCGAAATTAGTCCAAAATGACCACAAAATAATACCAAAATTAGCCTAAAATATTCCCAAAGTGACCACAAAATGACACCAAAATATTCCAAAAACGACCACAAAATAACAACAAAATATCCTCGAAATTAGTCCAAAATGACCACAAAATATCCCCGAAATTAGTCCAAAATGACCCCAAACTAACTCCAAAATGGCCACAAAATGACCCCCAAATGATCCCAATATGACCACAAAATCTAATTTTTCCTCCTAGTCACCTTCAAATTCTGTTCGACAGATTTTGACACTTCCGGCGAACAAATTTGAAGCGAGTCGCAAACAGCAATCGCTTAATTTTTGACATTCGCTTAATTTTGAAGTTTGAGGCGAATGTTACCGGACGACTCGCAGTCGGTAATACAAATTTCGGCGAGTTGCTCATTTTTTTGTTCGACTCGCAAACCGTAATAGGCCCCTAAAGCTAATCAGAAATTAACTAGTATGAATACACCACAAAATGTATAGCCAATGAACTATATTGTTTGCTGAGTAGTTTGGCATTGACTTGCTTAAAGGTAATCAGAAATGAACTAGTATGAATATACCACAAAATGTATAGTCAATGAACTAGAATTTTCGCTGAGTAGTTTGGCATTGACTGGTTTAAAGCTAATCAACAATGAACTGGTATGCATATTCCACAAAATGTTTAACAATAAACTAGTATGTTTGCTGATTAGTTCGGGTTTTGACTGCAGGGAAACTACCAGTAGAAGATCAACTCTTTTTTTCTAAATGAGTATTAACCCTTTCGCTATATAGTATCCATATGAATACACCCAAGTTTGTGGGAGGCTGACAATGTCTACGCTAAAAAAAACTTTTTTTTAGCTAATATGATTTTCTAAAGTATAAACCATCAATTTCAATAAAAATAATTAAATTTTTAGTTAGTAAAAACAAGCATTATTTTGGTGAAAAATGGGTTTTGATTTATAATCGGTAATAAGTAATAATAGTTGACCAAATATTTTGCTTAAAGCATATAAAATATGAAGAAACATGTTAATTTTAACACTTTGTACCATTATTTTTTTAATTTAATACCTGGGACAACTTTGCCGAATTTTTAAACATTCTTTGTATTCATATGGATACAAGCATTAGTTTTGGTTGTAAACGATGTACGAGTACACATAAGACAAAACACAGCAGTAGGGAAGAATACTAATGCCGGCATTTTTATATACACCGACGGCTCGAAATCGGACAGCTGAATTTAAGGAATGGTATTCAAAGCTCTCCTTCAGACTTTCTGAACATTGCAGCGTCCTCCAGGCTGATGTTTCAGAAATCATGGACGCCGGGTTTTGATGGCTAAAGGTATCATCGGACAGGATATCTTTATTTTCAGCGACGCTCAGTTGTCCTCGATCTCTTCAAGAGATGGCCCAACATAATCGCGTGAACAAGGGATATTGAGGGAAACTGTAGGGCAGACGAACTCGCTAGGCAGGGCACGACCAAGCAGGTTCTTCGGGATAAAGAACACTTAGGCATGCCCTTTGCTACATGCAAACTAATGCTGGAGCAGAACACACTATTTCAAGCTAACGAAAGATGGCTATAATCCCCAGGGTGACGGGAAGCACGCAGCAAGGCTAGGTGTGCGCTACCGACGATGCTGTAGGAGTTGCAAAAATAATGAGGAGGAAGAAACGGTGGAGCACCTCATCTGCAACTGCCCGGCACTAAGTGGCGCTAGAAGGCTCTTCTTGTGGGTTCCCCTACGCCAGGTAGCGAAGCTGGACATAAGGAACTTGATGTCTTTCATCAAGTCATCTAAATGGTTCGGGGAGAAACGGTGTCGGTTAGGAGTATCAATCTCGGGATTCTGTTATGTTAATAATCTCGACAATCCGGAGATTTCCCACACTGATAAAAATGATTTCCTAAAAGTTAGGAAACCTCCATACAAATTTAAATAAATGAAGGGAACAATATTGCACCAAGGCACTGGCTTAAAAGAAGGAAGTGGTTATACCTAAATTTACTTTTAAGTAGGACTTGTACCTAAATGGTAGTTAAGTAATCTTAAACTTAAAAAAAATTATTTTACACAGTTCTTATATTGCCTTCAACAAGGATCGAACTCACAACTTTTCGAATGGTAAACTCAGATGTCTACCAAGAAGCTATTGAATACTTACGCTTGACAGCGTCTAATTACACCTTTGTACTGTTTATGGAATTTCACCACTTTTACTCACGTTGCCTCCTCACATAAGGAAATATTGACTTATTTAGAATTTTTAGGATAGTTTCATACCTAATATGTAATAAAATTCTTTGAAAATTACGTGGGCGGAACGTTTTTGGCGGCGACAGAGAAAATAAGTAAATATGGTCTTCAATTAAATTAAACACTGCGTTGATATCACTGAAAAAAATGTCTTCTGCATAAGGAAATATTTACACAGTAAAAAGAAAAGTCTAACTTTAATACCATTTTGGTGTATATATATAACAACCCCGAAAAGTATTAGATTAATTCCATGTTCGGTCTAATTAAGAGAGAGAGGAATTCAGTCAAAGATTCTCCCAGGCAAAAAAAAATTTAAACAGTTTTTTATATTGTCTTCACCGGGAGTCGAACTCACAATTTATTGAATGCTGGACGGAGATGTCTACTATCAAGCCATCGAGTACTTATGCTTGCCAGCGTCTAATTGCAGCTTTGTTCTATATGATAGCGTCGAACCGCGTGCTCTGAAGAACAAACCACCGGACTTAATTTAATGCTAAATAGTAATTAATTTAATATTTTTCCGACTTTGTTTTTAAACCAAAAGTACTTAAAACATTATAATGAGAGAGAGCGCTATGAGAGAGAGCGCTTTAGTATTGTTTTGGTATTATTTCAAAACTATTTGGAATTAAAAATTTTTTAGAGTCTTAAATTAATACTATTTAGTATTAAAACTCAAATTAAATTCCAAAAAGGCTTAATTTCAATAACGACTGGTATTAAAAGTAAACTTTCATTTATTACTGTGTACTTATTTCGAACTTAAGCCAAGTAGTACGTTTCCTCAAATTTAGGACAATTATTTTTATCAGTGCATTTTTATCAGTCCCGGGATTGACTTCCCCAGTGTTTACAACCTAATTATTTATAAATTTTATTTCATTTTATTTTCAAGGCATACAATGGTACCGAATGATGGCATCTTTTGGCGATGTTAACACTATATATTTAAATTAAACCCACTGCAACGGTATGCACTGTAGCTGGAATACAATCGGTAAGCTATCTGTTTAACTTATAGAATGTTAATCTTCTGAAATGATAAAACACAACGGTTCAGAAATGTTTTAGTTTGCCAAAACTGTTTTTCTCAAATTTACTAACATTTTTTTTAATCTCAATGAATGGATATTTGACACGTGACCTAAGCGTTCAGCTTGTTGTTGTTGTTGTAACAGAACCTCGCCCTGCCTAGTCGGAAGATCCAATTAAAAGACTTACGTGACGGACCAGACAGGGTTGATGTTGACTTTGCTGGATATGAATCCGGTACGTTACGGTGAGTAGCACCTTGTGGTACTAGCCCGACTATCTTAGGAACGATTTTGTTGACCCCCGGTCAAAGTGGATTTAAGTCGGCTCTTTCGTCATGGTATAAATAGGCCTTCAGCTCATTTAATTGAGTTAGTCGGTACATAATATAATTAAAATACTTACTGAAGGATTCGGCATACATCTTCTCATTTGATCGGGACCCCTGTACGTCGGACTATAACGACTAGGAAAACACGAAGGAGCAGACATCTTCATTTTATCGCTAGTTGAATACATGGACATTGTAACGCAACTCCCTACAAAATCCTCCTCGAGCTTAAACGCCCGGGAGGCGTCAAAAGTTGTTGGCGAATAAATTTTGAAACACTATTTATATAACTATGTATATCCTGCATACAAATATGCAGAATAAGATATTTAAAGAAGCGGAGTAAAAAAGCTCACTAAAATCCTTTAAAATTATTTTACGTGAAGCGCCATCTTTTTTTGTTATTTACATTGCAGCTCTTTTCCTTATAATGTTATAAACGAAAACTCTTTATCACTGGCGAGAGTATCGCTTTACTTAAAAACTAACTATGAATTATAAACTGATAAATTATAAAGCACTTAAAATAAAAACACGCACGTAACTATGTCTGAACTACTTTATTCCCAAGTATCCACCATTGTTTAAGCTAATCGGACCGAACAGATTTCACAACTAGACAACCGTATGATTAAGAATTCTATGATGAGTTTCACTAACTCCAGTTTATTTGAGAAGGACATATTTTCATTATTCATTAGTGGGCGTGTCAGTTTTCTGTTCTACCCTCAAGGTGGGTGAATTTAGATTTCAAACACTCCCTTATGGATGAATTTTATTGGTCAATGGCAGCGATATGTATGTATGTAGGTACTATTCACTAGTCTTAAACCGTTTTTTATATATTCTTATATGGGTATGTTTGTAGCATACATACATATGCATAAATATACAAAAATGCATTGTTATTTCTTTCAATTAGTAAACAAGTGAGTTCTACGTCTGCGCACAACCCATAATATACAACTTTTGGGACAAAGTTGTCTTTATGCGGAGTTCAAAATCCTAATAAAAGCATATGTTTGTGACAGTACGATGAAAGCTTTTTGAGGTGAAAAAGCTCTGAATCTACCCTACAGTGAAAGAAACTACTACTAATCTGCATGAATCCAAGTCAAGGAATAAACCGATTAAAATAGCATTTCTCTTTTTTTTTGGTGTTTCCTTCTCGGTTCCTGTTTCGTTCAACATATACTTTGGTTTCGGTTACGGGCTCGTTCCGGCTTCGGCTTACAAATAAAAATCATAACATAAAAAAAAATCAAGTACCTAGGTACCTACAAATCTTTAGCTTCATAAGAAAAGGTGCTACGTCATTCAATTCAAATTTTACAGGAGAGATAAAACTCAATGGCCCGTAATCATAGTCGTTGCTTAACACGCGTATTAGTTAATATCTTCACTAAACTTAAAAAGAAATTTAAAATTTTGGTCAATCATAGTCAAGCTAAATAAACATATTAGCTGAAAAAAATTTAACAGGGACCCCTCATAAAAAAATGAAATTAAACAGGAACCCCTCATGAAAAGAAATTAAGTTGGTTGGTGGTATGAGGAATTTTTGCTAGTAACCGACAGAGGTTTAACTCACGTGCTGTCACCCACACAACCATAGACACACACCGCTTTATTATAAAATGATAAAATGGCATTTTCTTCATTTAAATTTTAAAACTCCATATTAGACATAAAATGGATTTTATGTTGACTATGACAGGCATAGAACGATGTTTATGTTATACGGCTGATACATTAGCGCAAATTGCGAATTAACTGCGCTTTTGGTAGTTAACTTGAGCATAATCTTCATGATAAACTCCAAAAATTAAGAAGATTTGAGCAGTTTTAAAAAATTTGCACTGGCAACACTCTGTACATAAATAGACAACAACAGCAAGAAACACTAGGAAATTAAGGATAGCTGATAGATAGGCGTCGCGCTGGGTTTGTAAAATCCGACTTTCGACAGCTAGATGTCGCCGAGGTAGGTAAGAATATGGTGCAATAACAACCAAAGTAGTAATTCTCAATGCTGTTAATCTTCAATTTTGTGTGTATCAGGGTAAAATTTGGATCTGATTAAAGAAGATTTATTGGAGATAAAATCCGTGTGTGTATCCATAGCATTAGAATCATGTTAAATTAGATTAAACTCTATTCTAATTCGACTATGACTACGGGCCATTGACTTTTGAATGAACATTTTTTTTTTTTTGCTGGGTTGAGCATTTACGGCCATCCAAATAAAACCAAAGTATTTGTTTTTGTTTTTATTTTTACCTACGCGTTTCGACGCTATCCGCGTCTTCTTCTGGGGTCTTTTTACTAGTAAAATAACGTCCGCAACAGATATATATAACGATTACTTACAAACAGCTTTTCTCTTCTTAAACTTGTGTGGGTTTTTAAGAACTCATTTCATTCATCTTTAATGTATCTTAATACATACTTCGAAGTTGGCAGAAAATTGATAATTTACCTAGTTGCTTAAACACCACTTCCGTTTTGAGTAACGTCCGCAACGCAGTTTAGGAGGCTATAACAGCGACATCATACTATGTTAGCATCTGCAACATACTTTCACCGACAGAAGATCCTTAAATACGCCCATATATAATATATCGGTTCCAGTTTTCACAATACTTCTTACTCAAAATTGAAAAAACTCGTTCAAACGTAACGTCCGCAACGCTAGGAAATGCCCATATCGCACCCTAAATCAAAAACCGTCACAACTCAAAATTTTTTTAAGTCACTTTCTTGGCATAGATTGCCTAATAAAAAGTAGTACAGCCAATACATAACATTTTTTTCTTTTTGGCTATTATCGTTGCTCTTAAAGAGCACAGTGATGCCAAGTTTTTTAAAAATAAAATGACTTTTGTGCGATCCAGAAGCAATTAACTGAAATTTACTCTGATTTTGAGTTGTGACTCTTTTTGATTTAGTGTGCGATATGTAGATGTACATATACATTAATTAATACATTTATCACTTATAAATAACAATAAACATGAAAACCTTTAACATTGCACTTACATTTAGGGTATTTATTTAATTTATTACATTGCAAATATGTATCACAAATTTCAAACTATTTACTTGTTTACACCTTGTACTGACGTTTATTTGATTTCTTTTGTTCTTTTTATCACAGCTGATTAGACGCTGCTTAGACCGTCAACATCTTTGTAGTTAAGAGCATTATATATGTGCTGTTGTATGCGTATGCTCTCAAGAGTCAGTCTTGTTTTCGCTCTTTTTTCGATGTCTAATATTTTTATGTTTGAAAAGTCCGCTATTATCCCAAGAGGCAGCAATACCATCGGTGGGTGCGCGGATGGGAGGCTGCGGAAGTCGTGAAAAAAGCATCTTGGTAGATTATGCGTCAATCAGGCACCTCAACATGGCAAAAAAGTGCAAATTTCAACCAATTTTATAAAGGTTGAGCTTTTGTATATATAATATTTATGTTAACTAGTATCGCCTGTGATCGACCAATAAATCTTTAGATAAGCAGCCTGCAAATTTTAAGCTAGTTTGGCCAGTCCCACGTCCTCCTTTCCAATAATTAAGTTTTCTCTTAAGAAGGCCTTTCCTAACTCATTATACGAATGGTTAGGGGAGGAATTCGGCTTCCTATCGTAATATCTTTTACATTCATCTTGATGAGAAATGCACAAGGTCTGATATCAAATGCAATTACCGAAAAAAAAAGTGCATATATTAGGTATATGCACGCCGCTTACAAATATGGTGTATGGTGCCTTTATTATGCACACTGTTTCTGCCAAATAAATCACCGCACTTGTTTGCTGTATCAAAGAGTAAAGTTTAATTCCTACTAGTAAGGCTAATGCCAAAACGCCAGACCGTTTCTTTTATGTACATATTTCTAAAACCTGATCTTAGTTACGTTCCAATAACGGACATATTACAGCAACATATTCATACATTTCAAAGTACATGATAAAATTTGAGTGTTTCAGTTGTTCGCTATATACATACATATGTAAGATGTTTCTAATAATGGTAGAGTAAGAGAAGAGTAATAAATAATGGTGATGCCAAACTAGATGATGGTTTTCCAAACTGGTACTTAATTTTCAACATTCCGCCCGCCAGCGCCACAGTCGTGGCGATGCTCATGATTACTGGGTATTGGTAGTACCGCTAACTTGGTTATAGGCCGAGTCAACGTGGTGTTAGCTGTCTTGATAGTTACTATCCGTGTAAGATTATCCTTGCTGGGATGAAGATGTACAACTTTAGCTAGCGGCCACTTGCATGGCGGTAATCGCTCATCAGTCAAGAGCACAAATGAACCGATTTTTATGTCGTTAGTTGCGTGATACCATTTCGAGATAGACTGTAGGCGATGTAAGTAATGGGTGGACCACTGAGACCAGAATTGTTGCGTCTTTTGTTGAATAAGTTGCCACCGTTTTAGTCTGGATATAGATTGTTCAATCAGAGAAGGTTCTGGTAAAGTGTTTAGGGCAGTGCCTATGAGGAAGTGGCCTGGTGTAAGTACGGACTGGTCCTCAGGATCCTCACTCAAAGCTTCGATTGGTCTCGAGTTCAAAATAGCTTCGATCTGAGCAAGCAGGGTACAAAGCTCTTCGTATGTAAGCAATGTCTCGCCAATAGTCCGATTGAGGTGGAACTTCATTAGCTTAACCACAGCTTCCCACTTCCCTCCCATATGAGGGGCTGCTGGAGGGTTGAAACACCACTGAGATAAGTCTTTGGAGAGGATATTTTGAATCTGTTGATGTTCCGTTGTACCTTCAGTGAATAAACGTTTAAGCTCTATGCTTGCGCCGACAAAGTTTGTGCCACAATCGGAATACACCTTGCTGGGTATGCCGCGTCGTGATGAAAATCGTCGAAATGCAGCTATAAACCCGTCAGCTGTATAATCGGTGACCGCCTCAAGGTGTACAGCCGAAGTACTAAAGCACACAAATACGCATATCCAACTTTTATACGCCCTTGAACCCCTGCTCTTCCAGCTTTTTACATTGAATGGACCGGCATAGTCTATGCCAGTATGCGTGAACGGGCGTGAAGGTGTTACTCGTGAAAGAGGTAGTTGGCCCATCAGTTGTTGAGCGCGAATCCCCTTTTGTCGAGCACACACCACACAACGTAGCACATGGGATTTTACGGGTGCCCGTCCGCCAATAATCCAGTATTGTTGTCTTATATGTGCTAAAGTGAGCTGAGTCCCACCATGGAGAGTTCTTTGGTGAGAATGACTTATGATCAGGGACGACAGTGCTGAGTGGCGCGGCAGAATTGCAGGATGTCTCTCACAGTAGCTTAGGGAAGAGTTGTTCAAGCGACCTCCGACCCTGATGATACCGTCGTTGTCTATAAATGCTGTAAGTCGATTAAACGGGTGATTTCCACTAAGTGTTGATCCACTTCTTAGAATTTTTAACTCTGATGAGAAAAACACGACTTGAGTTGCTCGTATCCAGAATAGTTTTGCGTGGTTCAGATCCGCCGTGGTTGTGTTGAATACTGGGTAGTTTTCAAGCTTGGCTTTTAACCGACGATATATTCTGAAAGAAAGAGCAGTGATACGTAACAATTTATCAAATGAGGAATACCTATAAATTAAATCCCAATGATAGTCTCTCTTCGGTGTGACAGCTATAAGTGACACTACAGGGCGAGCCTCCAGATCACTAGCTTGATCCGCTTCCGTTGCTTGAGGAGGCCATGAAGACATTTCCTCATTTAACCATGTTGGGCCTGTCCACCAGATGGGATGATTTATTAATTGTGTAGTGGGGATCCCCCGAGAAGCGCAGTCCGCAGGATTTTGTGACCCAGGAACATATTTCCACTGGGCGTTTGGTAAAAGATTTTGAATTTGATCGACTCTGTTTCGTACAAAGTCTTTCCACCGTGAAGAATGAGCTTTGACCCACGTAAGAGCAACTTTCGAGTCCGTCCACAAATGAATGCTTTCCATGTCCGCTTGAACTGTGGCTTGTACGTATTTTGTGAGTTTTGTGAGTATCAGCGCTGCTGTAAGTTCCAACCTTGGGATGGTTAGCCGTTTTAATGGTGATACCTTGGTTTTTTGCGCAAATTAGTGACGTCACTTTGCCTGTGGACGGTGAGTTGACGGTTATATAGACTACCGCCGCCATTGCCAGTTGAGAAGCGTCAGAGAATCCGTGAATGGTGATTTTTGAGTTGGCATATGTGTAAAGCCACCGTGGAATAGAAATGCTGGCCAGACTGTTGAGTTCTTCTCTGATTAATGACCACCTTGACAAGAGTTGAGATGGCAAAGTATCATCCCAACCTATCTTATGCAGCCATAACTCCTGTAGAAATATTTTTGCCTTGATAATTACCGGTGAGATGAAGCCGAGTGGGTCGAATATCTGAGCCACTTCAGATAATATATGCCGTTTCGTTGTGGATGTTACCCGAGATGATGCTTGACATGTGAATTGGAACCGGTCACCTTGTGGCAGCCACATCATTCCCAGAATTTTTGTGGCAGAATCATCTAGTGTGACTGGTGTAGATATATCTTCGCTTGAGCGTATGTTATTTATTAATGCAATGTTGTTAGAATGCCACTTTGCAAGTGGGAATCCGCCCGCGTCGCATAATTCTTTCAACTGTACCGCCTTTTCCTGTAGCTCTGAGATTGTATCTGCGCCACCAAAAATATCATCAACATACCGCCCTTTAATCAATGATGGCACCGCCAATGGGAATTTATGCCCCTCATCTTCAACGAGCTGTAATCAGCTCCGATTATGATATCAATAGCTCTAGATACCCTGAAGTCAGGATCGGCTAACTGTAGGTTGTCGATATGGCTCCACTGGTGGTGAGACAGAGACACATCTGATGGAGGTAACCGGCTTGATAACGTTTGTATGATATGGGCTTCTATCTCGACGTCGCTACGTTCATAAAATGACGATAGGATGAGTGAAACACGACCTTTCGTTTGTAGGGCCCTTTGCCCTCCAATGCCTACAATTTTAACACATGACCGTTGTCTTTGAAGGTGCAGCTGAGTGACCATTCCATCCCTGATAAACGATAACTGCGATCCAGTATCAATGAGTAACCGAACTGTAGTATTTGCTACTGACGTTCTCACTACAGCTAGAGCAGTAGCAAGCAATGTGAACTGATCTGATAAATTAACAGACTGTAACTGCGAAGGGGTAGTGGTCTGCGCCGCTATGAAACCGGAATCTTCAAAAGTTGAATTTACGTTTGTGATAACTGGGATTTCCTTACTTGAGGCACCATGGTGCATGTCTAGTCATTGTGGGGACTGGCCGGATGTGGGTGTGGAACCTGGTATGGGGCGTGATGGGTCATGCAACATGGTATGATGCTTGCCGTTGCACTCTTTGCAGAGGTATGCTGATCTACATGAGCGAGCCGCATGCGGCCCAAGACAATTGAAACATAATGACTTGGCAATAACCATCTGTTTGCGTGCCGCCTTATCTAGAGCTCGAAATTTAGGGCACGTAACAATAAAATGATTCTCCTTACACATATCACAAGCCCGTTGTTGCTTTTGTTGAGAACTCTGTAGTGTTACTTGATGAGCTGCTGCTGTTGACTTTGACTTTGTTAAAGCTGTTGGTTTGGAAGATGACGAGGAAGCTTCGACACGCTCAAGTGTTCGTACTCTCGATGTAAGGTATGTCTCGATAGCCTTTAAGCCCGGATAATTTGTTGTGGAACCAAGTGAGTTTTCCCAGCTCTCTCGAGATGGCCTATCAAGATTGCGTTGTACTTTATCAACAAGAAAGCACTCCCACAAATTTTGTCCGGCCCCAAGAAGTTGCAGAGCCTTTGTTACTTCAGTAATCGTAGTAAGAATTTTGTTGAGAGAAGCCGCATGTTTTGGAAGAGCCGGCTGCATGTTGTTCAGCATATCCAAATATTCTTGAATTATGTGTCGCTTGTTTTCGAAACGGTTGGTGAGCAATTCCCATGCCACAGCCATTGACTCATCCGTAAAGGGTAAAGATGCGATAAGCAGAGATGCTGATCCCGTGCAACAACTTCTAAGATAGTGAAACTTATCCTGCTCCCTCAAACGCGCATCGGTCTTAATTAAGCTTTCAAAGTGACCTTTAAACTCTGGCCATTTTGCATATTCTCCATTGAATTTTTGTAGCTCAATTTCAGGAAGTTTTGTGTACCTAGTGTCACTTTGAATAACTCGCGAAGACAAATTTGTTGTTGGAGTGAGGATTTCCCGCAGGCGCCCCAATTTAAGTTTAGCTGTCATGTAAGACTTGCACTCCGATGATTGATAAGATTTAGCGAAGTATTCATGATTAGCCATACTACGTGGCCAAGTAACCTCAGCTATAGCGTGATCTTTCAAAAATGATTTGTGTAAGTCTTCCAATTGTGTGGCCCAACCTTGCACATCACTCAAGGTGATACCATCAACATCAGTTGGAATTTGTTCTATTAAGTCGCTCATGGAATCAAGCCTTGACTTCTGTGATGCAACTTTAAACAGGAGTTCTGACGGCAATTGATTAACTGGTGAAGTTGACCTGGTAATGACACCGCCTGAAGCGTTGGAAACTGTTATGGTCGGGTTACGATTCTGCTTCTGTGAAGTTACAGTCTTTCCCTTAGCGCCTTCAATCGAATCGTCCTCGTGGTCACTCATGTTGAAAACCGTATGTGATTACCCGATGAAGTTAGTGGACTGTAAGTAAATCGAGCCGCTATCCGGCTCGAAGGACCAGAAAGTGATGAGAAATGCACAAGGTCTGATATCAAATGCAATTACCGAAAAAAAAGTGCATATATTAGGTATATGCACGCCGCTTACAAATATGGTGTATGGTGCCTTTATTATGCACACTGTTTCTGCCAAATAAATCACCGCACTTGTTTGCTGTATCAAAGAGTAAAGTTTAATTCCTACTAGTAAGGCTAATGCCAAAACGCCAGACCGTTTCTTTTATGTACATATTTCTAAAACCTGATCTTAGTTACGTTCCAATAACGGACATATTACAGCAACATATTCATACATTTCAAAGTACATGATAAAATTTGAGTGTTTCAGTTGTTCGCTATATACATACATATGTAAGATGTTTCTAATAATGGTAGAGTAAGAGAAGAGTAATAAATTATGGTGATGCCAAACTAGATGATGGTTTTCCAAACTGGTACTTAATTTTCAACACATCTCTTGATAAGTAATACATATAAAGCCGAATTTCATGCCCACACAGATCGATCACCGTTCCCCTCAAATCGCTCAATCGGATCGCCCACAAAAAGGTTGACAAATTTTTCGTGTGGCGTATTTATAAATACTAGAGTTTGCCCAGTGGTTGAAATTCAACCACAAAAACCTTATTTTATTTCTCTACCTTTTTGAAGCTCAGTTTCCTTAACATTCACTTTTTTGCTATTTCTTAAATTTTCCTTACTTTTCCTTATTTTATATATTTTCCGTTTTTATACATTCCTCTTCTTTTTGCATTTTCCTCCCGGAAACGGTCAAAATTCTAAAATTAAAATTCTGAAGTCAAAATTCCGGAATCAAAATTCTGGTTCGACAAAATTCTGGAAATCGGAATTCCGCACTTCCTTCGCCTTTTTTGGCTGTAATTCAAAATTCTGGTTTTTCATAATTCCGGAATTTACGTTTTCCAGAATTAATTCTGGAAATTTTTTCCCCAAAATTTGAGCAAAATCGAGTATTTTAATAAATTGTGCTTTTATTTAAGAAATATACATTGACTTTGATTTTTTGTTCATAAGACAGAAAACCAGCGGAACAATTTGTATTTCTACTCAGCCGTGTATGGAAAATAGCTGCCTCATCATCGTTGGAACAACGTCAAATTTACCGTCTATAATCCAGCAGTCGCTCTCATTTAACAACTGCAGCGATGATTTTGTTCCAAAAATAAGAATGCATTCGCCATAACTTTAATAACTTTCTTACTTAAAATAAATAGTTGACCTTCCAAAACATAAAGTGATAATAAAGGAATGTCTATTTTTTCAACACAAGTTGGCTCTTTAAAACATTTTAAACTGTTCCGTTGTCTTCTAATTTTTAACTTAAGGGCACCTCTTGATGGCAGATAATGTCCAATGTGTTTTTCTGTCATAGATACCGTACGCTGAATTATTTGGCTAGGCTGCAGAAAACTCAAGCGAAACCATATTTTTAAAATGATTATTTGGATCTGCAACCGATTTTTTATGCGCACATGGATCATGAGAATGTTCATTTTTTTTTTCGTATAACATTTCACAGCCGTGAAATTGTGTGTCAATACGCACGATACATTTGTTTTTAATTCCTTCAGAACAAGTCCAGTTTAATGTTAAAGGCAAAATTTTGGTTTCCAGAATTTTGCAATTTAGAATTTCGTTATCCAGAATTTTGGATTCCAGAATATTGACTTCCATAATTTTGATTTTCGGTGTTTCGACTTCCGGAATTATGAATGCAGAATTTCCAAAAAATTAGAATTTTGACCCCAACCCTTTTCCTCCCTCTTTACAACATTCAGTAATACAGTTTCAATGTTTATAATTATTTATTTTAGGTCGTTTTTATTCGTCTTTCTATTCTTTCCTTTTCTCTCTTTTCCTTTCCTTTGCTTTCCTTTTCTCTCCTTTGATTTTCTTTCCTTCCTTTTCCTTTCCTTTTCAATTATTTCATTTAATTTTATTTCCTTTCTTTTTTTTTTGTTGTTCTCTTTTCTTTTCCTTTTTTTATTTTCTTACCTTTCTTTTCCTGGCCATTACACTCCTTTATTCCTTTTATTTTCTTTTTCATGCCTTTCATTTCCTTTCATATCCTTTGCTTTAGTTTCGTTACGTTTGCCTTCATTTTATTTCTTTTCTTTTCATTTCTTTTTTTTCTTACCTTTATTTTCCATTACATTCCTTTTTCCTTCGCTTAATTTTCCTTTCCTTAGCTTTCTTTTCCTGTAATTTTCTTTCCCTACCTTTCCTTAATTTCTTTCTTCTCCTTTTCGTAACTCTTATAGTTTTATTTCTTTTCCATTCATTTCCTTTAATTATTTTTTCCCTTACCATTTCTTAATTTTTCTTTCTTTTTATCTGCGCTTCTTTTAAATACTTTCCTCTTCCCTACCTTTTATTTCCTTTCTTTTTCTTTTATTCCCTTTCTTTATCTTTCTCTATTTTCCTTTATTTTTCATTCCTTTACTTTCATTACCTTTCCTTTCTTTCCCTTCCGTTTTTTCTTTTCCATTCCTTTCCTTTCCCTACCTTTACTTGCCTTTGATTTTTCTCTCTTTTCCTTTCCTTGCCTTACCTTTCCTTTATTTTCCTTTTATCCATTCATTTCCTTACCCGTCCTTTCCTTTATTTTATTCTTTTATTTATTTCATTTTGCTTTATCTTTATTCATTTCATTTCCTACAAATTTCTTTATTTACTTTCAGTCATTTTTCTATTTTCTTATTTTACTTTACTTTATCAATTTACTCTATCCATTTTATTTTATTTCACAGTCTATCCAAGAAGGGACTTTTGCACGATGTAGCTTATTTATATTTTTTTTGATTCAAAACATCAAGTCTGGGCAAGCATTTGCTTCTTTGAATACCTACTCGCAGATTATGTTTTTGTAAACATTGTTTACACCTGCGCTCAATAAAGTTGACGGGCTGACTCATGTTTATTATTGCTGTCACCAAAGCAAATCTTGTGCAAGTGGTCAAACAATGCAAGTGGACTTTCAAATTAGTTTTTTCATATTATAATTAATTATTTTTAATTTCTGGTTAGTTGACGCACACCCAGCTCGGGGAGGCCTATCGATACATATCAAATTTTATATGCCTTAGAATTGTGGTTATTGCAAAAAAGGGGAAAAACTTTTTAACATTGCTCATTTATATATAAGATATAACATAAGATTATTTCCTTTCCTTACCCTTCTTTCCTTTATTTTATACTTTTATTTATTTAATTTTGTTTTATTTTTATTTATTTTATATTATTTCTTTTCCTTTAATTTCCAACAAATTTCTTTTTTTACTTTCAATCACATTTCTATTCTATGAGCAAGCATTTGCTTCTCTGAATACCCACTCACAGATTTTGTCTTTGTAAACACTGTTTGTACCTACGCTCAATAAAATTGACGGGCTGATTCATGTTTATTTTTGCTGCCAACAAAACAACTCTTGCTCTCACACTCGGGCTCTCCCCAACTGCAATGAATGCAAACACAACACTGCAAGTGGTCATTAGACTGATTGATTTTCTTTTTCAGAAAGGTAAAAAAAAATTACAAGCCTGGCTGTCGCTGAAAATAAAAATGCCTGTCTGATAGTGCGTTGGCCTATCCAAGCCGCGGCGTCCATGATTGCTGAAACTTCAGCCCGGAAGACACTGCAGTGATCAGGTAGTCTGAAGTAGAGCTCAAGGTTCAGATCCTTTGAATAAACCCCTCCTCCAACTTTGCCGTCTAACTTCGAGCCATCAGTATAAATGGAAGTGCCGCCATGGGTGGCGGGACTCCCATCCGTGCTCTCCCATTCTTCCCTGCTGGGAATGTTGATTTTAAAACCGCTATCTCCGACTGTTGTAGTCGCACAACGATCTGTGCTCAGCGGAAGAAAGCTATAGGATCCCAAAATACAGGTGGGTCCAGTAGTACTTGCGCCCCAACCGGACGTTTCCCTAAGACGCAGAGCCGATGCTTCTGCTACCCCGTGCCCTTCCAGATCGAGTGGCAAAATGCCAAGAATGGTCTGGAGTGCTTCATTGCGCGTTGTTCTTAACGCACCGCTTATACAGATCATGCAAGATCTGTGTACTTTACCTAGCAGATTAAGGTTTGTTGCCTTGCTCAGCGCAGGCCACCATACCACAACTCCATAGAGCATGATTGGTCGAATGATTGCAGTGTAGATCCATTTGAATATTTTGGGGCTGAGCCCCCATTTCTTTCCAATGGCTCTTTTGCACGTGTAGAGTGCAATACACGCTTTCTTCTTGCGCTGAAGAACATTCTCCTTCCAGGTTAGTTTCCTATCCAGAACTGTGCCCAAGAACTTGGCTTTGTCAGCCAAGTTCAGGTGCCCGTCATTTAGTTTTGGTAGTATTAGCGGTGGTATCTTATAGCGGTTGATGAAAAGGACCAGTTCTACTTTTCCCGGGTTGATGCTCAGTCCGCAGCGCGAGCACCATGAGGAAACCTCTCGCAGTGCTATTTGCATCAAGTCGCACAGGGTTTGTGGGAATTTGCCCCTATATACTATAGCTAAGTCGTCTGCATATGCCACTACCTTCCCGCCCCCCCAGCTTGTGTCTCGCAGCATCGAGTTGACAGTGAGGTTCCATAGAAGCGGGGAGAGAACACCACCTGAGGGGTTCCCCTTGTGACATAGCGTGATAAATCAACCAAGCCCAGTGATGAAACTATTCGTCTACCCCTTAGTAGTTGATCAATAAGTCCAATAAGAGACCTGCTTATACCCAGACTTGTTAAAACGGTGTTTATAGCATCAGGGCTTATGTTGTTGAAGGCTCCTTCAATAGATAAAAAGGCCACAAGACAGTACTCCTTTTCATACAGCGATTTTTCAATAACAGAAACTAGGCTGTGAAGCGCAGTTTCTGTAGATTTCCCTTTGGTATATGCATGCTGATAGCTACAGATCAGGCTGCTATCAATAGTAGAGGAGAGGTAGTCATTTATTATCCTCTCGAAGGTTTTGAGCACAACGGATGAGAGACTGATCGGCCTATTGTCCTTGGGCTCGTAATGAGACGCCTTCCCCGCCTTAGGAATAAACACTGCCGTGGAACTTCTACAGGAGCACGGATTGTAGCTAAGAGCCAGGCAGGCTGTATAGAGAAATACCAGCCATTTGGTTGATGTCTCCAGCGTGTTTATGAGTTGTGCGGGAATAATCCCGTCTGGCCAGGCAGCCTTGAACGGTTCGAAGCTTTTAACCGCCCACCTAACCTTTTCCTCCGTGATGGGTATGTATACAGCCAGGTTTGTTGTAGGTGCTAAGGGTTCCTCATGAAAGTTCCCTGGGAAGTGCGTATTCAAGGGTAGTTATAGGGTTTCCCTCTCCGTGCTAGTCCAGGATCCGTCAGGTTTGCGCAAATAGCTTGTGGCTGTTTGAGTTTTTGAGAGCACTCGCCTAAGTCTCGCTGTATCGTCGACATTTTCGGCTCCAGTGCAGAAATTTCTCCACGATACTTTCTCGCCTGCTTCAGAGCTTTTTTGTAGGCCCTGAGTTTAACTTTTTATTCGGGCCATTGAGTCTCCGCGCCAAGGCTCTTGGCCTTATTAAATTGTGTCCTACATGATTAGCGGAGCGAGTCCAGGTCGTAGGACCACCAATGCGGCTTATGTTTACCGCGTGGTTTTGGCACTGGGCAAGCCTGCTCTAGGGCATTCGAGAGCGCCGTTGTAAAGGTCTTTACCAGATCCTCCAACTCCCCTACTGATGAGGGGACTTGTGGGGGCAGTGCTGGTAAGTCCCTAGATAGTATTTCATTGTGTAGCTGCCACTTAGTGTTATGTGGGTTGCGTTTCATAACCGGCTGCTCAACAGAAAAGTCTAGAACAAATTCTACGTACCGGTAGTCGGAGAATGAGTGTTCATCGAGAACGCGCCATTTTCTGACCCACTCATAAGCGCCTTCGCTGCAAATAGTGAGATCTATCACCTCCCTACGGGTTTTAGTAATAAACGTAGGTTCGTTACCCACGTTGCAAACTACCAGGTTAGTTGTTAACAAATAGTCAAACAACGACTCTCCTCTAGCATTGATATCGGAGCTTCCCCACTGGACGTGATGAGCATTGGCGTCAGTTTCGATAATAAGATGACCCATTGAAAAATTTGCCACCAGGTCTTTTACCTCCCTCTGTGGCGGAGGTTCTTCGGCGTCGTAGGGCATATAGACCGACGCCATCGTCAGGCTGGTACTGTCGACTGTTAAACTGGCAGCTGTAACGTCACCATTGGTATAGCTGGGCAAGAGAAAGGCGTTCAGCTCAGACTTAACCAAAATACAGGCTCTAACCCTGCCCCCCACGCTGGCTCGGATAAGCTTAAAACCCTTAGTCCCCAAACCGCAAATCCTTGAGCTGTTGACCCAGGGTTCTTGGATGAGGACCACATCTACGTCGCCTTTAGAGAGACGACTGATTAAAGCAGCCGAGGCTGCTTTAGATTTGTGCAGGTTTATCTGAATCACTACCAACATGAGAGCGCTCAGACTTCCCTGCCACCGCCGTATCGTCGAGTGCCACCTCGTCTGGAGGCTTATCTTTCAACGACGATTTGTTCAGACCACGATTTGGCGTGGCAGAGATCCTACTAACTGTGGCAGTATCAACATTGGTGCGCTCAGGACTAGCTGCTATCACTGTGACGTTGAGGTCTTCCCCGCTAGTTTAGATTTTACAGACTTTACCTCATATTTGGTATAAAAACGACAAACCATTGCTGTAAAACACCATTTACCTGAACATATTTTTGAAGGAAATCGAATTCCCTACAAAATTTGCATTGGCCAAAATTTTCTCAGACTAGTCGTTTTCTAGTATTCTAGCCTCAAAAATTAGCATGTTTTTTCGAGTTCCATTTTTTATTTCAAAAATTGTCAATAATGCAAATATCCATGTACAACAAAGATAGATACAGATTCTTAAAAGAAATTGAGTGGGCTACAAAAAAGGTTAAACAACTTTTTTTTTGTAAAGTGACTTTTTCAAAACTTATTTAGTATTAAATTAAAAAAATTCATATTTCCGTTTTTTTTTTTGCCGTTTTGATCCAATTTTTTTACTAAATTTTAATCATTGATATTCTACATGATTAATTATCATTATATGATCAATATTATAACCAGAAATATATTGATACTTATTTAATTTCATCTACTGTACACAGTACCTTACAGACTAAAAAGACAATAAAAACAAGTAAGGAAAGCTGTCTTCGGCTATACCGAAGACTAAAAACCTTTCATGAAAAAGCGTCAAGATTTTCACTGTTTGATGCTAATACAGCCTGTGTGAATTTAACTTAAGCTCATACCGAAATTATAGGAACTATCGATTATATAGGGGCGATGTGTTATATTGATCCAATGTCATTGAATTTTAACGTCGACATTCCACATTCTAAAATAGCAATAGGTAGGAAATTTCACGTTCCTACCTATATAGTTACAGGAACTATCTACCAAAATCCGTTTATCGGAACAATCGATTGTATGGGGGCTATGTGAAATATTTATCCCATCTCGATGATTTTCAACATCGATATTTCACATATAAAAATAGCGACACCTCCACAACTTCACGTTCCTACCTCTTTAATTACAGGAGTTATAGCCCAAAATCCGTTTATCGGAACAATCGATTGTATGGGGGCTATGTGAAATATTTATCCCATCTCGATGATTTTCAGCATAGATATTTCGCATATAAAAATAGCAATAAAAAATAAATAATTTCACGTTGCTACCTATATAATTACAGCAGTTATCTACCAAAATCCGTTTATCGGAATAATCGATTGTATGGGAGCTATGTGAAATGGGATAAATATTTATATAGGGGCGCTGTGTTATATTGGTCCAATCTCATTGAATTTTAACATCGACATTCCACATTCTAAAATAGCAATAGGTACGAAATTTCAGGTTCCTACCTATATAATTACAGGAGTTATCTACCAAAATCCGTTTGTCGGAACAATCGATTGTATGGGGGCTATGTGAAATATTTATCCTATCTCAATTATTTTCAACATCGATATTTCACATATCAAAATAGCAATACTTACAAAATTTCACGTTCCTACCTCTTTAATTACAGGAGTTATAGCCCAAAATCTGTTTATCGGAACAATCGATTGTATGGGAGCTATATGTAATATCGGTCCGATCTTGCTGGTTCCGACAAATAATTCCTGTATTGGAAAATGGTGGCCGCATACAAAATTTCAGCCAAATATCTCAAAAACTGAGGGACTAGTTTGCGTTCAAACAGACAGACAGACGGACATGGCTAAATCAACTCATCTCGTCATCCTGATCATTTCGGTATATTTATTGATGGGTCTATCTCTTCTTCTTCTCATACTTACAAACATCGGATCAAAGTTATAATACCATTTCATGTTCATGAAAGGTATAATTATGTTTAATATACACTTATCAAATAATAGAAAGGAAAAATCAATTAATTTTAAAGACGATAAGTCATTAAATTCTTTTAAGGCACTCGTAATAGGTGCATTACCTTCAAAATTAGTTCTACAACTAGCGACGTAAAAGAGAAGAAAACTTCGCAGATTTCTTTGCGGAACATTAAAATATATTCGCTCTAGCACAAAGGCCGGCAGATATTTTCCTGGGAGTCGAAGTATGTTCGGCCATCTCACGTACACAGTTTGTAATTACAAGCACACAGCACGAACGTCAACAAGCAGAGCATAAAAGAATCAAATTTTATTCAGTTTTATGCATTGTTTATCCTTACTATAGTTTGGCAACTTATTTTCTTCTTCTTACGAATTTGAGTGGAAGGCACTGGCTGAGTGACTCCAAATGAAATGGAATGAAGGAAAAGTGTGAAGCCCAATAAGCCATTTTGTTTGATATCAACCTAAGACGCATTTGAGATGAAAATTTCAACGTTAATTCTCACTTTTTAAAAACTTAATATCAATTAATCAATCAATAATTTTTCGATTCAAAGATAAACTACCAGTAGCAGATCAACTTTTTTGCCAAATGAGTATTAACTTGAGGTATACTTAAATATTAAAATTATAATATAAATGTCCGACAGTTTCTGCCTTCACAGTTTTTATACATACGACCCCCTTCACCATTCCCTAAATTCCAAATCGTGGTACATTATTCTAAAATATGACCCTCATTATTTGCCAAACGTTTGAGAATATATTTTTCTGTGGTTATGGGGAATATGCTGTGCGTGTGTATTAGTGTGTTTTTTGTGAGTTGCGCTACTATATAAGGTATACTATGGTTTTATGCTAGCATTGATTGAAGCAGGTCGATACCGCATTGCTTATATTATTTCTTGCTTATATTGGTACACTGAGCATAAATGCAAAATATATTTTATTAATAAGATGGAGGTACAAAACGATTTTTTTTTGCGTAAACATTTTTAATGATGCTGAGTGTCTTGTATGCGGCCAAATTTTAAAATGCAAAGACACCTTTCACCTTAAGCGTCATTATGACGATAATCATTCTGATTCGTTGAAAACCAGCATTTTAATTTTTAAAACAAATTCTTATTCATTCTTAAAAAACTTAAAAGAAAAATCAAATAAACACAAATCGTGTTTTTTTCTATTAATATGTAAGTTATCTGATAGGTTATACAACATTTACATTTTTAATTTTGAAATTAAATTCATAGTACTTGAAGCCCGTTTGCTTGATTTCGTTAAAAACCTTCGGAATTCTTTAATAAAAAAAAAATTTATACTCTTCAAAAATCTTTAAAAAGAATTCAAGTATACACAAAACATAAGATACATATATACGTATGTTTTCTTGTTAAATATAAGTTTAGTGGCCGTCGTCAAGATTTGTGTTAAGTTATACACCATACAAACTTTTGCCAGTGCAATACCACCAACACACAAGCATTTTTGAGCGTAATACACTAATACTCCCACATATTGCGTCCTCTCTGTTTGCCGGCTACTGCTCTAGCAGAGTTGGACAATCGACACTGCCATTAACTATATTAAAAATGAACGAGAGAGCTAGAATGGACCTTCTTTTCCCAAGACAGCATAGGTCAATAGGCAATAGCCGAGATTGGTACGGTGGCATTGGATCCTCGAACCGTATATAACGCAATGCATGCTTTAGAAATATCTTTTGAACTCGTTCGATCCTATTTAACGATTGTTGATCATAGGGTCTAAAGATAATTACTGTATATTCTAATTTGGAGCGTACGAGAGAAGTAAAAAGAAGCTTAAAAGTGTACGGATCTGAAAAGTCAGTAGAACTACATCGAATAAATCCCAATACCGAATAAGCTTTTGAAAGAATAAAATTGATGTGATTATTAAATGAAAACTTCGACTCGAAAACCACTCCAAAATCTTTAGTCTCTGAAACTTTGTTTAAAAAACAGTTATCTATATAATAAAGGGTAGACATAGCATTAAGACGTCTAGTAAAAGTTAAGTGCAACTTAGCAATGTTCAACGATAGCCGCCACTTTATACGAGAACACCACAAATGAAGACTGTTCAAATCACTTTGAAGCTTGCTTGCATCATCCATATTGTTGACCATCGCAAAAATCTTCAAATCATCAGCAAAAAGAAGATAATTTGAAAAGTTAAAACAACTTCCAATGTCATTTATAAAAAGAACAAAGAGTAGAGGACCTAAAATGCTACCTTGAGGAGCAACAAAAAAATCCGAATTTGCGGAATCAACTGAGACAGCACAACGACGATTGGATAGATAAGACGTTATCCATTGCAAAACGGACGAATGGAAGCCAAGGCAAGCTAACTTACTGATAAGAATCTTGTGGGATACTCTGTCAAACGCCTTGGAAAAGTCAGTATATATGCAATTCACTTGCGAGCCAATCGAAAAATCTGAGGTGCAAAAATCACTGAATACCATTAAGTTTGAGACTGTCGAGCGCCCAGAAATAAATCCATGTTGGTATGGGCTTAATAATGATTTTACAGCGAAATAGATTTTTTCCTTAACAACACTTTCAAACAGTTTCGAAATATTTGATAGTTTCGCAATTGGCCTATAATTACGAACATTACTTTTACATCGTCTTCAACAGAGAAAATATTCCGCAAAGAGATTGGCGGCATCAACAGGAGTATTAGCCGACTTGTTATCTAAAAATAATGAACTAGGAATACTAGAAACTTTTTTCGATTTCACGAAGATCCAGAAAGATTTCGGGTTAGCTTTAAAATTACACTCCGTACTCCTTATATACTTTGTGTACAGAAGTTTATTTAATGACTTAAACTCTTTTTAACATTGCTGAAATTTTACAAGGAAGGTCTAGATTCTAGTAGATTTGAACTTCTTAAGGTATTTGTTTTTAATGTTTTTTAAATTCAATAATGCTCTATTATACCAAGGAGACTTATAAGATGGCTTTCTTTTAATAGGAATGTTATTTAAACAGAACTCATTAATTATTGATTTAAAGGTTGAATAGCAGTTGTGAACATCCAAGTCCAAAAAAAGTTCATCCCAATTTATTTCTGAGATGGACCTATTAAGAGTTGGAAAATTACAAGCCGCATAGTTAAAATCGCATTTTAAATCATCCGCTATATCCGAAAATACATAGAATTTTAACCCGATTTCCAAAGGTACATGGTGCATAGTAGCTTCAGAAATCGGCAAAGTGCATTTAGATATACAAAAATCGATATTATCACTAACGTATATAAGATCTAATAATCTATTTAAATCATTAAAAATACAATTTACTTGATTAAGATTAATACTAAGGAAATTATCAATACAATACGATTCTCGATCAGTGGTAATGTTATTAGGAAAAAGTCACGGCAGACTTACTACACCAAATTATGTTACTGAGATTAAAATCATCCAGGATACAAAGATGGTCTTTTTAAGATCAAGGGATAGCCCAATTATGTTATTTACATGCGCTTTGTACAACTCAAAGTTGCTATTAGGTGGAATATAAGAAGCCAACACATAAAGGAAGTTTCGAGATTTCATTCCTTTGATTCGAACGCACACTTGGACGAGTAACGAGTCGTTATTTACCAGGTCAACAAATGATGCACGGAATTTTCGTCTAACTGCAATTAGAACACCACCTCCTCTTGAGCAGCCAGTTTTCATGGAATCCCGATTCTTACGGAACACATTGGCTTTACTCGTACCTTCAATGACCACATTTTCGGATCAAGAATGCTAGGAAGGTGTCTGCGAAGGTGTAGTTTTACAGTCTTCAAATGGCGCAAAAACAAAAAAAAAAAAAAAAAAAGTTTACGGATCTGTGAACTCAATACATGAATTTTCATGTATTTTGCGAGATAAATCCAAATCCGTGATCAGAATTAGCCTAACAGGTCGCAGTTCTTCTCCAGCCTAACAAAACCATCACAAAATAATATTGAACTTTTTTGCAAGGTTAGGGCCGACTTCGGGCCCAACAATGATATCGAATTCGGACTCAGCGGCCAATTTCCCTTAAGAATATGTATTTAGATTTATTCGATGTTGATTTTTTCATGTTTCGCAAATTTTCAAACCAAAATCGGGAAATCCAAAAAAACATGGCAATCTTTGAGGCTAGAATACTAGAGAACGGCTAATCTGAGTCTAGGCAGCTCTTGTAGGCAATTCAATTTCCTGCAAAAATATGTTCAGGTAAATGGGGTTTTTCAACAATGATTTATCGTTTTTATACCAAATTGGAGGTTAAGTCTGTAAAATCTAAACTAGCAATGATAGACCTCTAGACTTTAATTAAAAAATCTGAAAAAATTACAGTAACTTTTTCACCTTTCTTAAAAAGAAAATTAATATAATTTTTGAAAAAAACTAAATTTTTTTATTTTTGGCCCAGTCTAGTAGTCATACCTACATACACACATAACAGCGGCTCTATAAGGTGAATGCGTGTTTAGCATTTCATATAATAATTAATTTTTTAAAATTTTTGGTTTGATCTATCGATACATATCAAATTTTATATAAAAAGGGGAAAAACTTTTGAACATTGCGCATTTATATATAAGATATTACATAAGATTATTTCCATTGCTTTCATTAATCACTAATTCCTTTCTTCACTTTCAATCATTTTTCCATTTCTTTTATTTTACTTTATTCTATATTATTTTATCATACTTTACCAATTTTCTATTTTATTTAATTTCACAAAGTCTTACCACGAAGGGCCTTGTGCGTAATATGGCTTACATATTTATTTTTTTCTTTTTTTTTTCAAAACATCAAGTCTTAGCCATTTTACGTAATCATGGTGGCTTGTAATTGTTGTTGCTTTTCCATCTTGTTCATTAATAATAAAACACAGAATAATTTAAGAAAAATTATTCACAAACGGTCAAAAGTCCACCAAATTTTCAAAGATTCTCAAATTAACGAACACAAACTCATAACATACTTACATATTAATCGCAGGACACAGCGGAAAACCACCCTGTGAAAATAGGCTGGCAGCTGTCAGTAAAATGATCACAGGGTGCACTAAAATCCTTGACACTGCTAATATAAATGGTGACCGATTGATGTCGCTCTAGTTGTCGATAAGGTAGAATAAAAACAAAAACTAATAAAATTAATACATACTAAGTGAACATGATGGATATAATCTGGCAATAATTTCAACGCAGCTTGGTGTACGAGGTACACACTGCGGGCTTAGAAATTCCTAATCCACTTGGTTCTTGGTTCGATGACCAACAATAGGTGATGAAAAATTTCTATACACAAACCCATTTTATAAGGCCCTTGGGCAAGGCCGAAATTACGTAATCATGGTAGCTTGTAATTGTTGTTGCTTTTCCATCTTGTTCACTAATAATAAAACACAGAATAATTTATGAAAAATTATTCACAAACGGTCAAAAGTCCACCAAATTTTCAAAGATTCTTTTTTTTAATTTTACAAATTTTCCATTTTATTTTATTTCACTAAGTCTAGCCACGAAGGGCCTTGTGCATGATCTAGCTTATTTGTGCTTTTTTTTTTCAAAACATCATGTCTGAGCAAGCATTTGCTTCTCTGAATACCCACTCACAGATTTTGTTTTTGTAAACACTGTTTGTACCTACGCTCAATAAAGTTGACAGGCTGGCTCATGTCATGAAAGCAAACACAACACTGCAAGTGGTCATACCTACTCTGCAGTAAAAAATGTCAATTGCAAAAAAACAGCTAGCTTATAACTAACTATTTTGTGACAATTGTAGGAAATAGTGCATTTTAAGCACACTGAGGAATAACTAACGTCTAACTACGCCACAAGTCATGCAGAGGTCATGCAGAGGATTCCGAAAATATGTTTAATTTTTCGTTTGCTTCCGTCTTTTAGCTTGTAATTTCCAGGTGCTTTTTCGGTATTGGATAAATACAAATAGTAGCTGCTTTCTAAAGAATAAATTTGATACACATAGAATAAAATGGGGGAATTAAAAAAGGAATGGAAAAGATAAAATAAAATTTAAAGTAAATAAATAAAAATTATACAAAAAAAATGAATTTATCTTTTGGCTATTTTTTCGGTTGAAAAGTAGTTAGTTAGTAGTTGGTTGACATCTCATGCAGAGGTAACCATAACTGATCGGATTCCGGCCATCGTCGAACAAAAATAGTTAGTCCGAGTATATGAAAATTTACAGTAAATATACAGCACTAGTTGATTGGTAAGCAACTTAAAGTTACTTTTACGCTAGATACTTTTCCTGCGGGGTACATACACACATAACAGCGGCTCTTTAAGGTGAATGCGTGTTTAGCATTTCATATTATAATAAATTTTTTTTTAATTTTTGGTTTGTTGTCGCACACCCTGCTCGGGGAGACCTATCGATACATATCAAATTTTATATACCTTAGAATTGTGGTTATTGCAAAAAGGGAGAACACTTTTGACCATTGCGCATTTATATATACTAGGATCGCCCGTGGTCGAAATTCGACCATCTGAAATTTTCTTCAACTCTCTCTTAATACACATATTCCCCGTTCACAACAAAACCAAGTAAGTGGCTCCCTCGTGACAAATGCAAATTTGGATTAAGTGATACCATACAAAAAATCTTCACATTAGGGTGGTGTAGCAAAGTAGTACAACAGAAAAGCTGACGACAATACATTAGGATATATCTACAACAGATTTTTTTTTATTTTTTTAGTTTTTTTTTTATTTATTTGTTTATATTTAAGGTACAGCAGACATTTACTATTACAAATTCTATTAAAATTACATTAATTCTTACATAAAAAATAAGTTTTTAATTTAAATTGCACCAAAACCCGGTATGGGCTTATAATATTTCGATATAAAATGGTACTTTTTTTATCGTAACCTTGTGGATTTTTACTTTAAAAAAAACCATATCGTTAAAAATATAAACTTTTTAATGGACAAAAAACTAAATAAAGAAGTGCTCTGCGAAAAACCTTGGATTATGTGAATGATGATGGTGTTAAGATGGCGAGGATGCAAAGATATTTATTTTATTTGCTACACTTTGTTTTTTTCTTTTTTTTTGGCACAAAAATGAAGGCAAGTGGCAGCTGCCTGGATCGCTGTATACTTATGTACGTTCATGTGAGAGTAATGAGCGCGAAAAAGGGTGGGGACGGTTTTCGAAGCTCAGAGTTTATGCGGGAAGTGTTTGTCGGAGTTTCGATGAATGTGCAATTTGCAAGGTACCGTTTTTTCTTCTTGCTTCACGCATACATATTTTTAGTTTGAAAAATACATTTTCTGCTTAGAAAATATACTTTTCCAATATTTTATTGCTCTAAAAATTACATACGTGGAAAAAAAAAGAAAAAGCTTAACATATCAAATTATCAAAGTTGAAAAAGTTTTTTCATACAAAAAAGGACGTGTGGCACTCGGGGACTGCCGCGGTAAAGCTATTGCATATTATAAACTTATGCCAGGCCCGTACGCAGCGGTGGGGGTTTTGAAAGAAAGAAAACAAATTTTTTACGTTTATATGACATGATATGACATCACATGATATGACATCATATGATATGACATCATATGATCTCACATCATATGATATGACATCATATGATATGACATCATATGATCTGACATCATATGATATGACATCACATGATATGACGTCATATGATATAACATCATATGATATGACATCATATGATCTGACATCATATGATATGACATCATATGATCTGACATCATATGATATGACATCACATGATATGACATCATATGATATGACATCATATGATATGACATCATATGATATAACATCACGTGACATGACATCATATGATATGACATCACATGATATGCCATCATATGATATGAAATCAAGTGATATGACATCACATGACATGATATCATATGATATGATATCATATAACATCACGTGACATGACATCATATGATATGACATCACATGATATGCCATCATATGATATGAAATCAAATGATATGACATCATATGATATGACATCACATGATATGACATCATATGATATGACATCACATGACATCATATGATATGACATCACATGATATGACATCACATGATATGACATCATATGACATGACATCATATGATATGTCATCACATGATATGACATCATATGATCTGACAACATATGATATGACATCACATGATATGACATCATATGATATAACATCACGTGATATGACATCATTTGATCTGACATCATATGATATGACATCATATACCTTTAACTTTAACTTTAACTTTAAATTTAACTTTAACTTTAACTTTAACTTTAACTTTAACTTTAACTTTAACTTTAACTTTAACTTTAACTTTAACTTTAACTTTAACTTTAACTTTAACTTTAACTTTAACTTTAACTTTAACTTTAACTTTAACTTTAACTTTAACTTTAACTTTAACTTTAACTTTAACTTTAACTTTAACTTTAACTTTAACTTTAACTTTAACTTTAACTTTAACTTTAACTTTAACTTTAACTTTAACTTTAACTTTAACTTTAACTTTAACTTTAACTTTAACTTTAACTTTAACTTTAACTTTAACTTTAACTTTAACTTTAACTTTAACTTTAACTTTAACTTTAACTTTAACTTTAACTTTAACTTTAACTTTAACTTTAACTTTAACTTTAACTTTAACTTTAACTTTAACTTTAACTTTAACTTTAACTTTAACTTTAACTTTAACTTTAACTTTAACTTTAACTTTAACTTTAACTTTAACTTTAACTTTAACTTTAACTTTAACTTTAACTTTAACTTTAACTTTAACTTTAACTTTAACTTTAACTTTAACTTTAACTTTAACTTTAACTTTAACTTTAACTTTAACTTTAACTTTAACTTTAACTTTAACTTTAACTTTAACTTTAACTTTAACTTTAACTTTAACTTTAACTTTAACTTTAACTTTAACTTTAACTTTAACTTTAACTTTAACTTTAACTTTAACTTTAACTTTAACTTTAACTTTAACTTTAACTTTAACTTTAACTTTAACTTTAACTTTAACTTTAACTTTAACTTTAACTTTAACTTTAACTTTAACTTTAACTTTAACTTTAACTTTAACTTTAACTTTAACTTTAACTTTAACTTTAACTTTAACTTTAACTTTAACTTTAACTTTAACTTTAACTTTAACTTTAACTTTAACTTTAACTTTAACTTTAACTTTAACTTTAACTTTAACTTTAACTTTAACTTTAACTTTAACTTTAACTTTAACTTTAACTTTAACTTTAACTTTAACTTTAACTTTAACTTTAACTTTAACTTTAACTTTAACTTTAACTTTAACTTTAACTTTAACTTTAACTTTAACTTTAACTTTAACTTTAACTTTAACTTTAACTTTAACTTTAACTTTAACTTTAACTTTAACTTTAACTTTAACTTTAACTTTAACTTTAACTTTAACTTTAACTTTAACTTTAACTTTAACTTTAACTTTAACTTTAACTTTAAC
>CAXKVI010000005.1:48245674-48263174 GCA_964058755.1 Campiglossa producta | reverse complement strand
ATATATTTTCTGCTTAGAAAACATACTTTTCCAATATTTATCCCCTTAAAAATTTTATTAGTGAATTAAACTTTTAAATAATCGAGAAAAGCTTAGAACATCAAATAATCAAAGTAAAAATGGGTATTTCGTAAAAAAAGGTAGAAGCTTAGACAGAGTAGCTGGTTGAAAATCAGCTGACGAAAATTTTAGTTAAGAATTAAGAATTAAATATGGGTGATGAGCGAAACCTAATTATTCATGCACATAGCGTAGCAAACGGGCAGTGTTTGTTTTTCGTTTCATCGATAGCAGATTCATGTAGAACGGGTATATTCTATCACACTTTTACAGTGTTCTGTGCAAGGGTGTAAACATGTTCAACGAAATCAGCATTAGTGTCATGAAAAATTGTTCCTTTGTTAAAGTCCGTACGTTATTAAAATTTCGATCTTAACATTGTGAAATTTTCTTACAAAATTATATCGTTATAAAAATAAACTTTACCAAAAGGCAAAAAGTTAAATATGTAAAGCCAGAAGTGAAGCTGGATTTCTTAGCTTACAAATGGTGTTACGATGGCGAAGAGGATATGATTTGGTACATTTTTCTGTTTTTTTTTTTTGGCACAAAAATAAAAGCAAGTGGCAGCTGCTGAATCATTGCATAGATATGTACGTGTGTATGTAAGAGAATGAGCGGATGGATGTGGTTTTGGGAGTTTTATAAGAGTGCTGAATAAAGATGTATAGTGCGGGTATAACAGAATGTGGGGATAACCAAATAGCTGGAGAGTTTGGAGACCTATTTTTTGTTTAATAATAAATAAACTAAGAATAATTTTCAAAATTTTTTTTGGTGAGACAGCAGATTAGTCCATTCTAAGTTTCCAATATAACTTTTATAGGGATCTATCCATAAATACTATACTAAATTGGGCTACGAAAGTTTGTATGCGGAGAGTGTTAGCGTATTAATATATAGATAGATTTATAGATAGATAATAAAATAATATATACCCACCTATGCGTATGAGCGACACTTTTGTTCAAACCAAAGACATATGCTAAGATGGTCAAGTGCGCAAATACCGACGGTGGTGGTGACTGGAGGGGGTCGTGGGGTCGCTAGCCCCGTATCCCCGATCCTTAAATTTCGGGGACGCCGCTGAAAATAAACCGCCTATACCTCAGTTTCTTCAATTTCCTTTCCATCGATGCATATTTCATTCAAATCGGTCAAACGGTTCGCTCACAGATCCTCCTAAAGTTTTCATGTGGCGTATTTACATATATATAGATAAATAAGAAACTAAAAACAACCGCCAGTCGTTCCGCGGGCGGTGGATTATGCGTCAGTCAGGCACCTGAACTTGACAAAAACGTATGAGCGCACCCATGTAATTATACGATGCGCGGGATTTCCTATCCAATAGACAATCAGTCGATGGTTGTTATCATATTTCTATTAGTTGAAACTATAATATCAATTAATTCCAAAAAAGATTTTTAAGCTTTACTAAAGATTCATGGGGGATAGGATCGTGGGTAGAAGTCCACGCAAGTGGGAAAGCTTCTGACCGCCATTCAACTGGGAATGGCCAGAGCGATTCTTCTATGTGCGGTCCAAGCATCTCACTACGTCCGAGTCGTATCCTCTGGTTAGCCACTAAACATCCGTTCGGTGGTGAACTGATGTGAGAAGGCGACAACCTGACAAGGCCACTCCGACTTTCACAGTGGCAGGTTAACTTAAGTATTTTTTTTTTTTTTTCAGATAACGACCACAGCAAACGAACTAGGACTACAATTAATGAAATCAGGGCATCCACGTGGAATGTCCGAACCCTTGCTAGGGAAGGTGACGATGCCCGCCTAGTTGAGGTCCTCAATAAGGCAAAAGCTGACATCACCGCTATACAAGAAATGCGATGGACGGGGCAAGGTTATAAGACCATCCGAACCTGCAATGTCTACTGGAGCGGCCATACTAATGAGCGCAGATTCGGCTTCGGTTTTGTGGTAGAAAAAAAGACTTGTGAAACATGTAGTGTCCTTCACAGTCGTGAATGAGCGTCTCGCCACAATCCGAATAAAACTACGATTTTAAACCATATCTTTTATCTGCGTGTACGCACCGACCGAGGACAAGAACGACGTGGACAAAGATGCAGAAAAGAAGACGAACCCGACCCCACAAACGTAGACGCTGGACCACAACCAGACTATAACGAGGTGCGAATAGCTATAGCACGGCTAAAACACAATAAAGCGGCGGGTGCTGTTGGCCTGCCCGCTGAGCTATTCAAATGCGGCGGCGGAGAGCTGGTAAGGTGCATGCACCAGCTCTTGTGCAGAATGTGGTCGGAGGAATGCATGTCTGAAGATTGGAATCTAAGTGTTCTCTGCCCAATCCATAAGAAGGGTTGTCCCGCAAACTGCGCCAACTATCGTGGAATCAGCCTTTTGAGTATCGCATAAAAGGTCCTATCAAGTGTATTGTGCGAAAGACTGAAGCCTGGCGTAAACCGACTGATTGGACCTTATCAGTGTGGCTTCAGACCTGGTAAATCTACCATCGACCAGATTTTTACAATACGCCAAATCTCGGAAACAACGTGAGAAAAGGATAGACGCACACGATATCTTTCTTGATTTTAAAGCCGCCTTCGACAGCACGAAAAGGATTTGCCTATATCTATATGCAGATCTTAATCGTGCTGGAACAATATCGAGCGGTGTGCCCCAAAAAGACGTATGAGCCAAAAAGTAAATTGTTCAGGAGACGGTTTTTTTTTAATTTCTTTGCATCCAGTTTATATATTGTCATGAAATTTGGTAAGTAACTCTATTTAGCTCCTTTATATATAATGCAATAAATATTTTAATATAAGGGCACTTTTTGGCTCACACGTTTCTTTTGCGTGCACAAAATTAAGCCACTTTCTGAAAAATTTGGCTGTTATGTCAAAATTTTTTTTCAACAAATGTTTGTTTTCTGTTCTATTCTTTTGATATTTCCAATTATGCACATGTAAAATTAAGTCTTTTGAGTTAAATTAAATTTTTTTCCCTAAAAAAAGGTTTTTAATGGATGCAACTAAATTAATATGTATGAAAATAAAGGTGTTAATCAAAACCACTTTTGAAATGCAAATTATGTACATACATAGTATGTATTACATACACTTGGAAATTGAATCTTTCAATTGTAGTCTTCCTATTGGTCTGTCTCAGGTAGGCGATCCTTGACATTCTCATCGTGTTGCAAATTTAGAAACTCGTTGTGAAACTGTCGAGGTATTGTGTTGTTTTCGCAAAGTTTTTTTAAATCTTTGTACTTCCTCGATAAAACTTTCAATTGATACTTACATAGAGGAAGTGGTCCATTTGTTATTACATATATGAGTGTTAAGAAACACCTTTCAAACAATTTGTAACACCCCCAAAAACTGGTTTAAGGTCAAAAGCCGTTTTACTTTCAGTTTTTTTCGTAAAAAAAAAATCACTTAAAAACAAATTTGCAGCCGATTTTAAAATTCTAAACGGTTTTGGAGTCGGTACATCAGAATTCGTTTAGAGGTATGCTTCCTTTGGCAAAGTATCCTATTTTGATCCCTTAAATACGATTTTGAGACCAAAATATTAGATTTTGGATTATGCTGCATAACTTGAAAAATTGAAGCCCCTTCCAAAAAACATAAAAATAGTATAAGTAAATTGTGATTGCCTCTCGAAGATATATGCCCAAAAATATATCATTCATTGCCAATTAGTGCCAAAAAAATTACGTCAAAATCGAAAAACGGAAAATTTTTCAAAAAATTCCACTTCTCGCGTGAAAAACATGTCATACTCTTTTCAAATGGACAAAACTCTATATATATTTCGAAAGTGCCAACATTTTTCTATCTTAAACCGAGTGAGAATTTTGAAATCGGTTGAAAATTTGTTTTTTAATGAATTTGTTATTACGAAAAAACTGAAAAAAAGGTTTTGACCTTAAAACCAGATTTTGGGGGTGTTACAAATTTTTTGAAGGATGTTTTGTGTATAATTCGACCAGATGAACAATCTTTACTAGGTCACTTAGTGAGCTCAAGGCCTTTGAAAGATAAAACACAATATTATGGATTGTACATATATTTGTCAATATTTCGGTTTCACATAAGAATATGTCGATACAACATATTCTTATGTTCCTGATGATGGTTTCAGAGTGAAACCGAAATATTGACAAATATATGTAAAACACAATCCATAATATTGTGTTTTATTTTTCAAAGGCCTTGAGCTCACTAAAATACCTAAAAATATTTACATATAAGGCTATTAAAATTATCATAAAAATTTACTAGGTCACTTTAAAAGTACTTTATATGGCGATACAACTTTTAGAGATGATGCGACACACGACTCGATATATTACAAGAGCGTACAACTGTTGGCGTATGCCGACGACATCGACATCATTGGCCTCAGCAACCGCGCCGTAACTTCTGCGTACTCCAAATTAGAAAAAGAAGCGGAAACGAAGCGGTGAACGAAGGTAAAACGAAGTACCTGCTGGCATCAAGCAAAGAGGCAGCGCATTCGCGTCTTGGCAACCACGCCACTGTTGGCAGCAATAATTTCGAGATAGTAAGGCACTTTGTATACCTGGGAAGCAGCATTAATACCAACAACAATGTAAGCCTGGAAATCCATCCAAGGATAACTCTTGCAAACAAATGCTACGCTGAGTAGGAAATTGAGAAGTAAAGTCCTCCCTCGACGAACAAAAACAACACTCTGTAAATCACTTATCGTACCCGTCCTGCTATATGGCACAGAAGCATGGACACTGACAGAATCTGACGAGGCGGCTTTGGGAGTATTCGAGAGAAAAATTCTTCGAAAGATTTATGGACCTCTAAAAGTTGGTGACAGCGAGTACCGAAGAAGATATAATGATGAGCTGTATGAGCTTTACGCAGACGTCGACATAGTTCATCGAATTAAAAACCAGCGGCTTCGATGGCTAGGACACGTGGTGCGAATGAACGAAGGCGCTCCGGCCTAGAAGGTATTCTAATCGGCACCCGCCGGTGGAAGTAGAGGAAGAAGGAGGCCACCACTCCGATGGCAGGACCAAGTGGAAGCAGATCTGCGAACACGCGTTGTCTCCGATTGGCGCCATTTGGCTCAACAAAGAGCCGACTGTCGAAACATGCTAGACGGCCAAATTCGCCTAGGCGGTTAAAAGCTATTTTAAGTAAGTAAGTAAGTAAAGATTCATGAAAGCCAGGTAGTAATATTACTTCATATGATGAATTTCATATCAAACCCAATATGCATTGAACCCGACCCCTCAGAATTTGATGAAATTTTTGCATAGAGGTACATCTTACCTACGCAAATACAACCTCATTTCTAGAAATTGCATTTTCGAAGAATTGTGGGCGTGGCAAGGTATCGAAATATTCGAAAAATGGCGATAATAGGTACTTTTAAAGTGTGCTTACTACGGAATTGCTTTACCGATTTCAAAGATCTTTATACCATTAGAAAGGTATTGAAATGTACTTTAAAAAAATACACTGTAAAAAATTTTTAGTACACAAAATAAAATTTGAAACTGAAACAACAGGTTAGGTTGAAGTGGCTGCCGCAGAGGCACACTTAGGCCAGTTTTGAAAGGCCCGTTGTGATACCACCAACACAAGGAAAGTCAGTCCCGGGACCCAGCCATATGGAAAATCTCTGAGTTGTTGGGATTTTCCACATAGCAGAATCCCGGGACTGACACTCCTAAACCGACACCGTTACTCCTCCTCGAACCACTTAGATGACTTTATGAAGCCCATCAAGTCCTTTATGTCCAGTTCCGCGATCTGGCTTAGGCTATCTAGGAACGGAACTCCCAAAAAGCTCGTTCCCGCCCCGCTTAAAGCTGGACAGTTGCAGATGAGGTGCTCCACTGTTTCCTCCTCCTTATCATCTTTGCAACTCCTGCAGCATCGTCGGTAGGGCACACCTAGCCTTTCTGCATGCCTACCAATGAGGCAGTGACCGGTTAATACCCCTATCAATAAGAAGATTTCCCTCCTAGTTAGGGCATAAATGCGTCTAGACCTTTTAAGATCCCATTTTGGCCAGGTTTGTTTCGATATCCGACACTCTGGGGATTGCAGCCATCTTTCGTTGGCTTGACGGAGTATGTGCTCCTTCAGAATTAGTTTGCATGTGGCAAACGGCATACCTAAGCGCTCTTTATCCTGAAGAACCTGCTTGGTCGTGCCCTGCCTGGCAAGCTCGTCTGCCTTACAGTTTCCCTCAATGTCCCTATGTACCGGGACCCATATGAGGTTTACGCGGTTCTGTTGGGCCATCTCCTGAAGAGATCGACGACAGCTGAGCGTCAGTTCAGAGTTGAACGTGTATGAGCCAAGGGATTTGATTGCCGCTTGGCTATCGCTGAAAATAGCGATATCTTCTCCGATAACACGTTTGCTTAACCAGGCCGCGGCGTCCAGGATTGCCGAGACTTCCGCCTGGAAGACGCTACAATGATCAGGTAGTCTGAAGGAGAGCTCAAGGTCCAAATCCCTTGAATAAAGCCCTCCTCCAACTCTGCCGTCCAACTTCGAGCCGTCGGTGTATATGGAAGTGCCACCATTTGTTTCGGGACACCAATCCGTCCTCTCCCAGTCTTCTCTGCTGGGAATGTTTATTTTGAAACAGCTATCCCCGACTGTAGTGGTCGCACAACGATCTGTGCTTAGAGGGAGAAAGCTGTAAGATTCCAGAATACTGGACTGTCCAATAGTACCCGCACCCCAACTGGAGGTTTCTCTTAGGCGCAGAGCTGATGCCTCCGCAGACCGAAACCCTTCCAGATCAAGTGGCAAAATGCCCAGAATGACCTGGAGGGCTTCGTTGGGCGTTGTCCTTAGCGCACCGCTTATACAGATCATATTGGATCTATGGACTTTCCGCAACAGATTCAGGTATGTTGCCTTGCTCAGCGCAGGCCACCATACGACGACTCCATAAAGCATGATTGGGCGAATGATGGCCGTGTAGATCCAACTGCATACTCTAGGGCTGAGCCCCCATTTTTTGCCAATGGCTCTTTTGCATGTGTAAAGAGCGATGCAAACTTTCTTCTGGCGCTGAAGAACATTCTCCTCCCAATTCAATTTCCTGTCCAGAACTATGCCTAGAAACTTGGCCTTATCTGACAAGCCAAGGCGCGTGCCATCTAGTTCTGGTAGGCTTAGTGGCGGTATTTTGTACCGGTTGGTGAAGAGGACAAGTTCCACTTTCCCCGGGTTGATACTAAGTCCGCAGCGAGAGGACCACCTCGAAACCTCTCGCAGTGCTACTTGCATCAGGTCACACAGAGTTTGTGGGAACTTGCCTCTGAATGCAATAGCTAAATCGTCTGCGTATGCCACTATCTTCCCGCCCCCCCAGCTTGTGTCACGTAGCAACGAGTTGACTGTGAGGTTCCATAAAAGCGGGGAAAGAACACCACCCTGGGGCGTTCCCCTTGTGAAATAGCGTGATAACTCAACCGTACCAAGTGAAGAAGCTATTTTCCTTCCTCTTAGAAGTTGGTCAATTAAACCAGTTAGAGGTCTATCTACGCCCAGATTAGTTAGAGCGGAGTTGATCGCCTCCGGGCTTATATTGTTGAAAGCCCTCTCAATGTCTAAGAAGGCGACGAGACAGTAGTCCTTTTCACACAGCGATTTCTCAATGACAGATACTAGGCTGTGCAGAGCAGTTTCTGTTGATTTACTCTTGGTGTATGCATGCTGATAGCTAGAGATAAGGTTGCTATCCATAGTCGTTGAGAGGTAGTCGCTTAGTATCCTCTCAAAGGTGTTAAGTACAAAGGACGAGAGACTGATCGGTCTGTAATCTTTTGGCTCGTAGTGGGATGCCTTCCCAGCCTTAGGAATAAACACTACCGTGGCGCTTCTCCAGGAGCCCGGAATGTGGTTGAGAGCCAGGCAGGCTGTGAAGAGAAATACCAGCCATTTAGCTGATTTCTCCAACGTGTTTATAAGTTGCGCGGGGATAATCCCGTCCGGCCCGGCAGCCTTATACGGTTCAAAGCTCTTAACTGCCCACCTTACCCTTTCCTCAGTGATGGGTATATTTACTGCCAGGTTTGTTGCAGGTGCTAGTGGTGCGTCATGCAGATTCCCCGGAAAATGTGTATTCAAAAGCAGCTGAAGGGTTTCCTCTTCCGTGCTGGTCCAAGATCCGTCAGGTTTTCGCAAATATCTGATGGCTGTTTGACTTTTCGAGGGCCTACAAAAAAGCTCTATATTCGTGCCAATGAGGCTCAGAGCCGAGGCTCTTGGCCTTGTTAAATTGTTTCCGGCATGATTTGCGGAGCGAGTCCAAATCGTAGGACCACCAATGTGGCCTGTGTTTACCGCGTGGTTTTGGCACTGGACAATCCTGTCCTAGAGCATTTGAGAGCGCCGATGTAAATGTAGTAACAAGATCCTCCAGCTCCTCTACTGATGAGGGGGCTTGTGAGGGCAGTACTGGCAGGTCTATGTGTAATATTTCATTGTGTAACTGCCAATTAGTGTTACGTGGGTTGCGCTTCATGATTGGTAGTTCTACAAAAAAGTCTAGAACCATTTCTATGTAACGGTGGTCGGAGAATGAATGTTCTTCCAGAACTCGCCATTTTTTGACCCACTCATAAGCGCCTTCACTACATATAGTGAGGTCTATGACCTCCCTGCGGGTCTTAGTGATAAAAGTAGGCTCAATACCCACGTTGCAAATTACCAGGTTAGTTGTTAAGAGGTAATCAAACAGAGACTCGCCCCTGGCATTGATATCGGAGCTCCCCCATTGGACATGGTGAGCATTATCGTCCGCTCCAATAATAAGATTATCCGTGCAGAAATTTGACACCAGGTCTTTCACCTCCGTTTGTGGTGGGGGTTCTTCGGCGTCGTAGGGCATTTATACCGACGCCACCGTCAGGCGGGTGCTGTCGACCGTTAGACTGATAGCGGTAATATCACCATTGGTGTAGTTAGGTAGGAGAAAGGAGTTCAACTCAGACTTGACCAAAATATACGTTCTGACCTTGCTCTCCTCGCTGGCTCGAATGAGCTTGAAGCCCTTAGTCCCCAATCCGCAGATTATCGAGCTATTGACCCAGGGTTCTTGGATGAGGACCACATCCACGTCGCCTTTAGAAAGACGACTACTTAAAGCAGCCGAAGCCACTTTAGATTTGTACAGATTAATCTGAAGCACCACCAACCGACCCCTCAGAATTTGATGAAATTTTTGCATAGAGATACATCTTACCTACCCAAATACAACCTCATTTCCAGAAATTGCATTTTCGAAGAATTGTGGGCGTGGCAAGGTATCGAACTATTCGAAAAATGTCGATAATAGGTACTTTTAAAGTGTGATTACTACGGAATGGCTTTACCGATTACAAAGATCTTTATACCATTAGAAAGGTATTGAAATGTACTTTAAAAAAATACACTGTAAAAAATGTTTAGTACACAAAATAAAATTTGAGACTGAAACAACACTTCCCATTAAAAAGGTATTGAAATTTGTTTTCGAAAAATACACTGTAAAAATTTTTTAGTACACTGAAAAAAATGTTTTCCAAAATAAAATTTGAAACTGAAAAAAACACTTCAAAGATCAAGTGATTTTGAAAAATAAGAATTTTTTTAGAAAGGTCTATTTAATATTTGTAACATATCTGAAAACTAAAATGTCGTTTTTTTCTTTTTTTTAAATTTATTTATGTAAATGCATCTCTTGGTTATTTTCTTATATTATGATATCATGCGTCAAAACTTGTATACCGTTAGAAAGGTACTAAAATCACCTTTTGAAAACATACACTGTAAAAATTCTATATTACACTGAAAAGAAAAATGTTCAAAATGGGAAAACACTTTAAACACCAAGTGATTTCAAAGAAACATTTTTTAGAAAGGTCTATTTAATATATATAACATATCTAAAAAGTGGAATGGTGTTTTTTCTTTTTTTAACTAAAACCATCTCTTGTTAAATTTTTTTTTTTGATATTATTGTGTGACAAAAAAGGTACCTAGCTATACTTTGGAAGCTATAAAGATTTTTTTAATCCTATTAATACAATATTTAACCGCTCATCAAAGGATACAGCGCAAATAATTGTTTCTACCTGTTTGTTGCGCGTACACCGCACAACTGAAACAAATTTACGGAAAGAGCTACATAGCCTACATGCCAAGAAGGACAAGACAATTGGGAGATATTGGCAATCCACTTACCACTAGCAGAACATATACCTACAGCTATATTGATGGACTTAAGATACGAAGCAGCGCAACTCCTCGAGAAGGGACTAAAAACACAACATAGTAGACAGCAGGGCTGTTAATTGAATGAATCAAAACAGTTATAATTCAGGAGTTATTCATTTTTCAAATGTTTTTCGTTGAATTTAATTTGAAACTCCATGTAGATACGATTTGACATGTTGAATTCATATTTTCCATTCAAAGAATTAAAGAATGCGAGAAAGTAATTCAGCTTGAACTGAATTACTTCGAAATAACTCTCATTCAATAACTCTCTCAATTGAATGCAAACTTTGGTGAATCAATTCAATTTTTCAATTCAGTACTCTCGAAATTTAACTTTCAGAGGTCATATTTGCGTACTTTCAGTGTTTAACATGCCTGGGATTGATTTGAAGCTGTCAAAATAGTAATAAAACACGAGACTGCCATGTATCATTGTAAAATTTGGTCCTAACTCTAAAATTTTATATGTGGTGGGTTATGCTTCAAGTCTGTTGATTTTAATGTAAATAGGCCAAATTTTTATTGGAAATTTATACTTATATATTTGTTCAAAACTTATTTCGGGTATGATATTGTCCTCGCAAAATTGCTTTGAAACTATAAGCCCGAAAATTTGGTTCCGTTTTCTTTAGCTACGGCAACTCTTACTCAAGTGAAGAAGCTATTTTCCTTCCTCTTAGAAGTTGGTCAATTAAACCAGTTAGAGGTCTATCTACGCCCAGATTAGTTAGAGCGGAGTTGATCGCCAGGGTTCTTGGATGAGGACCACATCCACGTCGCCTTTAGAAAGACGACTACTTAAAGCAGCCGAAGCCACTTTAGATTTGTGCAGATTAATCTGAAGCACCACCAACATGAGAGCGCACAGACTTCCCTGTGAAACAACACTTCCCATTAAAAAGGTATTGAAATTTGTTTTCGAAAAATACACTGTAAAAATTTTTTAGTACACTGAAAAAAATGTTTTCCAAAATAAAATTTGAAACTGAAAAAAACACTTCAAAGATCAAGTGATTTTGAAAAATAAGAATTTTTTTAGAAAGGTCTATTTAATATATATAACATATCTAAAAAAGTGGAATGGTGTTTTTTCTTTTTTTTCATTTTTTTAAGTAAACCGATCTCTTGTTAACTTTTTTTATTTTGATATTATTGTGTGACAAAAAAGGTACCTAGCTATACTTGGGAAGCTGTACAGATTTTTTTAATCCTATCAATACAATACTAGGATCGACCGTGGTCGAAATTCGACCATCTGAAATTTTCTTCAACTCTCTCTTAATATAAATATTCCCCGTTCACAACAAAACCAAGTAAGTGGCTCCTCGTGACAAATGCAAATTTGGATTAAGTGATACCATACAAAAAATCTTCACATTAGGGTGGTGCAGCAAAGTAGTACAACAGAAAAGCTGACGACAATACATTAGGATATATCTACAACAGATTTTTTTTTATTGTTTTTATTTTTTATTTTTTTATTTATTTGTTTATGTCTAAGGTACAGCAGACACTTACTATTACAAATTCTATTAAACTTACATTAATTCTTACATAAAAAATAAGTTTTTAATTTAAATTGCACCAAAACCCGGTATGGGCTTATAATATTTCGATATAAAATGGTACTTTTTTTATCGTAACCTTGTGGAATTTTACTTTAACAAAAAAACATATCGTTAAAAATATAAACTTTTTAATGGACAAAAAACTAAATAAAGAAGTGCTCTGCGAAAAACCTTGGATTATGTGAATTATGTGAATGATGATGGTGTGAAGATGGCGAGGATGCAAAGATATTTATTTGATTTGCTACACTTTGTTTTTTTCTTTTTTTTGGCACAAAAATGAAGGCAAGTGGCAGCTGCCTGGATCGCTGTATACTTATGTACGTTCATGTGAGAGTAATGAGCGCGAAAAATGGTGGGTACGGTTTTCGAAGCGCAGAGTTTATGCGGGAAGGGTTTGTCGGAGTTTCGATGAATGTGCAATTTGCAAGGTACCTTTTTTCTTCTTGCTTCACGCATACATATTTTTAGTTTGAAAAATACATTTTCTGCTTAGAAAATATACTTTTCCAATATTTTATTGCTCGAAAAATTACATACGTGGAAAATAAATAAATAGAAAAAGCTTAACATATCAAATTATCAAAGTTGAAAAAGTTTTTTCATACAAAAAAGGACGTGTGGCACTCGGGGACTGCCGCGGTAAAGCTATTGCATATTATAAACTTATGCCAGGCCCGTACGCAGTGGTGGGGGTTTTGAAAGAAAGAAAACAAATTTTTTACGTTTATATGACATGATATGACATCACATGATATGACATCATATGATATGACATCATATGATCTCACATCATATGATATGACATCATATGATCTCACATCATATGATATGACATCACATGATATGACGTCATATGATATAACATCATATGATATGACATCACATGATCTGACATCATATGATATGACATCATATGATCTGACATCATATGATATGACATCACATGATATGACATCATATGATATGACATCACATGATATGACATCATATGATATAACATCACGTGACATGACATCATATGATATGACATCACATGATATGACATCATATGACTTGACATCATATGATGTGACATCACATGATATGACATCATATGACATGACATCATATGATATGAAATCACATGATATGACATCACATGATATGACATCATATGATATGATATCATATGACATGACATCATATGATATGAGATCACATGATATGACATCATATGATATGACATCACATGATATGAGATCATATGATATGACATCACATGACATCATATGATATGACATCACATGATATGACATCATATGACATGACATCATATGATATGTCATCACATGATATGACATCATATGATCTGACATCATATGATATGACATCACATGATATGACATCATATGATATAACATCACGTGATATGACATCATTTGATCTGACATCATATGATATGACATCACATACATACCTTTATCTTTAACTTTAACTTTAACTTTAACTTTAACTTTAACTTTAACTTTAACTTTAACTTTAACTTTAACTTTAACTTTAACTTTAACTTTAACTTTAACTTTAACTTTAACTTTAACTTTAACTTTAACTTTAACTTTAACTTTAACTTTAACTTTAACTTTAACTTTAACTTTAACTTTAACTTTAACTTTAACTTTAACTTTAACTTTAACTTTAACTTTAACTTTAACTTTAACTTTAACTTTAACTTTAACTTTAACTTTAACTTTAACTTTAACTTTAACTTTAACTTTAACTTTAACTTTAACTTTAACTTTAACTTTAACTTTAACTTTAACTTTAACTTTAACTTTAACTTTAACTTTAACTTTAACTTTAACTTTAACTTTAACTTTAACTTTAACTTTAACTTTAACTTTAACTTTAACTTTAACTTTAACTTTAACTTTAACTTTAACTTTAACTTTAACTTTAACTTTAACTTTAACTTTAACTTTAACTTTAACTTTAACTTTAACTTTAACTTTAACTTTAACTTTAACTTTAACTTTAACTTTAACTTTAACTTTAACTTTAACTTTAACTTTAACTTTAACTTTAACTTTGACTTTAACTTTAACTTTAACTTTAACTTTAACTTTAACTTTAACTTTAACTTTAACTTTAACTTTAACTTTGACTTTAACTTTAACTTTAACTTTAACTTTAACTTTAACTTTAACTTTAACTTTAACTTTAACTTTAACTTTAACTTTAACTTTAACTTTAACTTTAACTTTAACTTTAACTTTAACTTTAACTTTAACTTTAACTTTAACTTTAACTTTAACTTTAACTTTAACTTTAACTTTAACTTTAACTTTAACTTTAACTTTAACTTTAACTTTAACTTTTTTTTTTTTTTTTTTTTTTTTTTTTTTTTTTTTTTTTTTTTTTTTTTGTATTCGCGGGAGGAGGAAATGCTTTATGCACTAACCGGGGTTAAGCCCTCGTTACTAGATGCTCTAGCATCGGGACTCTCCGAGTGTGGGACTCCCTTCCTATGTTAAGGTATACCGCACTAAAACCTAACCTCCCACGGCCCGCGCATTCTTCCTTACCTGGGACCGCGCTTAGCATTACTTCAGGTAAGGAAGCGCGTTACGTGAGCCCTGTGGCTACTTCACGCTAACTGCCTAGACAACCGTCTTCCCGTTTCGCAAGGAGAACGTTCCTCGCGTATCGCCTCACTATATCCCATCTTACATTTTCAGAGGTCATCTTTCGAATGACACTGCCTGGGGAAAGCTCGCCAATTGTCTCTTCCACCCGCCTTCTTTCTTCAGTGAATTGCTCGCATTCGAAAAAGGTGTGGCGTACATCGTCTATGGCTCCACAGTAGGTGCAGTTCGGGGTTTGAACCTTGCCCATTCTGTGCAGGTACTCACGGAAATAACCGTGCCCGCTTAAGAATTGGGTCAGGTAAAAGTCGACGTCTCCATGCGGCCGATTCAGCCATGGTTCCACTTCGGGGATTAAAACCCTGGTCCACCTTCCAGCAGTACTGTTGCTCCATTGTAGTTGCCACCGCCGGATCGATTCACCTCGCGCCTGCGTTGCAGCAACGTCTCTACGTATCTCTGCACGAGTGTCGTACATAATTTTTCTTTCCTCAGCGAGGAGGTATATCGGTATGGTCCCCGCAATGACCAGAACAGCGTCTGCGGAGACCGTGCGGTATGCTGAGGCGATTCTCAGGGCCCCCCTGCGTTGAACCGCGGTAATAGCTGCCTGGTACTTCTGAATTTTCATTGCATCCGCCCAGACTTCTGCACCGTACAATAGTATAGAATCTGAGGCGGACGCCAGCAACTTTCTTATGCATGGCTTTGGTCCACCTGTGTTGGCCATTAGCCGACTCAGACTTGCAATGGTTTTCACAGCCTTCTCGCAGGAGCTTTTTAAATGCTCCGAGAAGGTCAGCTTGTTGTCCAATTTCACCCCTAAATATTTTGTAGAGCGACGCGTTTCTATCTGTTGATCCCCAACAGTCATGTTAATGAGTGTGGGGATCCTTCTTTTCGTTAGGATCACGATCTCTGTCTTGGCTGTAGCCAGTTGGAGGCCGTGATCATTCATCCACTTGTCTACACTACGCATCACTTGGTTTAGTTTAAGCTGTGCCAGGTCGCAGCTTCGTGCTGTTATTACGGCAGCCACGTCGTCTGCAAAAGCAACTAAAAAAGTGCTTTCTGGCATCTGCATTCGAAGAAGGCTGTCATATGTAGCATTCCACAGGTCAGGGCCGAGCACCGACCCTTGTGCTGCCCCACCTGTTAGCTTCACCTTTCTTTGACCCTGCGTCGTTTCATAAATTAGCCAGCGGTTTCTTAAGTAGTCCCTCAATATATCTAACAGGTATATTGGGACCTTGAAGGAGCGTTCTAATGCGTCAAGCATGTCCTCCCACCTGACAGAGTTAAAAGCATTTTTAACATCTAACGTCACCAATAGTACTACCGGCCTTGCTAGATGGCTTGCCGTCTCAGCCTTCCGGACCGCATCTACGACTTCGGCTATGGCGTCTATTGTGGAGTGCCCTCTCCGAAAGCCATGTTGCCGGTGTGAGAGTCCACCCTCTTCTTCTATGGCTGCTGTTAGGCGTTGCTTTATAAGGCTCTCCATCATTTTTCCCGCTGTGTCGAGCATACATAGTGGGCGAAAGGATGATGGAGAGTTTGGGTCTCCTTTACCCTTCGGTATAAGGACGAGCCGTGCTGTCTTCCATCTGGCGGGGAAGACACTTGCCTGCAGACATTTGTTGTACATGTGCAACAAAAGCTCTGGACAGCTATTAGCAGTTAACCTGAGTGCCTCCGCAGGTATTCCGTCGGGTCCTGGGGCTTTTCCAGCCTTCATGCTACGCAGGGCTACTTTGAGCTCTTCTTCATTGAAAGGTACCACGTTTCGGTCATTTCGTGGTACATGTTCCTCTTCTCTAGAAGGTTGCGTGAGGAATAGCGTTTCCACGATATTCTTCATGCGATCCTCGTCCATTATCTGGTTTGGTGGACGAAGTTTCTTCATCACTATTTTGTACCCTTGTCCCCAGGGATCTTGATCGACTTCTTTACAGAGCGTTTTCCAGCATTTCAGCTTGCTTAGTTTTATGGCGACGCCGAGGGCTTTTTTCGCCCCCTTGTATTCCTCCGCTCTTTCAAGAGCCTCGGATCTACCACGTGCGCGCGTCGCCAGTCTTCGCTTTCTGTGACATGCTTTTCGCAGCTCCGCGATCTCACTATTCCACCAATATACCTGCTTCTTGCCTCGCCACGTTCCTATGCGTGGCATAGAGGCGTTGCAGGCGAGGCGCATGCATTGCATGGTCTCTTCGACCGTTGCATGTGGCGAGCCAGTGCCATCGGTTATCCGACTGGAATTCGCCAGCACTGTTTCGGAGAACCTGATGGCGTCAACTTTAGATGCATCCCATCTACGATTTTTGTGAGACGCGTTCGCTGCCAGTCTCTGACCAGGATCGTTGAGTTGGAAGGTGATGTAGTTGTGGTCGCTGCCAGTAAGGTCCTCCATCACTCTCCACCCAATCGCGTTTGGAAAGAGCCTTTCCGAGACAAGAGTTATGTCGGGAATGGAATACCCAAAGCCCGGGCGTCGATATGTCGGGGTCGTGCCCGTGTTCAAAACTACCATACCGAGTCGGGCTGCCATTTCTAAGATCAGCTTTCCCCTGGTATTAGTTTGGGGCATTCCCCATTCTACTGCTCTAGCGTTGAAGTCTCCAGCGATGACCAGGTTTCCAGTTTGGTCCCGTATGTCGTCTTCTAACAGCTCAAGCTTTTCTCTGAACCTCTCTATGGGGTCGTTTGGGGACAGGTAACAGCTTACGAGCGTGGTTTGTGCCACAGTCACACGGACGAAGCCTTGTCCGGCAGAAGGATTAGTGCCGTTTACGTTGGCGTCCACTATCCAGATGGCAGCGGCACCAGATTCATCGACGTACCAGTTGTCTCTGCTCTTGTAGGGTTCGCTGATGATTGCGTAGCGAATTTGGTGATCAAGCACCAGCTGGTCTAGCAGTTCGTCAGCTAACCTGCATCGATTCAGATTTCCTTGAATCAGGCTGGTCATTGGACCGAAAGCT
>CAXKVI010000005.1:47959327-48242974 GCA_964058755.1 Campiglossa producta | reverse complement strand
ATTCAAAGCCAGAGTTAATAATACGATCATATGCGACGATGAAAAACTTATCTCATTCGATGTGATTTCCCTATTTCCTAGTATACCAACACAGCTGGCACTAGAAATTATACAAAAAAAATGGACGATGATAAAAAACCATACAAATATCCCAAAACAAACGTTCATGGATATACTAAAGTTCTGTATTGAGGAGAACCGGTATTTCAAGTTCAACGACACGGTTTACATGCAATTAAAAGGAATGCCGATGGGGTCCCCGTTGTCTCCAGTAATCGCAGATATTATAATGGAAGAGTTGTTGGATAGTTCTTTAGGAAAATTAAAACACCCACCGAGGATGGTCTCTAAGTACGTCGATGATCTATTCGCGATTATACCCGAAGACGAAATACCAAATACACTTAATGCGCTCAATTCATATGACAAGAATATAAAATTTACAATGGAATTAGAAGAGGAAGGTCAGTTACCATACCTAGATTCTGTAATAATCAAACGAGGTAACAAATTAAAGTTAAAGTGGTACCAAAAACCAACTGCGTCTGGACGACTCATCAATTTCTTTTCAAAACATCCGAAATCGATGATATTGAATACAGCAACGGGCTGTATTAGACGTATGTTACAGGTATCCGACAAAGTGTTCCACAAGGAAATAATAAAAGAAGCATCGTGCCTATTGAAAAATAATGATTTTCCAGAGAAGATCATAAAAAATTTAATTAAGAAATCGAAAAGTCAAGAGAATCAAGAAATGCCAAAAAAACCCACAGTATTTAAGTCGGTGACTTATGTACCAAATCTATCAGAGCGCCTGGCAAAATCGGATTGCTACAACGCGGAAAAAATAAAAATAGCTCATAAGCCTACTAATACATTGAAATCCTTATTTAACCAAACTAAATCAAAAGTATCTACATTGGAAAAAAGTAATGTTGTTTACAAAATACCGTGTCAGGGTAAAGCAGACCAGCCTTGTAATAAAATTTACGTAGGAACAACGAAATCGAAGCTAAAAACTAGATTGGCACAACATAAATCGGATGCCAAATATTGTAAAAGTTCTACGTTTCAAAAAACTGCACTTATGGCACACTGTGTAGAGAGCGGACACACAGCTAATTTGGAAGAAGCGACAATTATTCAACAGGAGCAACACTATAACAAACGACTAACACTGGAAATGCTCCACATTATTTCCATTCCTGGTGACATTAGACTGAACTACAAAACAGATACCGACCAATGCGCGCATATCTACCGAAATTTACTATCGAACAAAAAGACAGTTTTAAACTCCTCGTCACAGAAAACGGACGTGAATTAAATGTATGTAAATCGTGATTAAATAATAAAATGTTTATATATAGGGATAATGTAAATATGCTAAAAATAATTAAAAATTTGTTTTTGTTTGTAGTTCCTTGAAGACGGTTACCGTAGAGTAATCGAAATATATCGGAGAAAAAAACTAAAAGTGGTGTTTTCACTTATTTTTATGACCTTAAGCCGGCAAAACTAAATAATTATTCTGTAAATATTTACTTAGTTCCTATATTCCTTTAAAGAAATATTAAAGACTGAAATTTTTCTTTCGAACAATACTGAAGTACTATTTTTTGTGATATTTTAAATGTGTATATATGTAAACTAATTTTGATATTGAATTTTTTAATTTTTTTTTTGTAGGTAAATATTGGAATAGCTTTACCCTTACCTGAATTATAATATTTTATCTTTTTCAAAATAAAAACAAATGAATTTATATAAAGTGAACTCTAAATATGCTTTTTATTTTCCAGGCAGTTTAAATATTAAGGAATGTACATATATGCAGGTACTACTAGGACAAATTGATATAGTTTGAACTGATTAAATCTTGCAAAATAATATTACGTCTACTTCCATTTGAAGCTTCGTTGTTTTGGAGGTGTGTGTTATCAGCAGGTCCTTCATCTTCAATCAATGTCTCATATTCGATGCTGTCGTGTTCCAAACAACATATGTTGTGAAGAATACATCCTCATATAATAATTTGAACAATTAAGTTCAGATCCGTATTTTCTGTGAAATGAAGCAATAGTCTAAATCTGGTTTTCAATAGCCCAAATGCAATAGCCCATGGCGGCCGCCGTGGTGTAGCGGTTAAGTGTTCGGCCTTCTACACCAAGTCGTGGCGGTTCGATGCCCGGCAAAAGTAACATCAAAAATTATTTAGAAAAACGATTTTTCTAAACGGGGTCGCCCCTCGGCAGTAGTTTGGCAAACTCGCCGGGTGTATATCTGCCATGAGAAGCTTCTCAGCAAAAAATTCATTTGGTTTGCAAGTGCCGTTCGGGGTCGGCAAAAAACTGTAGGTCCCGCCAACTTGATGGTATAATTAAAAACATTTAGGACCTTCTTTTCTATTTGATGGTATAATTAAGAACATTCAGGACCTTCTTTTCTTGCTATCGAAATTTAACACGCTTTTATTATTAATAAAATTAGGAATGTGATATATACTGGAAAATTTAATAATTTAGGTGTAAAGTTTTAATGTTAGAAATATATAATTATGTACAATATGGAATTATTTTGTGGCAGACGAAGAAGCCAAATTATCTTTAAAGGTTACAATTAACTTACAAAGTGTTATATTCCTTTACAGTCAATTTATTTTTTACTTTTTAGTTAATTTTATAAACCAATAATAAAAGCTTATCTTTAAAAAAGTTTTTTTTTCATTAATTTTATTTTTTACTTTTTAGTTCGGTTTATCAACAAGAAATATACCTATAAGCTTGTGCTTAGAACATCTTTTTTCTTGAATTTATTTTAAATATAAAATATGTATTGTTTAAATTAGTTATGCAATCTTTACTTAGTTATTTTAACATTCCTCATCCGATCCATTTCTTTTAATGTATCAACATTACACGGCTTCTTTGAAGTCAACTTTTGATATTGTACTAAAGCCAATTTATCTTTAAAGGTACAATATCAAAAGCCGCGTGACAACCAAGTTTCGTATGTACCTACATGCATTTAACGCAAACTTATGCGTCACAGCAACAGCGACACAATCAACTATATGAGAGCCAAGTGTAAAATGCTTCTTCGTATGCTTTTCATGCATACAAAGTTGAAAGTTGGCAACTTTTGCATGTCAGATGTCACTCGAGATGCGCAATGTGTCGATCTCTACCTAAATACACACGTTCAACTCATCTGTCAATACATAATGCTGCGGCAAACATTGATTGTGACGCCGCTATAAAGCCGTGCGGCAAAGAGGCAATAATGCCGCAGCGACATCAATCGGCTGCTAGCAGCAACAGAAAACATAGAATCTTTTACAATAAAGCCGCGTGGTTAATAAAGTTACTTTTGGGATATTGGAATAAAGACTAAACTAAACGATAAATGGGATTTTTAAAATTAAGCTAATTTTTTTTTTTTACTGTTAGCGAAGCCTGAACGATGATGAAAATTTGCAAAATCCCATCTTAACTGCAAGTTAGTACAATATCAAAAGCAAAATTTCCTGGAATGAAAACTTTCGAATATCTCTACGCGTGCGCCACCTATCGGAATTATTTTTTCGTTATTTTGCGTGGAGGCAGAAAACTAAACGATGATGAAAATTTCAAGATCCTACCTCAACGGGAAGTTCGTTGAAAAACGAATTAATCGACACTGAAAACAGACCTTCGTAATTCTCAAATAAAGCGACTCACGCGGCACCTAGCGGGTCCAATTTTTTTTTAACATTTAGAAATTAATTAAGTAACACACACGTAAAATATCAGCCAAATCGGTCCATAATTACGATTTTGAGTTTTTATTACCGCTATCTCAGCCCCACCTAGCGGAATTTTTTTTTTACAAAAATATTTCTTTTCATGGTAGTAATACATGTTACGCATTTCAGCTAAATCGGACCATAAATGCGAATTTTGAAAATATAGCGACCCGCGCGCCACCTATCGAATTTTTTTTTTTATAATATTGCATTGTCATCGGGGTTATACATGGGTGCAGATTTTCAGATCAATCGGACACCGGGAAGTGTATCAAATTTAGCTTGCAAGATTTGTTAACAGACAGCCGTCAGGTGAAACTAAATAAAAGCTTAAAATTATAAAAAGGTTCATCGCGAGCGCAGTCCAGCAAATGTCCCGCTACTAATGAGATTGGGGACAACAACTAACATGAGAACTTTGTATTACATTTTGTCTTGTTGTTCATAATTCTTAATGTATGTTTGTTGTTGTATAATTTCGTTTACTTATACTGTTTCTCAAAATTTGTTTATATTTACGGTATTCTAATTGTTTACTTTTTTACCTTCTTCCAACATGTCTTTTTTAACATCTGACTAGTCGATCAGGTATTTCCCTGCAAGTAAGTCGAGCTTTATGTCATAAAATTCTACATTTTTAAATAAGGCCATCAAAATTCAAAAATTATAAAAATAAATATAATAAATATAAATATAAAATAAAAAATGTATAAAAAACAAGTAAGGAATTCTAAGTTCGGGTAAACCGAACATTAAATACACAGCAGTAGTTTTCATATGATTTTCGAAATATTCCAGTTTGGAATTGGGCGTGGTATGGAAGAGATTTCGTCCAATTACATCAGGTATACTCCCTATTATGCTAGCGTTCCTTGTACCAATTACATCGTTCTACCGTAATCAGTTTAAAAGTTATGACCCGTGAGATTTTCAAATATGCCTCCCAGAAAAGATGACTAGGGGGTTCATCTTACCAAACTTTATCATTTTAGCCGTTTCCGTTACCGAATTATATCAATTTAGGAGATTTTCGAAGCTTTCGATATCGAAATTGGAGGTGGTTGGAGAGTGATTTTATCCAATTTCATCAGGTATACTCCCAACGATACTGGTATGCTTTGTGCCAAATTCCATCGTTCTATCGTAATCAGTTTAAAAGTTACGACCAGCCAAATTTTCTAAAATGCCTCCCTTAAAGTGGGCGGAGCCACGCCTAATATAAGAAATTTATGGAAAAATCATAAGAGAATGATCAGGGGATTCACCTATAAAATTATATCATTTAAGCCATTTCAGCTTCCGAGATATGTCAATTTATGTGATATTATAAAATTTTCGATATCGACAAAGGGGGCGTGGTTATCATCCGATTACGCCCATTTTCAATAGCAACCTACCATGGTCAGAAAGTAACCTGCATACAAAATTTCATGCAAATATCTCAATTTTTACTCAAGTTATCGTGTATACGGACAGACGGACAGACGGATGGACATGCCTTAATCGATCTCGATTATTTTGTGTCGTTACATAGTATCGTTATGTGGACAAAATTATAATACCCTTGTACTAGTACGCTGGGTATAAAAAAGAAAGAAAACAAGTAAGGAAGTCTAAGTTCGGATAAACCGAACATTAAATACCCAGCGGTAGTTTTCATATGATTTTCGAAATATTCCATTTCGGAAGTGGGCATGTTGGGAATCGACTTCGTCCAATTACATTACGTATAGGGAGTATTATGCTAGTATACCTTGTACCATTTCTTCGTTCTACCGTAACTAATTTAAAAGTTACGAACAGTCGAATTTTCAAAAATGCCTCCCTTAAACGTGGGCGGTGCCACGCCTACTTTAAAATATTTATCAAAAAATCATAATAGAATGACTAGGGGGCTCATCCTACCAAACTATATCATTTTACCCATTTCCGTTACCGAATTATGTCAATTTAGGTTATTTTCGAAGCTTTCGATATCGAAAGTGGGCATGGTTAGAGGGCGATTTTATCCAATTTTATCAGGTATACTTGCAACGATACTAGCATTCTTTGTGCCCAATTTCATCGTTCTACCGTAATCAGTTTAAAAGTTATGTCCCGTGAAATTTTCAAATATGCGTCCCTGAAAAGTGGGCGGTGCCACGCCTAATAGATTGACTAGGGGGTTCATAATACCAAACTATATTATTTTACCCATTTCCGTTACCGAATTATATCAATTTAAGTGATTTTCGAAGTTCTCGATATCGAAAGTGGGCGTTGTTATCATCCGATTTCGCCCGTTTTCAATAGCAACCTACGTTGGCCAAATTTTCTAAAATGCCTCCCTTAAAGTAATATAAGAAATTTATGGAAAAATCAAAAGAGAATGATCAGGGGGATTCACCTATAAAATTATATCATTTAAGCCATATATAAAATTTCATGCAAATATCTCAATTTTTACTCAAGTTATCGTGCATACGGACAGACGGATAGACAGACGGACATGGCTTAATGAACTCCTCTTTTCAACCTGAGATCTTTCATATATGGAACTCTATATCTATCTCGATTATTTTGTGCCGTTACATAGTACCGTTATGTGGGCAAAATTATAATAGCACGCTGGGTATGAAAATACGCAGAGAAGCTCTTTAAAAACAAAATTGTTCTGCCAAAAACAGAACGAATGGTAACCGTAGCTATCATGATCCAATTAATAAGATCTCGCATTTAAAAAAAAGCTGTGACGTCACGGTTTTAAGAAACATGTTTGCTACGATTTAAATGTCTCAAATGTTATAAAGAAATAAAAACGAAAACAAACAAACAATCACCCCTATTACGGTTGTCAACATTGTCAAAAATAGTGTCGATGCGTCCGAATTGGTATTGCCGTCGTCAAAGTCGATAAGTTTTGGCAGCTCTTGATACTATTTTGGTATTGACGACAACAATAGTGATATTCTATTGACGGTTGTCAACATAAAAATTGTCAAAACACAACACGACAAGCGCGCAACTAAATATTCTGCTGTAAAAATTTGGTAAAATAATTCAGAATTATACCTTTTTACACACTTTATTTGTTTAGTTTTTATTTAATTTAGGAAAATGAAAAAAAATGAAAATAACAAACAACAACCAATTTGCGCAGCTTGTTTTAGAACTAAAACAAAATCCTGCGCTTACAAAAGGCTTTTCCAAAGGAGCAGTTCCCAATAATTTTAAGTCGCAACAGGGCGTAGAAATTTTCTATAGGTGGGGTTTGAACCTTTGGATGCTCCGAAGGTTGTGACTTTTGACAGTTTGGTATTTGTTTACTTTAGGGGTCAACTGCTAATAAATTAGCTAAAATTATGGGAGATAGCTCAAAAGACGGGGTTTGGCCTCAGGATCACGAATCCCCAAGCGTTTTTTTTTTTTTAATATTTTGCTTCTTTCAAGAGATATTTGCAATCAAAGTTGCAAGTTTTCATGTCGTTGTTGTAATTTTATTAGGCTGTACCTGTAGCTATCTCCCATAATTTTAGCTAATTTATTAGCAGTTGTCCCCTAAAGGAAGCAAATACCGACAGTTTTTATGAAAAAATTCAGCTGTTGAGAGCCAATAAACAATTGTCAAAATAAATGATCGTAGTTTTGCTATAAAATTATCGATAACACGTCAACGTCAACACATTGATGAAGTAAATACCAGAACTGCATTCATGCGATGTTGATATTGATACGACTTGATGTTGATATTGATACGAAGTGGCAATTGATATTGACAACCATAATAGGGGTGAATAATTTTGATTGTGACTTTATTTTTATGTTTATAAACAAAATTTTGTGAAAATCTCCTAATAAATCGCTAATTTTACGTTGTGTTCTAGAAGCCGTGTTGTAGTGGATAGTATATAAGTATTGTATACTAAATAGCAGGCTCGATCATCGTTTAATATTAAAAGATTACCAAAATCTTCAGGAAGAAAGTGGTCGCTGTATATTTTGGCGTACTGGCTGATGTTTTGGCTTCAGAACTGCACCCACTTTTCCCGACATGTCCTTTTCATAAGAATCAATACATCCACACACGAAACAATTCATTTTCTAATATTATTTTAACAACAATTTAAACGCATTTTCCGTGCCCATTGGACGTTTGCAGCCGGGAGGCAAATCGTGGCTGTATTTGAACGGAGCCTCTCTGATACCGGGTCGCCTCAGAGAGTAAGCATGGCCTTACCGCGCTACGGAGCTCTGCCGCGGCGGACGACACATTTTCCCCTACTCTTCCCTTGACCCTAAGCTGGCCTTGTCCGGGGATGGGTCGTACGAACAAGATGAACTCAAATAACGTAAATAAAAACGAAAAACCTAAAAAACAAACAACGCCCAATTTCACTCATCAGCAGAGGAGGAGCAAGCGAGAAAACAACAACAACGTCGCAGGACAACCTCCGCACCACAATCAAGGGGGGGGGGGGGGGGGGATTGACGGCGATGGCAACTACAACTCGGTCAACCAAACCTCTATCGAGTAAGATTGACTTGATGGGAGCTAGCACCATTGCGGTTGCCAACGCAGCTAAGCGGACAACGGGGGATGCTACACTCCCGTCTCTTTACGTCTGTGGCAGCGGTCTCACGACCTGGCGTTGGAGTTTCGAAGGAGAAGGAAGCTGCAACTGAGATTTCGGCAAGGGAGCGACCGCGATGGCTACTACGGATCTGAAGAGGTATGAAGGGGTACCACAGGAATCGCTGTCGCCGAATTCCAGAAAATCGGTAGAGCTAGCGAAAGCTGTGATACTGGATTTCCAAAATACTCAAATGCCAAAGAGGTTAAAAGTTAACCCTTTCAAACGCCAGAGATCGGACCTGGAGTTAAATCCCCCTCCCAAGCGGCATCAGAATACCCCTGGAGCTTGCAAACTAAGCTTTGCTGAGGTAACCAAGGACAGGATCCTTATAGGCGTCCTTGACCGAGGCAATTACCGTCTGGCCATCCCCAAGGACCGGTGGCGTTACGTGCGAAATGAACTCGGCAATATTCTTCTCAACGTTGCTCCGGAGTTTCCGGGTAGTTCGGCGCGAGTAACGGATGCGGGTTGGCACTAGGGTCAGATTAAATTACTCGAATGCGCGGATGCAAACACTGTAGCACTGTACAAGGCAGCAGCTGCTAAACTGGGTGAAGTCTACAAAGGCGTAAAGATCGAGGTCGTCGACTGGAAGGACATTCCAGCTCGTCCAAGGGCAAGGACAAGAATTCCGGCCATCCCTGACGAACCCGAGAGAATCCTCGGGATGCTACGGCTAATGAATTCGTCCCTCCCAACGCATGACTGGAGTGTCAATCTGGTCGGGGATGCGGTAGGGCCCGACAGACAGGTAGTGTTTACCATGAATAAAGAGTCAATCGAGCCCCTTAAAAGATGCAATGGCCTAGTACACTACAGCGTAGGCCAGATCGTTATCCAGGTATATCGTGGTGACGCTCAGCGCGCTCGTTGATAGGCACCCTCCGGGATGGGGCAAACCTCGACGATATAGGGACGGCAGGGAAGTCTGTGCGCTCTCATGTGGGTGGTGCTTCAGATTAGGTAGGTAGGTAGAAGTGGCTGCCGCAAAGGCACACCTAGGCCAGTAATAAAAGGCCCGTTATGATACCACCAAACACTAGGAAAGTCAGTCCCGGGGCCCGGCCATATGGAAAATCCCAGTGCTGTTGGGACTCTCCATATAGCCGAAACCCGGGACTGACACTCCTAACCGACACCGCTACCCCTCCTCGAACCATTTTGATAACTTGATGAAGGCCATCAAGTCCTTTATGTCTAGCTCCGCGACCTGGCTTAAGCTAACCAGGAAGGGAACTCCCAGAGAGCGCCTTCTCGCTCCGCTTAAGGCCGGGCAGTTGCAGATGAGGTGCTCCACCGTTTCCTCTTCCTCATCATCTTTGCAACTCCTGCAGCATCGTCGGTAGGGAACGCCTAGCCTTGCTGCGTGCCTACCAATAAGGCAGTGCCCGGTTAAAACACCTATTAATATGGAGATTTCCTTCCTTTTTAGGGCGTATATGTGTCTAGATCTTTTAAGATCGCATTTTGGCCAGGTTTGCTTGGATATCCGGCACCCTGGGGCTTGTGGCCATCTTTCGTTGGCTTCGCGGAGTGTATGCTCCTTCAGCATTAGCTTGCACGTGGCAAACGGCATACCTATGCGCTCTTTATCTTGAAGAATCTGCTTGGTCGTGCCCTGCCTGGCAAGTTCGTCTGCCCTACAGTTTCCCTCAATGTCCCTGTGTCCCGGGACCCATGTGAGGTTCACGCGGTTCTGTTGGGCCATCTCTTGAAGAGATCGACGACAGCTGAGCGTCAGTTCAGAGTTGAACGAGTAAGAGCCAAGGGATTTGATGGCCGCTTGGCTGTCGCTGAAAATACAGATATCCTGTCCGATGGTGCGTTTACCTATCCAAGTCACGGCGTCCATGATTGCAGAAACTTCAGCCTGGAAGACGCTGCAGTGATCAGGTAGTCTAAAGGAGAGTTCTAGGTCCAAATCCCTTGAGTAAACCCCTCCTCCGACTCTGCCGTCTAACTTCGAGCCGTCGGTGTATATAAAAGTGCCGCCATTAGTAGCGGGACACCGATCTATGTTCTCCCAGTCTTCCCTGCTGGGAATGTTTATTCTAAAACAACAATCTCCGACTGTTGTGGTCGCACACCGATCTGTGCTCAGAGGGAGAAAGCTGTATGATCTTAGAATACAGGAGTGTCCAATAGTGCTTGCGCCCCAGACGGACGTTTCCCTTAGACGCAGAGCCGATGCCGCTGCTGCCCGGTACCCTTCCAGATCGAGTGGCAAAAAGCCAAGAATGGCCTGGAGAGCTTCATTGGGCGTTGTTCTTAACGCCCCGCTTATACAGATCATGCTCGATCTGTGGACTTTTCCTAACAGATTTAGGTTTGTTGCCTTTCCTAGCGCAGGCCACCATACCACGACTCCATACAGCATAATTGGCTGGATTATCGCAGTGTAGATCCATCTGCAAATTTTGGGGCTGAGCCCCCATTTTTTGCCAATGGCTCTTTTACACGTGTAAAGTGCAATGCACGCTTTCCTCTGGCGCTGGATGACATTCTCCTTCCAGTTAAGCTTTCTATCTAGAACTGTGCCTAGGAATTTGGCTTTATCAGCTAAGTTCAGGCGCACGCCATCTAGTTCTGGTAGGTTCAGCGGTGGTATCTTGTACCGCCTGGTATAAAGGACAAGCTCCACCTTTCCCGGGTTGATGCTAAGTCCGCAGCGAGAGGACCATGAAGAAACTTCTCGCAGTGCTACTTGCATCAAGTCACACAGGGTTTGTGGGAATTTGCCCCTATATGCAATAGCTAAATCGTCTGCATATGCCACTATCTTCCCGCCCCCCCACCTTGTGTCTCGTAGCAGCGAGTTTACGGTGAGGTTCCATAGGAGCGGGGAGAGAACACCACCCTGAGGCGTTCCTCTTGTGACATAGCGTGAAAGATCAACTGTTCCCAGTGAAGAAACTATTTTCCTTCCCTTTAGTAGTTGATCAATTAGTCCAATAAGAGACCTATTTATGCCCAGGTTTGTTAAAGCAGTGTTAATAGCCTCCGGCCTTATATTGTTGAAAGCCCCTTCGATGTCCAGAAAGGCCACGAGACAGTACTCCTTTTCGTGCAATGATTTTTCAACAATAGAGACTAGGCTGTGGAGCGCAGTTTCCGTTGATTTACCTTTGGTGTATGCATGTTGATAGCTAGAAATAAGGTTGCTATCAATAGTAGAGGAGAGATAATCGCTAATTATCCTCTCGAAGGTTTTAAGTGCAAAAGACGAGAGACTGATCGGTCTGTAGTCTTTAGGCTCATAGTGTGAGGCCTTCCCAGCCTTTGGAATAAAGACTACCGTGGCGCTTCTCCAGGAGCACGGAATGTAATTAAGAGCCAGGCAGGCTGAATAGAGAACTACCAGCCATTTAGCTGATATTTCCAGCGTGTTTATAAGTTGTGCGGGGAAAATCCCGTCTGGCCCGGCTACCTTGTACGGCTCAAAGCTTTTGATTGCCCACCTTACCCTTTCCTCCGTAATGGGTATGTTTACCGCCAAGTTTGTTGCAGATGCTACAGGTGCATCATACAAGTTCCCCGGAAAGTGTGTGTTCAGGAGCAGCTCCAGGGTTTCCCCTTCCGTGCTGGTCCAAGATCCGTCAGGCTTCCGTAAATAGCTAATGGCTGTTTGAGTTTTTGATAGCACTCGTCTAAGTCTCGCTGTATCATCGACTTTTTCGACCCCGGTGCAGAAATTTCTCCACGAAGTTCTCTTCGCTTGCCTTAGAGCCTTTTTATAGGCCTTCAGTTTAGCTTTATATTCGAGCCATTCAGGCTCCGTACCGATGCTCTTGGCCTTGTTAAATTGCTTCCTGCATGATATACGGAACGAATCCAGGTCGTAAGACCACCAGTGGGGTCTATGTTTGCCGCGTGGTTTTGGTACTGGACAAGCCTGCTCTAGGGCATTTGAGAGCGCCGTTGTAAAGGTCGTTACCAGATCATCCAGTTCTCCCACTGATGAGGGGGCTTGTGGAGGTAATACTGGTAGGTCCCTAGCTAATATTTGGTTATGTAGCTGCCAGTTAGTGTTGCGTGGATTTCGTTTCATAACTGGCTGCTCAACAATAAAGTCTAACACAATTTCTATGTACCGATGGTCAGAAAATGAATGCTCATCAAGAACACGCCATTTTCTGACCCACTCATAAGCGCCTTCGCTACAAACAGTGAGGTCTATAACCTCCCTACGAGCTTTAGTTATAAAAGTAGGCTCGTTACCCACGTTACAAACCACCAGGTTAGTTGTTAGTAGGTAGTCAAACAGAGACTCGCCCCTAGCGTTAATATCGGAGCTTCCCCACTGTGATGAGCATTAGCGTCAGCTCCAATAATAAGATGGCCCGTACAGAAATTATCCACCAGATCTTTCACCTCCTTTTGTGGAGGAGGTTCTTCGGCGTCATAAGGCATATAGACCGACGCCATCGTTAGGCTGGTGCTGCCGTCTGTTAAGCTGGCAGCTGTAACGTCACCATTTGAGTAGTTGGGTAATAGAAAGGTGTTTAGCTCAGACTTTACCAAAATACAGGTTCTGACCTTGCCCTCATCATTGGCTTGGATGAGCTTGTACCCCTTAGTCCCCAATCCACAGATCCTAGAGCTATTGACCCAGGGCTCTTGGATAAGGACCACGTCTACGTCGCCTTTAGAAAGACGACTGCTTAAAACAGCCGAGGCTGCTTTAGATTTGTGCAGATTTATCTGAAGCACCACCAACATGAGAGAGCTCAGACATCCCTGCCGCCAGCGTGTCGTCGAGGTCTGGCCTGTTCCGGGGGCTGTCTCTCAACGAGGAGTTGTTCAGAGCACCTGCACGATTTGGCGTGGCGGGAACCCTGCTGTCTGAAGCAGCATCAACGTTAGTGTGCTCAGGTTTAGCCACGATCGTGACGTCGAGGCCTTCTTCGTCAAGCAGACTTTCTTCGATCTCCGAGTCCTCCGGAGCGTCCGGAATAGCAGCGCGCTGTGCATCGCCACGGTATACGTGGATCACGATCTGACCCAAGCCGTAATGCACTCGTCCGTTGCACCGTTTAAGGGGCTCGAGCGCCTCCTTATTCAGAGTGATAACCACCTGTCTATTGGGCCCAACCACATCATCCACCAGATTGACGCCCCAATCCTGCGTCGGGAGAGACGGATTCCAGACCTGCAGCATCTCAAGAATATTCTCGGGTTCTGCAGGGACGGCAGGAATCCATGCCCTTGCCCTTGGCCGAGCAGGAATGTCCTTCCAGTCGACGACATCTAGTCTTGCCCCTGGATAGACTTCACCCAGTCTTGCAACTGCTGCCTTATACAGTGCGACAGTTCTTGCATCCTCGCACGCGAATATTTTGATCTGACCTTGGTGCCAGCCCGCGTCAGTACCTCGCGGCGGACTACCCGGAGACTCACGCATTAAGTGGAGGAGGGCCCTGCCCATTTCATTCCGGACATACAGCCACTGGTCTTTGGGGATGGACCAACGGTCGTTACCTCGGTCAATGAAACCTATAAGGATTCTGTCCTTGGTTACTTCAGCAAAGCTGAGTTTTCCCACTACGGGGTTGACCTGATGCCGCTTCGGATGGGGGTCTACCTCTCCGTCCGATCTCTGGCGTTTGAAGGGATTACCGTTCACCCTCTTAGGCACATAGGGCCTCTGGAAATTTGGTATCAGAGCTTTCGCTTCCTCCACCATCTTCCTTTCTTCCGGCGACAGCTTCTCCTGCGATGCTCCCTCATATTTTTTAAGGATCCTTGCGGCCTTTCTTTTATCCCAGTACGCAAAGCGTCGGGGAGATGCCTCTTTGGGGGGATTCAGACTCGTAGTTGCCATCGCGGTCTCTCCCTTTACGGCGTCGTCCTTCTCTTTCGAAACTCTGAAACCAGGTCGTGAGACCATTGCCCCAGATGTGAAGAGATTGGGTTTCGTACCAGCGCTTGATGGAAGCTTAGCTTCCGCCGTTTTCTGCTTGACTGCGTAGGCAGCCGCACTGTTGCTTGCTCCCATCAAGTCACTCTTACTTGATAGCAGTTTGGGGGATGACTGACCCGTAGTTTCCATCGTTGTCGGCCTCCCAGTTAACTTTGAGGCGGAGTTTGTCCTCCGGCGTTGTGTTTTCGCTTGCTCCAGCATAGTTCTTCTCTGCTGCGGAGTAAACGAAGTCGTTAATTGCTTTGTGTTTTGTGTGTTCTTCATCTTGTTCGTACGACCCCTCGCCGGACAAGGCCAGCTTAGGGTCAAGGGTAGTGTAAGGGGAAGTGTGTCGTCCGCCGCGGCAGAGCCCCATACCGCGGTTAGACCATAGTTACTCCCTGAGGCGGCCCGGTATCAGTGAGGCTCCGTTCGACTACAGCCACGATTTGCCTCCCGGCTGCAAACGTCCAATGGGCACGGTATCGCATAACACCCTGGATTGGGAGGGAAAAGTTTTGCACATTTATATAGCGAGCCGCTTGCTTCAAGACAGACGCCCGCTTACAGCCGCACCTCTTGGTGTACAGACGCTGCGAAAAAGACCCCGGTGAGCCCTTAAACCAAGTATGTCAGAGTGGCCCCCCCGGGGCTCCCTCTCTTTCTGCCGCGAGCCTAGGTAGCTCAACGTTGCCCAGAGTGCACGAACGAGGACGCAAGAGTCGGGATTGAGCGCGGTCACACAGCAACCACACCCCATTACACTCCGTGCTTCAGATTAATCTGCACAAATCTAAAGTGGCCTCGGCTGCTTTAAGTATTCTTCTTTCTAAAGGCGACGTGGATGTGGTCCTCACCCAAGAAGCCTGGGTCAATAGCTCTAGAATCTGCGGAGAATCTGCTAATGCACACCATGTTCAATGGGGGAGCTCCGATATCAATGCCAAGGGCGAGTCTCAGTTTGATTACCTATTAACAACCAACCTGGTAATTTGCAATGTGGGTAATGAGCCTAGTTTTATCACTAAGACCCGCAGGGAGGTCATAGACCTCACTATCTGTAGTGAAGACGCTTATGAGTGGGTCAGAAAATGGCGGGTTCTTGAAGAACATTCATTCTTCGACAACCGTTATATAGAAATGGATTTAGACTTTATTGTAGAACAACCAATCCAATCCACGTAACCCTAATTGGCAGTTACACAGTGAATTATTAGACAGAGACCTACCAGTACTGCCCTCACAAGCCCCCTCATCAGTAGAGGAGCTGGGAGATCTTGTTACTACATTTACATCGGCGCTCTCAAATGCTCTAAGACAGGCTTGTCCAGTGCCAAAACCACGCGGTAAACACAGGCCGGAAACAATTTAACAAGGCCGGAAACAATTTAACAAGGCCAAGAGCCTCGGCTCTGAGCCTCATTGGCACGAATATAAAGCTAAACTAAGGGCCTACAAAAAAGCTCTGAGACAGGCGAAGAGAACCTCGTGGAGAAATTTCTGCACTGACGTGGAAAAGGTCGACGACACAGCGAGACTTAGATGAGTCCTCTCGAAAAGTCAAACAGCCATCAGCTATTTGCGAAAACCTGACGGATCCTGGACCAGCACGGAAGAGGAAACCCTTGAGCTGCTCTTGAATACACATTTTCCGGGGAACTTGCATGACGCACCTCTAGCACCTGCAACAAACCTGGCAGTAAATATACCTATCACTGAGGAGAGGGTAAGGTGGGCAGTTAAGAGCTTTGAACCGTATAAGGCTGCCGGGCCGGACGAAATTATCCCCGCGCAACTTATAAACACGTTGGAGACATCAGCTAAATGGCTGGTATTTCTCTTCACAGCCTGCCTGGCTCTCAATCACATTCCGGGCTCCTGGAGAAGCGCCACGGTAGTGTTTATCCCTAAGGCTGGGAAGGCATCCCACTATGAGCCAAAAGACTACAGGCCGATTAGCCTCTCGTCCTTTGTACTCAAAACTTTTGAGAGGATACTAAGCGACTACCTCTCAACGACTATTGACAGCAACCTTATCTCTAGCTATCAGCATGCTTACACCAAGGGTAAATCAACAGAAACTGCTCTCCACAGCCTAGTATCTGTCATTGAGAAAACGCTGTGTGAAAAGGACTACTGTCTCGTGGCCTTCCTATACATTGAGGGGGCTTCCAACAATATAATTCCGGAGGCTATCAACTCTGCTCTAACTAATCTGGGCATAGATAGACCTCTAACTGGTTTAATTGACCAACTCTAAGGGGAAGGTAAATAGTTTCTTCACTCGGTACGGTTAAGTTATCACGCTATGTCACAAGGGGAACGCCCCAGGGTGGTGTTCTTTCCGCGCTTTTATGGAACCTCACAGTCAACTCGTTGCTACGTGACACAAGCTGGGGGGCGGGAAGATAGTGGCATACGCAGACGATTTAGCTATTGCATTCAGAGGCAAGTTCCCACAAACTCTGTGTGACCGGATGCAAGTAGCACTGCGAGAAGTTTCGACGTGGTCCTCTCGCTGCGGACTTAGTATCAACCCGGGCAAAGTGGAAATTGTCCTCTTCACCAACCGGTACAGAATACCGCCACTAAGGCTAAGATAAGGCCAAGTTTCTAGGCATAGTTCTGGACCGGAAATTGAATTCGAAGGAGAATGTTCTTCAGCGCCAGAAGAAAGCTTGCATCGCTCTTTACACATGCAAAAGAGCCATTGGCAGAAAATGGGGGCTCAGCCCAAGAGTATGCAGTTGGATCTACACGGCCATCATTCGCCCAATCATGCTGTATGGAGTCGTCGTATGGTGGCCTGCGCTGAGCAAGGCAACATACCTGAATCTGTTGCGGAAAGTCCATAGATCCAATATGATCTGTATAAGCGGTGCGCTAAGGACAACGCCCAACGAAACCCTCCAGGTCAGTTGCCACTTGATCTGGAAGGGTTTCGGTCAGCGGCGGCATCAGCTCTGCGCCTAAGGAAACCTCCAGTTGGGGTGCGGGTACTATTGAACACTTCAGTATTCTGGAATTTTACAGCGCTCTCCCTCTAAGCACAGATCGTTGTGCGACCACTACAGTCGGCGATAGCTGTTTCAAAATAAACATTCCCAGCAGAGAAGACTGGGAGAGGACGGATTGGTGTCCCGAAACAAAAGGTGGCACTTCCATATACACCGACGGCTTGAAGTTGGACGGCAGAGTTGGAGGAGGGGTTTATTCAAGGGATTTGGACCTTGAGCTCTCCTTCAGACTACCTGACCATTGTAGCGTCTTCCAGGCGGAAGTCTCGGCAATCCTGGACGCCGCGGCCTGGTTAAGCAAACGTGTTATCGGAGAAGATATCGCTATTTTCAGCGATAGCCAAGCGGCCATCAAATCCCTTGGCTCATACACGTTGAACTCTGAACTGACTCTCAGCTGTCGTCGATCGCTTCAGGAGATGGCCCAACAGAACCGCGTAAACCTCATATGGGTCCACGGACATAGGGACATTAAGGGAAACTGTAAGGTAGGCGAGCTTGCCAGGCAGGGCACGACCAAGCAGGTTCTTCAGGATAAAGAGCGCTTAGGCATGCCGTTTGCCACATGCAAACTAATGCTGAAGGAGCACACACTCCGTCAAGCCAACGAAAGATGGCTGCAATCCCCAGGGTGCCGGATATCGAAACAAACCTGGCCAAAATGGGATCTTAAAAGGTCTAGACGCATTTATTCCCTAACTAGGAGGGAAATCTCCATATTGATGGGGGTATTAACCGGTCACTGCCTCATTGGTAGGCATGCAGAAAAGCTAGGTGTGCCCTACCGACGATGCTGCAGGAGTTGCAAAGATGATGAGGAGGATGAAACAGTGGAGCACCTCATCTGCAACTGTCCGGCTTTAAGCGGCGCGAGAACGCGGTTTTTGGGAGTTTCCTTCCTGGTTAGCCTAAGCCAGATCGCGGAACTGGACATAAAGGACTTGATGGCCTTCATAAAGTCATCTAAGTGGTTCGAGGAGGAGTAACGGTGTCGGTTTAGGAGTGTCAGTCCCGGGATTCTGCTATGTGGAAAATCCCAACAACTAAAGGATTTTCCATATGGCTGGGTCCCGGGACTGACTTTCCTTGTGTTGGTGGTATCACAACGGGCCTTTCAAAACTGGCCTAAGTGTGCCTCTGCGGCAGCCACTTGAACCTAACCTAACCCTAAACGCATTTTCAAAATCGCGACGAAAACGTTCAATGTTATCAAAATTGTAATTAAGAAATTTCAAAAAAAAAAACGTCAATGAAAGTGTGAAGAGAAAAATCAGTGAAACTTTGAAAACCATGACGTCATTTGACAACAAACTTTTTTCTCAAATTAAATTACAATTACACGGTTGTCGGAATGCGTGATCTGTGGTAATTGGTTCATGGTAGCTATAAATGATTGAATAAATCAGTTTGCGAAAAAAGACAAGGAGAGTGAATGTTTAGTTTGAATTGTTTGTAAAAACATTGGAAAAAGGGACATATCAATAAATATTTTTCTAATTTATGCAGGTTTCTTTTGCTTTTGTGAGAAATATTTACCCTTAATTAGGGCCCCCAAAAAAAATGTTATACGATCCCCGCCAAGGCACGCTACGCCACTGATTACAAACTATATTGGGACATGCGCTGTTTGATTATAAAAAAATAGATTGATTGTATAATAAACCGTATATCCTACCCTAAGTGTATCTAGGGTCATTGCAAAATATTATAAATTAACATTTCTCCAACAAATTTTGATATTAAAAGTGGTATACTATCAAAATCAACCTTCAAATGTTTATATCGATTTACTTAAATGCAACGATAATCAAAATACATACTGTTTTAAAGTGAACTTCGAATGTTATTAGTACTTACTATGTCCGTAAATATGAATACAAGTGTTTATCAAAAGAGCAATCATTGATGAGCGGACCGACAGGATTTTCATAATATGTATAGAGCATAATGTAAGGATGAACTTATTTCAAAAGTAAAAAAAAAAGTGCCTATGAAAGTTGAGTTTCAGCATTACTAACCTAAAATCTGGTAAATTCATAAAAAAGGAGAAAATAATTCAATTGTAAACGTAAAATATAACGCCATTCCTAACTAACTCCATATAGGTTTACGAATCTCCATGAACCACTTCATTAGCGAACTCAAAATTAGTGGCCCGTAGTCATAGTCAAATTGGGAGAGTTTTATTTACTTCAACATGATTCCATAAATACATTTTTTAGTTGAGTTAATTTTTTATTGAGTTTTTTTTTCATATGTATATGTGTAGATTAAACCCCCGATTCTGTGTAACATGGAGTAAGAACTGTTCAGTTTTTCTGAGGAATGCCATGCCGTTTTCCGATAGCACAAGTTTCCGTAAGATTGGTATTTAAATTATCTATATCTCTATCCAATTTTTCATAGATATATTCAATCTCAAAATTAAAGTTTGTGTGGGAGGTGCCCCTGATATAAACCTGTTTTGAGACATTCAGCCTTAAAAATTAAGAGTGTATTAGAGATAGCACGCCTCACTTTCCAATAACACCCACTTTGATTTGTGAGAATGCTATTCATATCATATAGCTCTATACCAATTTTCAGTACCCTAACTGAAAACTTGTGGCCCCCAGTTCTATTAGTATTGATATCATATAGGTCCCTACCATAATCCCTTTTAGAGATATTTAGCATGAAAAATTAAGTTTGTATGGAAGGTGCCTAATTCTAAACGGGGTCGCCCCTCGGCAGTAGTTTGGCAAACTCTCCGGGTGTATTTCTGCCATGAGAAGCTTCTCAGCAAAAAATTCATTTGCTTTGCAAGTGCCGTTCGGAGTCGGCAAAAAACTGTAGGTCCCGCCAACTTGTGGGAAACACTCAAAAAGCAACACACCACAAGTTGGAAAGAGAAGCTCGGCTAAAAATCTCTTTAGAGGTTATGATAACCTGTTGGTATATCGCCGCCATTAGTTTTTTTTTTTTATGGAAGGTGCCACGCTCCCTTTTCACATAAAACCCACTTTTATGCGCGAAAATGGCTTTGATATCTATACCCATTTCCAGGTCCCAACCTTAAACCCTTTCACAAATATTCTGCTTGAAAATTTAAATTTATAACGGAGGTTCCACGCCCCATTTTTGATTACCCCCTTTTGATATCCTACAGGCCCAGGCACATGACTTCCCCAGTTTGCGTATGACGTCCTGACTGCGCTGCTCAGTCGGCCATCTTGAATTCATGCATGGTTGCCCCCACAACACAGTAGAGTATAGTGGCAATTCGGTGGCAACTTATGACGTAGCAATGAGCTGATTCTGTCGAAACAGGCAAATTCATTCTAACGGTATTGCTTTTGGTACAATCTTCTCTCTTTGGTTCATGATATACCTAGGTCTATACCAATTTTCAGTTCCCTACCTTGAACTCCTTTAGAAATAGTAAAGTTGATAAATTAAGTTTGTATGGGAGGTACCTCGCCCCCTTTTCTAATAACCCATAGTGTTAAGCGTGAGAATAATACTGACATCATATAGCTCTATGTGCAGGACATATGTGTAATTTTAGCCCACACACATGTGTTGTGTGCATTCAGAAATTTTTTTTAGCTGTTTGGTAAAATGCACACACACGCGTGTATGCTTTCTTGAAAATTATTTAGGCACATAATCTTGTGCTGTGTGTGGAAAAATTTGTAAGGCGAGTGCCCATTTTTTTGCATTCAAAATATAACACACACATTACTTGCTGACATTTCTCTAAAATGATAGAAAATTATTTAATTTTTGATTACTTTCCTACACCACAGGCTGTTAGCCCTTCCATAAATCATGGGCAGAAATAGAGGAGTCGCAATAAAGATATATATGCACAAGAAAGGTTCATTGATGACTAAAAACCAAAGGACGAGCTAGCTGGTTCGTTGCGGGCGGGGGAAGACCAAAGTTTGTTCTAAGAGATCTGTCGACTGGCTCGCCACATTACGCAATATAGACATCCTCCCTCAACGATTGATGAGGACAAGGCTCATTTATATTATCATGCTACATGTCCTTAAGCCATAAAGCGTGTCCGCGAAGCCCTGAGTTGATAAGTTGTTGTTGTTGTCGTAACGAGTTGTAGCCCGCCCAAATGTCAGACAGGGTCACCCCGCGTGTATTGCTCTTGGCCGGGTCGATATAAAAAAAGGTCCAGGTCGTTTCGGTACGATGGGTACAGCACAAGTACTGGTACCGTTCTCGTGGAACCGGCAATACGTAGAAACTAGCCGTGTAGGCCATATAGGTTATTTAGCGTTACCCAGGGTGCACCAATGGGGAGGCGACCTACTCTTACACCCTAAGTTGATAAGTCTTTGGTTGAATCAGCTTGGCCAAATCCTTTGCCAGATAAATGTACCACCTAATGGTACCAGGCAACTACATATTCAGTTCTCGAAAAGATGTTTGGATGTACGGTATCACCTAACCTGAAAGAAAGATTAAAGGTGACCAGTGGCCTTTACACAGTGCCCGTTCTGAACTGACTACTCCTTGATTTCTTTAACACCTAGGTGTCAGCTATTCATCCTTTTCTCCTTTATAATCCAAAGCCCAGATAGTAAATATTTTTCCAAACGGTCGATCAGTGATGCCAACATTTAAGCAATATAATCAAAGGAACAGGTTCCCTATGTACAGTCACTTCTCAGAGCAGAAAACCCAGGACATCGCCATGGATCTCTGCGCAGTGGAACCACCCGGGGTTTTACCTCGGCCAAGGACTGTCACTTTCAATGTAACCCTGTTTAGTATGTTTTGTCCCATTCCGAAACTATCATCCTCCCCCCTTGCAGCAGGGCTGCAAGATATTCTTTTGTTACGGGCGGGCGTTGAGCCGAACCCCGGACCAAAAGAATGGATATGCAGTGTCTGTTGCAAAAAAATATATGTTAAACGGTCGCATTCTGTGCAATGCTTCTCGTGTAAGAGATGGCTCCATAAATCTGGATGTTCAGGGCTTAACCCTAACATCCACAGACCCCGTACTTTCTTTAGTACTTTCGTGGCCCCTTGCTGTTTGCGCCGTCGGGCGTCCCGCGGTAAGCGCCGTTCAAGCGCACCCCTACCGCCACCTTCTAGTAGCAATACTAATAATAATAATGTCTTAACGACTAGCAGCATTTCTGCTATACCCGCCACACAAATTCCAGACTGTTGCTCGTGCCTTATGGCGTCAACATCACGCGCTGCAGCTCAACACTCTTGCTCCCACCGGAGCAGTTTAGACATGAGCAACTCCGAGCATCAGTCTCTGTCTGTTTCGTTACACCCCCCCTCCCGTTTACACGTGAGTCAGGATCAACATCTTCTTGCACCTGTCTCGACGTGTACTGTTTGTCGGCAAAGATTATACACGCTCGCGTCATCGGTCAAATGCAATAACTGCTTAGGCCAATGCCACGTGCATCTATGCTCTGGGCTCGCGAACAGGAATCTTTGGACGGATGCGTTCATTGCACCATGCTGTAACACGCCTCAGCCTACGACGCCAGCCAACCCGGTTACACCAGGTCCACAGCTAACTAGGCTGAGGCACAGCCTTGGTCTTCGCCTACCAACACCTGGGCGAACACATCCGTCTCTCACGCCTTTGGTTAACTCGACATCGACCCCACCGGCGCACTTCCAAATCTTACAGCACAACTGTAACGGATTAACTGGTAAGATCGCAGAGATAACCAACTTGATGACGCAATATGACATAAAACTTGCCGCAATCCAAGAAACCAAGCTCAGTCCAAGGTCGGACCTCATTACCTATGGTGGATATAACATTCACCGGAAGGACCGTCATAGAGTAACAGGAGGTCTGGGAGGTGGTCTAGCGTTCATAACGCACAACTCTGTACAGTATCATCTATTTGATACCGACATCGAAGGAACGGATGATATCTTAGAAAGCCAAGGTATTACCATCCGTACAGGAGATGTCGATCTGCAAATCATAAACATCTACATACCCCCTGTCTCAAGTTGCCCCACCGGTTATCACCCCGACATTAGCTTGCTATTACGAGGAGATAACCGCGTGATCCTGGGCGACTTCAATGCGCACCACGATATGTGGCACTCAAACTTGCCAGCAGACAGTAGGGGGCATGTACTCGCAGAACAAATAGATGATACGGCTTTCTGTACATTGAACGGAGACGCCCCTACGAGAGTATCGGGTAACTGCTATAGTTCGCCAGATATTTCTATCGTAAGTGCAGGACTATTGAACAACACCAATTGGCGACCCATACTCACGTTGGCGTCTGACCATCTCCCAATAGTCATTACCATCGAACGACCGACGGACTTTATAACACCTGAGCATGGTACATACATCAACTTTACCAAGGCGGACTGGGACAGTTTTCAGACATATACGGACGAATCCTTGGCTGCTCTATCCATTCCTACGGACGTACGCAAAGGCGAACGAGACTTCCGCAACATCATTGACTTGGCCTCTAGACGCTTCATTCCTGCGGGTCGAATATCTCGAATAAGACCAAATTTCCCCGCGGAGGCAGCGGCCATGGCTAGAGAAAGAGATGAAGTGCGAAGTCTCAATCCCGCAGACCCCCGTATAAGGGATCTCAACGCGGAAATTCGTAGGTTGGTCGATAAACACAAACTGGCCAAATGGAAACAACACCTAGAGCAATGCAACCTCTCTGACGGTGTTGGCAAATTATGGACTACGGTCAAAGCTCTATCTAATCCAACACAACACAAGGATAAAGTAGATATTACTTTCGGTGACAGGGTGAAGAAGGACCCTAGGGGATGTGCGAACTCCTTCTGTAGACAATTTGTACTACATTCCCCACCCGATAGAGCTAAACGTAGAACCATGCGACAGGCGCGTAAATACAAAAACCAAAACACGCCCATTGTCATCACTGCCTCAGAGGTCAAGGAAGCCATCAGACAGGCTAAGCCCTCAAAATCCATCGGCCCCGACGGCATTGCCATGAAGATGCTGAAACATCTAGGCCAGGAGGGACACAAATACTTAGCGGCTCTATTCAATCTTTCACTGAACACTTTCGTCATTCCTGAAATATGGAAAAAGGCGAGAGTGGTTCCATTATTAAAACCTAGAAAGCCGGCAAACATAGGCGATTCATATCGCCCTATATCACTTTTGTCGCCGGTAGTGAAGACGCTAGAGTCCATTTTGCTCCCGTATTACACCGCAAATCTGCACCTGGCTAATCATCAACATGGCTTCCGTAAGCTGCACAGCACCACCACCGCACTCAATGCCATTACAACGCAAATAAATAGCGGTCTAAATCAAAACCAACCAAATCACAGGACTGTGTTAGTGGCACTTGACTTGTCGAAAGCTTTTGACACAGTCAACCATGCCACTCTCATACAAGATCTATTAGAAACACAAATACCTGATGGGTTAAAGAGATGGACCGCTAATTACTTGAATGGGCGGCAGGCGTCGGTCAACTTTAGAAACGCAACATCAAAACCAAGACGAATTAGACAGGGGGTGCCACAGGGTGGTGTCCTATCCCCGACACTGTTTAATTTCTATCTATCGAAGATGCCCCCACCACCAGAGGGTGTCTCCGTCGTTTCTTATGCTGACGACTGTACAATAATGGCGACGGGGAAGGGCCCCTATACTGATGAACTCTGTAATAAAATCAACGGTTACCTCTGCGACCTTTCCAGGTTTTTCACAGAGCGAGATCTGACGATATCTCCGACTAAATCAACGGCGACGCTTTTTACGACGTGGACGCAACAGGTGAGAAATGAATTAGACATTTTCGTTGATGGCACTAAGCTACCAACTGTCAGCCACCCAAAGTTATTAGGGATGACATTGGATAATACTTTCTCATTTGCTGGTCATGTGTCTGCAATGGTCTCAAAGGTACGTGGTCGCAACAAGATCCTCAAGTCACTTGCCGGCAGTACTTGGGGAAAAGACAAAGAAACGTTGTTGACTACATATAAGGCCATTGGCCGACCAGTCTTTGACTATGCTGCACCCATATGGTCGCCTAATGTACATAACACCAACTGGACGAAGTTACAAGTCTGCCAAAATACTGCCATCAGAACTGCTACGGGATGTCTCCTCATGTCTTCCGAGTCTCACCTCCATCAGGAGGCAAAACTGCTCAATGTAAAAGAGCATGCGGAAATGCTGAGCAAGCAATTCCTTCTGAACTGCCACAAGCCAGCACATCCAAACCGTCATCTTTTGGACATAGATCCGCCCCCGAGAGATATAAGGAAACATCTCCGTAAACATTATGATGAGATCCGGCATCATATTACCTTGCCGTTTGATCTGCAGAATCATAAGCGGGCTCTAACCGACATCCACACCGAGTCGGTAGATACTTTTGTCGGATCTCTACCTGTGAACCCCGTTCTGAACAGTCCTCCACCGGATATTGCTGAAGAAGAACGCACCTTACCAAGGGAGACAAGAGTTACCCTGGCACAGCTTAGGTCTGGATATAGTGTAAGGTTAAACTCCTACTTGTCCAGACTTAATGACACAATCTCAAACACATGCCCTGCATGTGGTAGGACCCCCCATGATACTCTACATCTCTTCAATTGTTCATTTGAACCTACTCTTCTAACCCCTCTGTCCCTCTGGACAAACCCTGTTGAAACTGCACGTTTCCTTGGACTCCCCTTAGAAGAGCTTGATGAAGATCTTCGGAATGATCATACACTCTAGACAGGGCAATGCATTGTTAACAACAACAACAACAACAACAAGGAACATGCCTAGAAGGAAATACTTGAAACTGAAGGACGATGTAGCTGCTTCCTTACCCGTTACGTTTATGGTTCCAAGCCCATTACAAACCAACAAATCACGGTTTCGTTCCTCATCGGATGATGGTCGCATGATCTATCTATATAATAGTGGTCGGTTAAAGCCGACATATCTGCATATTAGCTATGGTATGCACATATCAAAATGTGCATGGTCATGTGCATGAATTTTCCTACACTGAACAAAATTGTATGTGCATTTGCTTTAAACAAACTGCACACACATGAGCGTGTGAATCAAAACACACACACGTGCATGTCTTTGTTTCAAAATGCACACTCACGTGCTGGGTGCTAAATGTTTTTTCCATAAGTACACAGCTCATGTGCTAGAGCAAAAAATTTAATGATCTTTTTTTTTTGCACACGTGCATGCGCCGTGTATGTGCGTGCAAATACGAACCCTGCCTTAGGCCCTTTAAGAGATATTCAGCTCGAAAAATTTAGTTTGTATGGGAGGTACCACGCCCCTTAATATTTTTTTTTATCTAAACCTGCAAATGGTAATAACAAACAAACCCTCCAACGGAAGTATTTTATTTGATTCAGCCGTTTTCAAGTTTAAGCGTTCCGATTAAACACCAACTCATTTTTATATAATAGACTAGCTGACGAGGCCAACTTCGTTCTGCCCAAAATTGATTTTTTATTCAGTTCATTTCCATATAGGTTGAACCCCCATTCTGTGTAACATGGACTGTGTAATTGAACTGTTCACTTTTTATAGGGAATGCGTTTTTCCGATAGCACCAACTTTTCCGTGAGATTGGTATAGGTAACTTGCATCTCCATCCTAACTTTCAGTCCCTACCTAAGCCCGTTTTAGAGATATTCAACCTTAAAAATGAAGTTTGTGTGGGAGGTGCCCCCGCCTTTTCTGGTAGCTCGAGCTTATTTCTGGAAGAATCGTATTGATATCATATACATAGTTTTACACCAATTATCTGGACCGTGCCATAAACCTCTTTTGAGACATTCAACCCTAAAAATGAAGTATGTTTTTGAGGTGGCAAGCCTGCTTTTCCGATAAACCCCGCTTTGTTTTTTGAGAATGCTATTGATATCCTATATGTAGCTCTATACAAATTTTCAGTTCCCTACACAGAAAAAAATGGCAATGGTAAAATCAACAGTCTCGAACAGTTACCCTTAATTTGACCAAATTCTGTTGAATTGACCAAATTTTGGTCATTTCAAAGAAATTTTTTGTTGAAATAACTGTTGATTCAACAGTCATAGAGCCGAGTTACTCACGAACGCAAGAACGTAGAACGTGTCGGCTGGCACGACCTGTCTTATGAGCGCGCTATGCAAGTGCTTACTCACCAACGTACGTGCACGTTGAACGTAGCGAATAAACCAAATGTGTTCTACGTACGTTGGGCGTTCTTACGTCCGTCGGTGGCTAACATCACAGATAGAACTGTCAATTTTTAATCAACAAAATTTGGTAAAATTGACAGAATTTTGGGTTAATCCAATAGCGAAGGAACTGTCATTTTAAAAACAACCAACTTCTGCAGTTAATCCAACAGCGAAGATATTGTCATTGGAAAAAACCTCCATCTGATTATGCAATTATAGACAATGTATTCCGAATATTCCATAAACTATCTGCGAATAACTATGGTATGTCCTTCAGATAATATGAAATGAACTAAATAATTATATCTTATGTTGCGTAAACAAGCGTCCTAGAGCAAAGCTGCAACTAGACGCCGTCAAGCATAAGTACGCAATGGCCTGATGGTAAACATCTCCATTCAGAAGTCAAAGCAGTGTGAGCTCGATTCTCGGTGGAGGCAACAAAGCAACGTGTAATTTAGAACAAAGCTGTAATAAGTAGTATACGATACCTGGGTTGAGCGTTCAAGAGACCTGAGTCCGATTCTCGGTGAAGTCAATATAAGAACTCTGAAAAATATTTTATTTCGGTGTTAAAATAAGACTTACAGCCTAACCTAATATAAACGCACTCCGTGCGTTTACTGCACGTACATGCATGACTTTTTTCCTTATAACCGAAATAAATGTGCGTGCGTTTGTATATTTGCCTGTGTACAAACGTCAAATCGAAATTTCACGCAGAACAAAAATTGGAAATCAAGTTAGGTTTTTCCGCAGTGCGATCAAATTCGGTTGCTCCCATACAAGTTGTATGCAATGAAACATTTTTGACGCAGTCCGTGCGATTATATTAGGTTAGGCTGTTAGGGCATCATTATGTATGGCGAACGATAGCTTAGACGAACGATTCGCCTGTTCAAAAAATCGCATTTTCTTTCATATTTGTTTTTTTGTTAAAGAAAAGTCGAAAATATTTCAAAAAGCTATGGAGCGAACGCGATACGCGATATGGTGAGCAGACGAATCGTTCGTCTGAGCTATCGTTCGCCATACATAATGAGGCCTTTATTTAAAAAAAAAATAGATTGACTTCACCGAGAATCGAACCAGCAACCCCAGAACAACAAAATAACAGCTTAACTGTTAAAACAACAGCTTAACTTAAGGTTAACAGTTTCAATGCAGTTGATTCAACAGCATTGAATAATGGATAAGAATTGACAGTGATTTTGGTTGAATTAACCCATATTTTATTATTTTTTCTCTGTGTACCTTGAACCCTTTTAAAGATAATTAGCTTGAAAAATAAAGTTTGTATAGGAGTTACCACGCCCCTTTCCAATAATCCCCCTATCTTCAGCTTGAAAAATTATGTTTGTATGGCCGATACATTTTTAGTAAGGGTTAAAGTTGACGGCCTTAAGACTGCGAATTTTTAGCTCTTTATCCAATCTTGCGCAATCCGACCGTGTGCTTGCGGTCATTGTGTGACAGACTTTTCCTTGGTATTAGAGGTGGGCTTCGTGCGTGTTTTTGAGGGTGATACGAAACACGCACGCGTGTGTCCATGTGCTCGTGTTTGAAAATGCGATTTCGTGTCGTGCTTGTGCGTGATCTTGCTGAGCCCGAAAACCAAAAAAAAAAACCGGCACGAAAAAACACGATCAACTTTTTTCACTTTTTGTACTAGACTGGCGCACTTCAATTTTTTGTAAATTATATTTTTAATAACTTTTTAAATTCATCTTGATGTGTGTTGTCAAAAGAAAAGTTCACACTTGTACCGATACACTATGCCCCAAACTTTAGTTTAATTGTAATGTAGATATGGGTATTGCATGTACTAAGTGTACTTGATTGAGTGCAAAGTTACAGTTGTGATGTGTGTTGTCAAAAGAAAAGTTCACACTTGTACCGATACACTATGCCCCAAAATTTAGTTTAATTGTAATGTAGATATGGGTATTGCATGTACTAAGTGCACTTGATTGAGTGCAAAGTTACAGTTGTTCTTTTAAATTTTTTTTTATTTTACCATTATATCTACATAAGTACATAAAAAAATATGTGTAAACATATATCGTTTCAAAATATTTTTCAAAAATATCCTAGATAGGTTGTTTTTGAATCAAATTCTTAGATAGAGCGTTGCTGAAAAAATTCCAAAAGAGTGTTATTTAAACAAATTGTGATATAGGGAGTTTTTGGAAAATATTTTGAAATAGGGCAACGTGGGTGACATGTCATAGCCCCAAGTGGCAAAATCCCAAGTAAAAAAATTGGGATTATGACACTCTCTTGCAGTGTCATAATCCCAAATAAAAATAAGACAAAATCCCAAATATGAAGCTTGGGACATGCCACGGATCCGACTCTTTTGTGTAATCCATACTTTTTTTGTGCAGAACACCTTTCGGAGTTGGCGGCCTTCGGCCGCGCTTATTTAAATAACCCTGGGCTACGCCATGCCAAGTCTAGGTGGTTGCCCTGATCCGTGGCAACGTGCCACGGATCCGACTCTTTTGTGTAATCCATACTTTTTTTGTGCAGAACACCTTTCGGAGTTGGCGGCCTTCGGCCGCGCTTATTTAAATAACCCTGGGCTACGCCATGCCAAGTCCAGGTGGTTGCCCTGATCCGTGGCAACGTGCCACGGATCCGACTCTTTTGTGTAATCCATACTTTTTTTTGTGCAGAACACCTTTGCGAGTTGGCGGCCTTCGGCCGCGCTTATTTAAGTAACCCTGGGCTACGCCATGCTGTTTTTGGCAAAAAACTTGAAAATAAATCTTGTAATAAAAGTATTGAACAGGCTTGAGTTTTTTTCTAATTTTTCAGCTCAAAGGTGTCAAAAACCCAATTGGGAGTATGACACTCCACTGCAGTGTCATATTCCCAAGTAAAAAAATTGGAATTATGACACTGCAGGGGGTGTGTCGTAATCCCAATTTTTTACTTGGGATTTTGCCACTTGGGATTTTGTCATGGCACCGGCAACGTGCCACCCAGTCGTCGATACATACTTTATAAGCTTTAGATGTATAAGTACATACCATGTACAAATACATTTACAAATACATACAAAAACAAGTAAGGAAAGCTGTCTTCGGCTGTGATTTTGAAAATGCGTTTAGGGTTAGGTTAGGTTCAAGTGGCTGCCGCAGAGGCACACTTAGGCCAGTTTTGAAAGGCCCGTTGTGATACCACCAACACAAGGAAAGTCAGTCCCGGGACCTAGCCATATGGAAAATCCCTGAGTTGTTGGGATTTTCCACATAGCAGAATCCCGGGACTGACACTCCTAAACCGACACCGTTACTCCTCCTCGAACCACTTAGATGACTTTATGAAGCCCATCAAGTCCTTTATGTCCAGTTCCGCGATCTGGCTTAGGCTATCCAGGAACGGAACTCCCAAAAAGCGCGTTCTCGCGCCGCTTAAATCCGGACAGTTGCAGCTGAGGTTCTCCACTGTTTCCTCCTCCTCATCATCTTTGCAACTCCTGCAACATCGTCGGTAGGGCCCACCTAGCCTTTCTGCATGCCTACCAATGAGGCAGCGACCGGTTAATACCCCTATCAATATGCGGATTTCCCTCCTAGTTAGGGCATAAATGCGTCTAGACCTTTTAAGATCCCATTTTGGCCAAGTTTGTTTCGATATCCGACACCCTGGGGATTGCAGCCATCTTTCGTTGGCGTGACGGAGTGTGTGCTCCTTCAGCATTAGTTTGCATGTGGCAAACGGCATACCTAAGCGCTCTTTATCCTGAAGAACCTGCTTGGTCGTGCCCTGCCTGGCAAGCTCGTCTGCCTTACAGTTTCCCTCAATGTCCCTATGTCCCGGGACCCATATGAGGTTTACGCGGTTCTGTTGGGCCATCTCCTGAAGAGATCGACGACAGCTGAGCGTCAGTTCAGAGTTGAACGTGTATGAGCCAAGGGATTTGATGGCCGCTTGGCTATCGCTGAAAATAGCGATATCTTCTCCGATAACACGTTTGCTTAACCAGGCCGCGGCGTCCAGGATTGCCGAGACTTCCGCCTGGAAGACGCTATAATGATCAGGTAGTCTGAAGGAGAGCTCAAGGTCAAAATCCCTTGAATAAAACCCTCCTCCAACTCTGCCGTCTAACTTCGAGCAGTCGGTGTATATGGAAGTGCCACCTTTTGTTTCGGGACACCAATCCGTCCTCTCCCAGTCTTCTCTGCTGGGAATGTTTATTTTGAAACAGCTATCCCCGACTGTAGTAGTTGCACAACGATCTGTGTTTAGAGGGAGAAAGCTCTAAGATTCCAGAATCCTGGTGTTGAAGCCAAAAGGCTTGCAATGGTTGGGAATCGCTGGAGGCCTTTCGATATAGTTGTCCGCTGCAAAGCGACACTGTGATGGGAAATCCACCGGTGAACATTTCCATGCTAGGAAGGAAGGAGTTGATGATTGGCTGGAACGATCAGTCTTTGGCTAACCATCTATCGAATCGCTCCAGGCAATCATCGACATTCAAAATTCTTTCAGGTAATCTGTGGTATATCTTGTTATACTTCTTTTCAATCACTTTTAATATACTCCTTTGTATATCAACTTACCTTTTTCTAATAAATTCCACCGTTTATTATTTACTAATTAAATTATCTTGTTTTTATTTCTTTTCGTGGCTACATCTTGTTCGTGAGTTCGCACCGGCAATTCCCTCGTTGCTTCCCCCCCAAACATTTGGTCCTCCGGAGCCGTCGAACTCTACGAACTGCATTGGAAAGCATTAACAACAAGCAAAATTCTTTCAGCCACATACATTTAACAAGTGAAAAGAAAAACACAAGCGTGAAACAACACCAACATAGAACGACAAAACACAAAGAAGAACAAGAAGCAATACAATACCTACATCGAGTTGCAGACTAAAATATTAACAGGTGCGTGTAATCATTAATTTGTTGAGCTGGTAGGAATTTTGTTTTATTTGCTATTCCCAATAAATTGATAGTGTTTGAAAATAGTTTTTGTGGATAATCGGTGCATAATAGTGCAAAATAAAAAAGTGAGATAAATACGATTGTTACCGGCATCATAGTGGTTAATTAATTTGCACTTCAGAAATCGTTTTGTACGGCGAAAATTCGTTTGCCCAGGAAAAAGTGCAATTATATCTTTGGTTTAATTTTCCTTTTGTAAAAAATAATCAATAATTAATTCGGTTAGCATAAATAACAAAACAATCGTGTTTATCCTCTCCCTTACTTGTTACTCTATTGGATTTTGTGCGCGATATTCCAGATTGGAAACCTTTTCCAATTTTTTTACTTGTTTTGTGAGAGTTAAAGTTCTCAGCGTCGGCTTTTGCCCTTTTCAATTTGCAATCGGCAATAAATTGTCCATATTTGTATTTACATACATCCATACATACAAACGTATTAGCTTGGAAAAATTTAATAGTCAGCCGAATACAAATCTACCCTCGCTTTGTTAATTTAGCCTTACAAGCAAACAGCAGTAAGTGCAGTAGTACCTTTTTTGGTTTTTGCGACAATTTTTTATTGGTGGAAAAATATCTTACCACATCAATAAACATAAAATTTTCATAAATCAGTTCACGCGGTCACTTTAGTAATTTACAGCATTAAACATAAAAGCTTTATTTATATATACATATTAGAATTTCTTAACGTTAGAATTTTTTGATATACGTTTTATTTATTTAATTATACACCCACATTGAACAATTCATTCCAATTTTCTTTGGTGTTGCTTTGTTTACCACCTTTCAGCTTCGTTAGCGCGAGTAAGTGTAGTACATACACACACATACATACGTACAAGAGCGCTAAAATTTGCACAAGCATCCCTGTAGGAAATTTTTGCATTGACCCAATAGGAACATATTGCGTCAATAACTTCGTCGAATATACTCTTATTTATACTACATTGGGGCGCGTATCATCCCTTTCGGGTTATAAAATAAATTTGAGCTAGTTTCCGCAGATTTCTGCTTTGTTTTAGTACAACCGAATTTCGTCAAATTTTCAAGATGCCTTTAAATTATTATACTAGATGCTCTGATCAAGTCGTCGCATTCAATGCGGAATACTCCGACGCCTCAATAAAAGAGCAATCAAAATTCTCATTAGAAGTTCTGAAAACGGAATTAATCGGTGCTTGGTCGAAAGCAAAGGAAGCATATGAGGAATGTATGCGCACGTTAGTAAAGACGGGTGAGGTAGAAGCAGTGGAAGCCAAGCAGGCAGCCACCCGTAAAGATTATATAGAGTGCCTATCTCGCATTGGTGAATACCTTCAACAGGCCGAGGCAAAATCTGCGCAAACCCCAACCCCTGCCCAAGTAGTGAACTCGTCCAATAGCCTTCGTTTACCCCCTTGCGACACAGACATATTCCATGGGGATTATGTCTCATGGCCATCATTTCGGGATCCTTTCACAGCGATTTACATTAATAATGGGCGGCTTAGTGACGTCGAAAAATTGTACCATTTGCTTCAAAAAACAAGTGGTGAAGCAAAGGAAATCGTTTCAAAGGCTCCACTTACCAACCTAGGCTTCGGGATGGCATGGACAAATTTGAAGGCGACTTACGAGAACAAACGAGTTCTAGTCAACAGCCATCTGAAGGTACTTTTTTCTCTTCCAGTCATTCGGACTGAAAGTGCATCGGCACTAAAGGAGTTGCAGCGGAGCATTAATGGATGCCTAGTAGCCCTGGAAACGCATGAGGTCGCGGTGAACAATTGGGATCCAATCCTTATTTTCCTCTGTTCGAATCGCCTCCCAGAAACGACGCTGAGTTTATGGGAACAATCGCTCGTGGACAAAGCAGCTTTACCAGCTTGGAGTCAAATGGATGCATTTCTCACGCAACGGTTTAGGACACTTGAGTCCATAACAGACGTAAAAGCTTCAACGTCGTCGTCTTCGGGAAACCAGCAACAAAAATCGATTTCGACCTCACAAAACCCAACGGGTCAAAAAAAGGTAGCGCTAGCGACAAAAATCGCGTCTGCTAATTGTCTGTTATGCCCAAAACAACAACACCACTTGCGTTTATGTACCAAATTTTTAGCGCTTTCGGTAAATGATAGATTCGCTTTTGTTAAAAAACATAATTGTTGTTTGAATTGTCTGTTGAAAGGCCATTCCCTAAAAGACTGCAAAAATCAATTTTCGTGCTCTAAGTGCCAGAGTAGACATCATACTCTACTTCATCGAGTGCCTTCTAGCGCACAAACGTCCAAAGACTCAACAACCGCAACCGCTTCACAAGCATTTCATACAAACATACAGTCCACTTCGTCGAATAGTAGTAAGCCGTCAGGAAATTTGAAATCGTCAAATTTAACCTCGGCACTTCTCGGAACCGCGATGGTTCATATTTGCCATTTAGGGTCAACATATGTCGCTCGGGCATTGATTGACTCAGCTGCAGAAGCATCGTTCATTTCGGAGCGACTTCGGAAACTTCTAAAGCTACCTTGCGCAAAAGCGAACGCAATTATATCGGGACTTAATCAAAAAGTTTGCAACAATACTTCGAAAAGTTGCTCGTTCGTTTTGGGCTCACCCCGTGACCCAAATCTTTTCATAGATGCCAATGCATTTGTTTTACCAAAAATTACCGGTAACTTACCTTCATCCTCAATAGATGAATCAATATTAGACCAACTGCCTAAAGTACCTTTGGCAGATTCGAACTTCCTTCAAAGCGGCCCCATAGATGTTTTGATAGGAGGTGACTTATACCCCAAAGTTATGTTAGACGGGGTAAAGCGCAGTTTGAATAACGATTTTCTGTCCCAAGAGACCGTGTTCGGGTGGATCATCACTGGAGCATCTTCCACTGCACACGTCTCTTGCTTTGTTACAAAAGTCTCAATGGGGGAGGACATCTCGTTAGATTGCCACCTGCGCAGATTCTGGGAACTTGAGGAAGTTCCTAAAAGAAACCTCCAAACGGAAGAAGACTCGTTTTGTGAGGAACTTTACTCGAAAACCACCACACGTAATTCGGAGGGGAGATACATCGTATCATTACCTTTTAAAAAATTTTACCCAACGGATTTAAAACTAGGAGTGTCTCGACATATTGCGCTACGACAGTTTCATCGAAATGAATCTAGGCTGTTGAAAGACATCACCCTAAAAGAAGAGTACGACAACGTCGTGAAAGAATATTTGGAATTAGGACATATGGAGAAAACGGATCCTCCAAATTATGAGCATTCACCCAGCCATTTTTACCTTCCACATCACGCGGTTCTGAAGCCTGAAAGCACTTCGACAAAATTAAGGGTCGTTTTTAATGCGTCAAGTAGTACCTCCAACGGAGTGTCTCTAAATGACATTTTACATGTAGGCCCCGCTCTTCAAGCTGACTTAACGATGTTAATAATTCGTTGGCGCATGTATAGGTTCGTACTAAACAGCGATATTCAGAAAATGTATCGTCAAATCTTAGTAAATCCATCGCATAGGCCGTACCAAAGGATTCTTTTTAGAGATGACCCACTTAGTAACGTAGACGACTTTGAATTAAAGACGGTTACCTTTGGCATAAATTGCGCACCGTACTTAGCAATTCGAACTCTTCTTCAATTGGCGCAGGATAGCCAAGATTCACACCCACTAGCAGCCCAAATCCTCCGAAATTCGATGTATGTAGATGATGTGCTGGCGGGATTCCATGATATATCCACAGCCCTAACGGCACGTAACGAGCTCATCGGAGCATTAGGCAGCGCAGGTTTCGCGTTGAGGAAGTGGTCATCAAATTCGAAGGAAATCTTAGCAGACCTTCCACAAGATCACCTGCTCGATAGGGATTTCCTGGAGTTAGAGGAAACAAGCACCACGAAGGCTTTAGGTATAAGATGGAATGCTAAGTCAGATAAATTTTTCTTTAAAATTCAAAACCCAGTGGTTAAAGATACTTTCACCAAACGGGAAACTCTCTCGATGATAGCAAAGCTTTTCGACCCGGCTGGGTGGCTAGCACCAGTCGTGGTACTAGCTAAAATTATCATGCAACAAATTTGGTCAGATGGGACTCGTTGGGATCAACCTTTAGCACCTCAAACCCTTTCACAATGGTGTGCCTTTTTGGAGAACTACAAGTATGTAGAAGAAATACAAATTCCGCGGTGGGTGCAATATACAGACCAGTCTTATTTCCAAATTCATGCCTTTTGCGATGCGTCAGAAAAGGCATACGCGGGGGTGATATACTTAAGAGTAGAAAATCAAAATATCACGTCGTCTCATCTGTTGCTAGCAAAAACGAAAGTTGCACCTATCAAAACTATTTCGCTCCCCCGTTTAGAGTTATGTGGTGCAGTTCTCATAGTCGATATGCTTAAATCTCTTCTAAGCGAATTACCCTGCAAAATCGAAAATGTCACTTGTTGGACGGATTCAACAATCGTTTTAGCATGGCTAAATAAACGACCTAGCACCTGGACAACCTTTGTCGCTAATCGAGTGGCAAAGATTCAGGAAATGGTAGGATCTAGGCATTGGAACCACGTCGATTCTAAAGCTAATCCCGCAGATCTCGGTAGCAGAGGAACTTACCCACAGGAATTACGATCGAGCAAGTTGTGGTGGCATGGACCCCCATGGTTAGTAAACGAGGTAGAAAAATGGCCGTCATATGATCAGCCAATCGAAGACGTCACCCTCGAGGCCAAGGTAGTAAAGGCACATACGTCGCGAATATCGAAGTATGAAGATCCCCTAGAGAGATTTTCGTCATTACCAAGAGCACTTCGGGTTCTCGCATACATCTTTCGATTCTACAATCGGGCCAACAAATACACAAGACCATTTCATTCGTATCCCTCGCGTACTATCTCGGGAGAAGAAATTTCAAAAATCCGCACTCGGCTGATAATTGTTGCACAAATGAATAATTTCCCTGAAGAACATCAACATCTCACATCGAAAATCCCGATTCACTCTAAAAGCAAAATTCTTACGTTAAATACGTTCTTAGATAATCGTGGGGTAATCCGAGTGAATGGACGACTAGCAAATTCTTTAGTTCTCTCCTACAATGAAAAACACCCCATTCTACTTCCCTATAGTTGTTCTTTTTCCAAATTATTAGTCGAAATGATACATCGCATTTCTTTACATGGTGGAAATCAACTGACATTGCGTTTACTTCGTCAGCAGTACTGGATTCCAAAGGCGAAGAATCTCATCAAGACAGTTATCCATAACTGCAAGCCGTGCGTTCTTTATAAACAAAAGGACCAGTGCCAAATCATGGCGGCCCTTCCGGAAGAGCGTACAATGCTCACCAGACCGTTCGAAAATACCGGGGTCGATTTTGCCGGACCTTTCGATATCAAAACTTTTTCGGGACGATCGTTTAAGGTAACTAAGGGATATGTTTGCATTTTCGCATGCTTTTCAACAAAGGCAATCCACTTGGAAGCCACTAGCGATCTATCCACAGAAACATTTCTTGGTGCCTTTTCGAGGTTCATTGCTAGGAGAAGTTGTCCAAAAAATATCTTTTCGGACAACGGAACGAATTTCGTAGGCGCGTCAACTTGCCTAAAGAAGGACTTTAAAAGATTTCTTGTTACATCGCAGGAGTCCTTATGTAACCTCTATAGTCACCAAGAGGTCTCGTGGTACTTTATTCCTGCCGGCGCTCCCCACATGGGTGGGCTATGGGAAGCCGGGGTAAAAAGTTTTAAATTCCATTTTCGAAGAGTCGCTGCTGCTCAGAAATTCACTTTCGAAGAGTTTCAAACATTGCTGTGTCGCATAGAGGCTTGCCTTAATTCTAGGCCAATATCGCCAAACTCCAACGAGGTTTCTGACTGCGCAGCACTAACCCCCGGCCACTTTCTTACTGGAGGTCCACTTCTCTCGCCCGCGGAGCCCTCAATCGACGCCAATCCTACGTCGTTAATTAATCGTTGGCAAAAATTGAAAGCTCTGAGCCAACAGCATGCCATGCGTTGGAAGGAGGAGTATTTGAAGGAACTACACAAACGACAGAAATGGAAGTTTCCCAAGAAAGACATCGAAGTCGACGACTTAGTAGTCGTCCGACATGAAAATCTGCCTCCAACGAATGGCGCTTGGGCAGGGTTACTAAGGTTTATCAAGGTACCGATAAAAAAGTCCGTGTCGCTGACATTCGCACCCAAAAGGGATTGATAACGCGCCCCATCGTCAAGTTAGTGGTCTTACCCAATTAACCTTTTCTCTCTCTCGCACTGTAGCATTATGGAATCGGCACGTTCGAACGAATCGACAACCTCCACGGTCCCCGCCTCATCGCCACCAGCGCCAACTGCACCGAATAAAGTCGCCCAAACATTATCAAAATCAGACAGCCGCTTCAAATGCAGAATTTGTCACCGCGCGCATCCACTGCGGTATTGTAAGAAGATTCTGCAAGCGAACCATGAACGTCGGCTAAGGCTCGTACTATTGCATCGCTACTGTTCGCGCTGTCTAGCACACTCGCATGGGGCCAAAAATTGCGAAAGTCATGGGACGTGCCAGTATTGCCATGAGAATCATCACACGCTGTTACATTCCAAAGCCTCTCTGTACCTTCAAAAAGAGGTGCCTCAGCTTTTGACACAACTCTCGGGAACCATCACCGTACTTCCAACGGTCGCGGTGTATTTGCATGTGGGGCAGCGGACGGTCTTGACCCGGGGTCTGCTCGATCCGTGCTCGCAGACGAGTAAAGTCTGTGGGTCACTAGTCAAGCGTCTGCGCTTGCGCACATTACCGGTGGCCACCACCGAAATGTGCAAGTTACGCGTCAGCTCGTCTAATGACCCATACGTACAGTTCTCGTTTGCTGCCAGGGTCGTCGCGGAGGTCGGGTTGAAAACGCCTGCCCGCCACCTCAGCCAAACCACGCGCGAAAAATTCGTCAATCTTCATTTAGCAGACCCGAATTTCCATACGTCGTCCGCGGTAGCTGTAATCTTCGGCGGCGACGTACACAGTAAAATTATGCGCACCGAGATCATCGCGTATTCTGGGTATCCTACTGCCCAGAATTCTATATTCGGTTGGGTCCTTTCTGGCCCATGTGTCCTTTAAGACACACATACCCCTTACTGGGTACCGAAAAACTTTATGAAGGCACCTCCTTACTGAGGATTAGTTTTCAGACATTATGAATTGAATTGAATTTAATAAAGAATTAGAAAACCATTGAAAAGCTCAACAATTAATGTCTTTACACGCATATTTAGCCATAGATTTAGTCACATATTGTTTTGAATTTGAATTGTAATTATAAGAAATCTATTTTGCCACATCTCAGAAATTCCTGACCTAGTATGTTGCAATTCCTCAGTAATGCAAGGCTGGCGGCAATGTTGAAGCCAAAAGGCTTGCAATGGTTGGGAATCGCTGGAGGCCTTTCGATATAGTTGTCCGCTGCAAAGCGACACTGTGATGGGAAATCCACCGGTGAACATTTCCATGCTAGGAAGGAAGGAGTTGATGATTGGCTGGAACGATCAGTCTTTGGCTAACCATCTATCGAATCGCTCCAGGCAATCATCGACATTCAAAATTCTTTCAGGTAATCTGTGGTATATCTTGTTATACTTCTTTTCAATCACTTTTAATATACTCCTTTGTATATCAACTTACCTTTTTCTAATAAATTCCACCGTTTATTATTTACTAATTAAATTATCTTGTTTTTATTTCTTTTCGTGGCTACATCTTGTTCGTGAGTTCGCACCGGCAATTCCCTCGTTGCTTCCCCCCCAAACACCTGGAGTGTCCAATAGTACTGGAGGTTTCTCTTAGGCGCAGAGCTGATACCGCCGCTGACCGAAACTCTTCCAGATCAAGTGGCAAAATGCCCAGAATGACCTGGAGGGCTTCGTTGGGCGTTGTCCTTAGCGCACCGCTTATACAGATCATATTGGATCTATTGACTTTCCGCAACAGATTCAGGTATGTTGCCTTGCTCAGCGCAGGCCACCATACGACGACTCCACAGCATGATTGAGCGTATGATGGCCTTGTAGATCCAACTACATACTCTAGGGCTGAGCCCCCATTTTTTGCCAATGGCTCTTTTGCATGTGTAAAGAGCGATGCAAGCTTTCTTCTGGCGCTGAAGAACATTCTCCTTCCAATTCAATTTCCTGTCCAGAACTATGCCTAGAAACTTGGCCCTTTCCGACAAGCCCAGGCGCGTGCCATCTAGTTCTGGTAGGCTTAGTGGCGGTATTTTGTACCGGTTGGTGAAGAGGACAAGTTCCACCTTCCCTGGGTTGATACTAAGTCCGCAGCGAGAGGACCACGTCGAAACTTCTCGCAGTGCTACTTGCATCAGGTCACACAGAGTTTGTGGGAACTTGCCTCTGAATGCAATAGCTACATCGTCTGCGTACACCACTATCTTCCCGCCCCCAGCCCAGATTAGTTAGAGCAGAGTTTATAGCCTCCGGGCTTATATTGTTGAAAGGCCCTCAATGTCTAGGAGGGCCACGAGACAGTAGCCCTTTTCACACAGCGATTTCTCAATGACAGACACTAGGCTGTGCAGAGCGGTTTCTGTTGATTTACCCTTGGTGTATGCATGCTGATAGCTAAAGATAAGGTTGCTATCAATACCTTACTCTTTCCTCAGTGATGGGTATATTTACTGCCAGGTTTGTTGCAGGTGCTAGTGGTGCGTCATGCAGATTCCCCGGAAAATGTGTATTCAAGAGCAGCTCAAGGGTTTCCTCTTCCGTACTGGTCCAGGATCCGTCAGGTTTTCGCAAATAGCTGATGGCTGTTTGACTTTTCGAGAGGACTCGTCTAAGTCTCGCTGTGTCGTCGACCTTTTCGACGCCAGTGCAGAAATTTCTCCACGAGGTTCTCTTCGCCTGTCTCAGAGCTTTTTTGTAGGCCCTTAGTTTAGCTTTATATTCGTGCCAATGAGGCTCAGAGCCGAAGCTCTTGGCCTTGTTAAATTGTTTCCGGCATGATTTGCGGAGCGAGTCCAAATCGTAGGACCACCAATGTGGCTTGTGTTTACCGCGTGGTTTTGGCACTGGACAAGCCTGTCCTAGAGCATTTGAGAGCGCCGATGTAAATTTAGTAACAAGATCCTCCAGCTCCTCTACTGATGAGGGGGCTTGTGAGGGCAGTACTGGTAGGTCTCTGTCTAATATTTCATTGTGTAACTGCCAATTAGTGTTACGTGGATTGCGCTTCATGATTGGTTGTTCTACAATAAAGTCTAAAACCATTTCTATGTAACGGTGGTCGGAGAATGAATGTTCTTCCAGAACCCGCCATTTTCTGACCCACTCATAAGCGCCTTCACTACAGATAGTGAGGTCTATGACCTCCCTGCGGGTCTTAGTGATAAAAGTAGGCTCATTACCCACGTTGCAAATTACCAGGTTAGTTGTTAAGAGGTAATCAAACAGAGACTCGCCCCTGGCATTGATGTCGGAGCTCCCCCATTCGACACGGTGAGCATTAGCGTCCGCTCCAATAATAAGATTACCCGTGCAGAAATTTGACACCAGGTCTTTCACCTCCGTTTGTGGTGGGGGTTCTTCGGCGTCGTAGGGCATATAGACCGACGCCACCGTCAGGCGGGTGCTGTCGACCGTTAGACTGATAGCGGTAATATCACCATTGGAGTAGTTAGGTAGGAGAAAGGTGTTCAACTCAGACTTGACCAAAATACACGTTCTGACTTTGCTCTCCTCGCTGGCTCGAATAAGCTTGAAGCCCTTAGTCCCCAATCCGCAGATTCTCGAGCTATTGACCCAGGGTTCTTGGATGAGGACCACATCCACGTCGCCTTTAGAAAGACGACTACTTAAAGCAGCCGAAGCCACTTTAGATGTGTGCAGATTAATCTGACGCACCACCAACATGAGAGCGCACAGACTTCCCTGCCGTCCCCATATCGTCGAGGTTTGCCCCATCCCGGAGGTTGCCTATCAACGACGAGTTGTTTCGATTAACTGCCCGATATGGCGTTGCAGGAGTCCTGCTGTCTGTAGCGTTAGATGTTAATCGCTCAGCGTTGGCTGCTACCACCGTGACGTCGAGGACTTCCTCGTCCTGTAGGCTGTCCTCCATCTCCGAGTTGTTCACAGCACTATCGCCAAGGGACGTGGCGAATAATATGCTTTCCGAATCGGAATCCTCCGCTTCCTCTTCTGGTAATTCGTTTTCCGGTTCGCCCGGAACAGCCGAGAAGGCAGCGAGCTGAGCATCACCACGATATATGTGGATAACGATCTGGCCTACGCTGTAGTGTACTAGGCCATTGCAACTTTTGAGGGGCTCGATTGAGTTTTTATTCATGGTGAACACCACCTGTCTGTCTGGCCCTACCGCATCCCCGACCAGATTGACACTCCAGTCATGCGTTGGGAGGGACGGATTCATTAGCCGTAGCATCCCGAGAATTCTCTCGGGTTCGTCAGGGATGGCCGGAATCCACGCCCTTGCCTTGGACGAGCTGGAATGTCCTTCCAGTCGACGACCTCTATCTTTGCGCCTTTGTAGACTTCACCCAGTTTAGCAGCTGCTGCCTTGTACAGTGCTACGGTTTTTGCATCCTCGCATGCGAGTAATTTAATCTGACCCTGGTGCCAACCCGCATCCGTTACTCGCGCCGAACTACCCGGAAACTCCGGAACAAAATTGAGAAGAATGTTGCCGAGTTCATTTCGCACGTAACGCCACCGGTCCTTTGGGATGGTCATTGCCTCGGTCAAGGACGCCTATAAGGATTTTGTCCTTGCTTACCTCAGCAAAGCTTAGTTTGCCCGCTCCAGGGGTATTCTGATGCCGCTTGGGAGGGGGATTTAACTCCAGGTCCGATCTCTGACGCTTGAAAGGGTTAACTTTTAACCTCTTTGGCATGTAAGAATTTTGGAAATCCAGATTTACTGGAATTCGGCGACAGCGATTCCTGCGGTACCCCTTCATACCTCTTCAGGATCTTTGCAGCCAATCTTTTCTCGTGGTATGTGAAGCGGCGGGGAGATGTCTCCTGGGAGTGCGGACCCGTAGTTGCCATCGCGGTCGCTCTCCTTGCCGAAATCTCAGTTGCAGCTTCCTTCTCCTTCGAAACTCCGAGGCCAGGTCGTGAGAGCGCTGTCACAGACGTAAAGATACTGGTTTTCATATCAGCGGTTGATGGGAGTTTAGCATCCGCCGTTGTCCGCTTAGCTGCGTTGGCAACCGCACTGGTGCTAGCTCCCATCAAGTCAATCTTAGTCGATAGAGGGTTGGTTGACCGACTCGTAGTTGCCATCGCTATCGATCCCCCCCCCCCTTGATTGTGGAACGGAGGCTGTCCTCCGGCGTTGTTGTTGCTTTCTCGCCTGTTCCTCCATAGCTCTCCTTTGCTGAGGAGTGAAATTTGGCGTTGTTTGTTTTTTAGGTTTATCGTTTTTCTTTGGGTTATTTGAGTTCATCTTGTTCGTACGACCCATCGCCGGACAAGGCCAGCTTAGGGTGAAGGGAACCCTTAGGGGTGGCTATTTTTTTCGCCCTTTCCCATACATTTTGTATGGGGAAAAATGGGATTTTGTTCAAAGTGAATTTTCTTTCAATTTTTGAAACTTTTTTGAAAATATTTTTACATTCTCTTAAAGTTGAAGCTTTGAAGCGTCCAAAATGGTAAGCCATGTTCGAATATCTTAACTATTAAAATAATTACAGCCATTTAAAATTTACTAAATTTTATACGTGTTACTGTGTATGTGTGTGCAATAGTACAAAACTCAACCATTTTCAAAATTATTTTAAAGGAAAAAGATTAAGCTTTACGTAAAAATTAAAAATGTCCAAAATTGAAAAAGATTGATTAAATTTTTTTTATAAATTTTTTACTAAATTTTTTTAATAAATTTTTTTTTTTAAGTTATACTCGAAAATAACGGAAAGAAATACTTTAGAAAACGGTTTCCATGTCCCTTCTTAGAATGTCAATTAGGTACATGTCTTATAATTTAAAGAAAAAAGGCTTATAATACATTTACAGTGCAGCAAATGCGTCGCATTTGGCGAAGTTATTTCCAGAATGTTTGTCCGCAGAATGAATTTGTTTGCCAAACAGATGAATTTAATTTAATTTGACCTAATTTGGTGATCAAATTCAATCTGCGGATGAACGGTCTCGAAAAAACTCGGCCAAAAGTGACGCATTTGGTGCAGTGTATATGTAGCTTTACACACAAAAAATTGCGAATTCAAACCCGTATATCTCGGTAACCCTCCAATATTTTTACGCGAACTTTGGTGATATTTTTTTCTTACATGGCAGATCACTTTCACTAAATTTCATTCAAATCGAATTTTTAGGTGACCCCTTGAGGAATTTTACCCCATATGTAGACAGTGATAGGGATCGGGATGGAGATATAACGTCTGCCGGGACAGCTTAATTTAGAAAAATGCTAGGACGATTTTTATAGTGAATTTTCAGGTGTGCTTGATCGAAGGTAATTTTTCGAAAAAATTACCGTTTACGAGAAAAATTCGTAAAACCCTAAATGTTCACCTTTGCCCCCAAATAACTTTTTTATCACACATGATATTAATGGGGACTTTTGAAGTTTTCTTTCTTTACCTAAGTTTGGCTTTGTCGCAATTTTTGTTTTTTCAAATGTCTAATTTGACCGGAAATCAAAAAATATTATCCCATGAGTTTGGGACTCATATTCCACACAGTCAGTCACATACAAAAAAATTGCATGAACTTGGGCATTTCGGGGTGTCCCTAAATACGCGCCTGGATATAACAAATATAAATGTAAGCTTTATTTATGTTTATTATAGCTCTGTATATTCGGATGCAAAGCATCTGTATACGAAACTTTCTTATTGTTATGAAATTGGAGCCGTTTTCTGAAGTAAACTTTAAAATTTATCTTAATTTTTTCATGAAAAATTTTTGTTGACCGTGAACTTTAATATTTATATTATAAAATATTTATATTATACGTTTTAATGGAAAAAAGCGAATAAAACGCGTGCCGTTTTTCCGGCCAAAATTATAATTTTTTCGCCGAAATAATTTTGTTAAGCTTTTTTTTTCTAGATCTAACCGGATTGCTGAAAAAATTCTGGCAACACTGTTTTATACCGTCGCTCGGGAGGTATAATCTCGCAATCTAAATAAATAATCAAAGAAACAAGGCAGATTGATTAATGGTTATAATCACAATAAGCTTCTTTAGTGTTTGTTAATTTGTACAATAGATTACCTTAAAATATAGTTGGTGTACGTGACAACGGCAGCAGGCAGGTCCTTTCTCCTTGATAGTGAAAAGAATGTTATTGGAAAATTGATGTCGGCTCTGCCGGACCGGAGATCGCACGGAGGTTTTCCACTGGATATTGGATATCCAAAGGAACACTCTGTTACCCGTGTTTTCTTTTGTGTATGTGTGCATATACATGAAAGCTGTTGCATGTATATGCAACATTATAAATATTCGCATTAGGGTGTACCTTTTGTAAATATAAATATTTTAGGCTCTGACCTAAACATGAAGCCCCCTTGCGATAAGCAAGATCTAAAAGAAAAAACACCATGCCGGAGTTGTCACGCTCACTTAAAGCTAAAAATAAAATATCAATCCGTTTTGATTGATGCAAATTTGGCTGGCTGATTTTTCGCCGGACTTGTTCCAGTCTATCCGCTGCTGTAAAATTAACAAAACAACATTAAGGCTGAAAACAAGATCGGGTTATATGTATTTCAACGCACTTTATGAAAATATAATTAATTTTAGTACAATATATAGTTTAAAAATATATAATATTTAATTATTTATAATGGAAGCTGGCTCGGCCGTGTGGCCAGTCTTCCCTGGTATTGTTACGAGCGGCAGTATGGTCGGAGAGGCCGTGTGTCCGATCCATGCTCGTTCTTATTGTTTATTTGGTTATCATCTGGACGAAGAGGCCGAGTGCTCGTACCAGATTTTGCTATGCTTCATAATTCAACTTTTGGTTTATGACAATTTTGTTGCCAGATCTTTATTTTTATAGGCCGATAAAGACTGCACTTTTTTAATTTGTTAATTTTTACCTTCTATTAGTATATTTGTGACTAATTTGTCACAAATACACCTGCCACCCACGAAAAATTTTATAATTTTCATGTTTTGAAAATTTTGCGATTTTTTTTTACTAATAATTTTTTTTTGAGATATGAAAAAAAGTTATTTCCGATTGGAGTGAAATGGGGTGTGGTTGTATAGTTAGCCAAACGGCTGCAACTGTGCGACCCTGGTCAATACCGACTCTTGCGTCCTCGTTTGTGGGCAACTCTGGGCAACGTGAACTACTTATGCTCGCGGCAGAAAAAGAGGGAGCCCCGGTGGGGCCACTCTGACATATTCGGTTTAAGGGCTCACCGAGGTCTGGTTTCGCAGCGTCTGTTCACCATGTGGTGCGGCTGCAAGCGGGTGTCTATCTTGTAGCAAGCGGCTCGCTATATAAATGTGAATATTTTTATTCAAAACCCCGGAGACGGGTTGTGCGCTGGGTTTGGGACCCGCCACGTAAAAAATTTATTCGAATGAAAAATCGAAAAAAGCCTCGGATGAGAACCCCCTTTAATGTTGACGACCCGGCAAAACGAATTAAGGACAATAAGAAGGATATTAGGGCATGTACCTGGAATGTCCGGACCCTTTCCAGGGAAGGTACATCACCGCCCTACAGGAAATGCGATGGATGGGACAAGGAAAGACGACCATCGGACCTTGTGACGTATACTACAGTGGCCAGACACGCAGCAAATCGCGTGGTGTATGATTTGTGGTGGGAAAGAGACTTTGCCGCCAAGTACTAGCGTTCACTCCTGTGGACGAGCGTCTCGCTGCGATCCGCATCAAGGCGCTGTTTTTCAACATAAAATTCATCTGCGCCTACGCGCCGACTGAGGAGAAGGACTCCTTCTACCATAAACATGAACAGACGTATGATCGCTGCCCCCAACATGATATCAAAATCGTGCTCGGCGACTTTAATGCCAAGGTGGGCAAGGAAGGCGGCTTTGGTCCTACAGTTGGAAAATTTAGTCTCCACGATATAACATCGCCCAACGGCACTAGGTTGATTGGCTTCGCCTCTGCTCGCAATATGGTCATCAATAGTACTAGGTTCCAGCATAAACGAATGCACCCAGCCACCTGGCTGTCCCCTGATCAAAGAACAAGAAACCAGATTGATCATGTCTTGATCGACGGCAGACATAGCTCCACCGTTCTGGACGTGCGTACCCTACGTGGTCCCAATATCGACTCGGACCATTATCTTTTCGCAGCCGCCTCTGTGCAGCGAAGAAAGTGCGCACAGTAACGGAAGGAAAGTTTAACGTCGAGAAGCTGCGCATGACACAGACAGCTGATAATTTCTCCACTCGACTCTCACACCTGCTATCAGAGGGCAATCCTCGACCTAACGATGTAACCGAGCAATGGAAGCATATCTCTCACTCATTGCGTACCGCCGCTGAGGCTACTATAGGGTTCCAGCCCGCAAGAACAACTAGTACGATGAGGAATGCAAAGCTGCCTCGAAAAAGAAGGACACTGCCTACAAGGAGACGTTGCGGACGGGCGCAACCCGCAGTGTATGGCAAAGCTATCGTGAGGCAAAGAAGGAAGAGAGACGCCTTTTCAGAAAAAAGAAAAGTGAGGCCGAAAGGCGTGAGTGTGAGGAGCTTGAGATGCTGGCTGACAGGAATGATGCCTGAAAATTCTATGAAAAGATCCGTCGGATGACGGAAGGTTTTAAGACCGGGGCAAGTTCCTGTAAGGACAATAATGGCGACCTGGTACCCGACGTACCGAGTGTACTTAAATTATGGAGGGGCACTTCTCCTCACTGCTAAATTGCGAGGGAGACGTCGAACCCGATAACCCAATCCCTGACGATGGAAAAGTCGTCCCACCACCTGAATATGATGAAGTGAGGATAGCTATATCCCGGCTCAAAAACAACAAAGCGCCTGGAAAAGACGGACTACCCGCCGAGCTGATCAAACGCGGAGGCGAAGAGCTGGTAAAAGCATGCATCAGCTCTTATGCAGAATATGGTCAGATGAGTGCATGCCTCCGGATTGGAATTTAAGTGTGCTCTGCCCAATCCACAAGAAAGGCGATCCCGCTAACCGCTCCGACTACCGCGGAATCAGTCTTCTTAATATCGCATATAAGGTTCTTTCTGGCGTATTGTGTGAAAGACTGAAGACCATCGTAGACAAACTGATTGGACCTTATCAGTGTGGCTTTAGACCTGGTAAGTCTACCATCGACCAGATTTTCACCATACGTCAAATCCTGGAGAAGACCCATGATGAAAGAATCCACACACACCATCTCTTTGTCGATTTCAAAGCCGCTTTTGACAGCGCAAAAAGAAGTTGCCTGTATGCCGCCATGTCTGAATTTGACTTCCCTGCTCCGTCAGCATCGGAAAGGATCTCTCCAACCAAAACCAAAACGAGGCTTCAGACAGGGCGACTCCCTTTCGTGCGATTTCTTCAACCTGATGCTGGAGAATATAATTCGAGAAGTAGAGCTAAACCGCAACGGTACAATCTATTACAAGAGCGTGCAATTGCTGGCTTATTTATTTATTTATTTATTTATTTAAAGTCGACACAGACAAAAAGCGGTCGACATAAAAGATATATACAAAGCAGAAAAGTTAAAAAGTACATATAAATTTACAGAATGTGTTGTAGATAAAATATAATCTTAATTCAATACATACATATATTTATATGAATAACAATTTAATTAAACAAAAATAGGAATATACTAAAGGGGAAATCACCTGTTGCGCTGTCGGAATGCACTAGATTCCGATCAGCACGCTGTCGGAATGCATAGAGATTCCGATCAGTGTGCTGTCGGAATGCATTCGATTCCGATCAACGCCGAAAATGGCAGGACGTGACGCCAATCCAAAGATTACTAACGTTGTTGGAATGCAATCGATTCCAATCAATTCAGTAAGTAGAAGACCAAAGAAAGTATTACATTGGAATCTGCGCAAAAGTGGCAGGGCGTGTATCAAATCGAAATATTTACGTTGTTGGAATGCATTCGATTCCAATCAAAGTTGAAAAGCATTCGTTTCCAATCCTTCATTACTCGATAAAATGTGTGTGCATATTTTCGAGAGCGATGTCAATCTGTTTCAGGCTAAAAAATCAAGTATTGCATTACGTAAAGTAGCAAAGTTACATTCCGTACTAAAACAGCTGTGCAAGCCATTGTAATATGAGCACCAAATGCACAGGGGATCATTTTTAGCAAAGTTTTGGCGAAAAATGGGTAAGTGAAATGGAACATAATGTCGGGACAGCCTAACAGGCACAGCGAAATTCAATCGACTAAGAAGGTCGGAGGAATCCACCTCGCCTATTATCAGTTTGTGGAGGAACATTACCCCAAGTAATATTCTTCGATTTTCCAGGGACGGTAAGCGAAAGAGAAGAAGCCTACTTCTGTAGGGTGGGAGGTGACGATTAGAGTCTCGCGAAGCGCAAAGATCAAAAATTGCTTTTGAACTGACTCAATTCGATTTATATGAATTTGATATACAGGGCACCACACACATGAGCAATATTCAAGAATTGGACTAACCAAAGATGTGTAAAGAACCTTAGTAAGATACGGGTCATCAAACTCTTTGGCCCACCTTTTGACGAACCCAAGTACACCCATCGCCTTATTAGTGATAGACGAGATATGCATTTTAAAACTCAATTTAGGATCAAAAAGAACCCCTAGATCGTTTACAGTAGAGATACGCTCCAAAGGGGTACTATTTAGCAAATAAGGTTTTAAGACTGGCTTCACACGGTGGAATGTCATTTGTTTACATTTAGCGATATTTAAATCAAGTAAATTTCTTGAACACCATAATTGAAAAGAGTCCAAATCAGCCTGAAGGAGACTCAAGGAGGCCGTGTCAGTCTGACAATACGAAAAGCAGAGCTTTACGTCGTCCGCATACATCAGGGTTCTGATATTGATATCATTGGCCTTAACAACCGCGCTGCCTTCTCTGGACTGGATAAGGAAGCGAAAAAAGTGGGTCTTGCGGTCAACGAGGACAAGACGAAGTATTTGCTGTCAGCAAAAAAAAGAATCGGCCCACCTGCGCCTTGGCAGCCATGTCACTGTTGATAGTTACAAATTTGAAACTCTGTGAGGGACTTCGTCTATTTGGGAACCAGTATTAACACCGAAAATAATATCAGTCTAGAAATCCAACGGAGAATCACTCTTGCCAACAAGTGCTACTTTGGAATGATTAGGCAATTGAGAAGTAAAGTCCTCTCTCGAAGAACAAAGACCACGCTCTATAAGTCTCTCATCATACCTGTCCTGATGTTTGGCTCAGATTCATGGACAATGTCAAGAGAAGATGAGATGGCCCTTGGAGTATTTGAGAGAAAAGTTCTCCGGAAGATTTATGGTCTTCCCGTGATGCCAACGGCGAGTATCGAAGGAAATTTAACGATGAGCTGTACGAGCTTTACGCAGACTTGACCATAGTCCAGCGAATTAAAGCCCAAACGCTCCGCTGGTTGGGTCATGTTATGCGAATGGACAAAGAAGCTCCAGCACAGAAGGTTTTCCTATCGTCACCTGAATTCGGCAGCAGAGGACGGGGGAGGCCTCGACTGAGATGGAAACAACAGGTGGAGGATGACTTGAACTCCCTTGGGGTTTCCAATTGGCGTCAGTTATCGCTAAAAAGGAATGACTGGCGTGCTTTGATAGGCAATGGCCAAAATCGCTTTGGCGGTTAAGCGCCAATAAATGATGATGATGATGGATTTCGATTAAGTTTTACAAAAATTGACAACAGTGCGATTATGTTGGACATTGTAAAGTTTTGTCAAGTTGGTATAGTTAGACAGTTAACTTGAACATTTTAATTAAAAACTCTTATATTTAGGAAATTGAAAAATGCTGAACCGTGAAATGGACACTAACCCTTTTTATGGATGTTATGGTCGTGAGTTTTTATACATGTAGATTTGTATATGTATATTTGTAGTTTTTAGTTTAGTTTATGTTTGTGTAGTTTTGTTTATTTTTGTTTGCATTGGGGATTTTTCATTTGGGTTTACTTTTCTGGGATTTTTGTTTTGTTTTTTATTTTCTTCGTGGATAAGTTCGCTTATCCACAAATTTTCTTTCATTTTATGATTTTTATATTTCAAATAAATATACATATTTCTAAACACTTTCATGGCTTTTTATGTTGGTTTTGGTAATTCAGAGTGGCATGTGGAATATTCTCATTTTAAGAACATTGTTGACTATTAATGGAGTCGTCTCCACTTTGGTCATTTGCGGGTGGAAGAAGGACCAGTTTGGTGAATGGTCTTGTGATGACTACTTTTTCTGTCGTGATGTCGACTACTCTCACAAGATCACCTGGGCCTTTGTGGATTTTGACTACTCTTCCTAGTCTCCATTCATTTGGAGCTAAATTATCTATTTTAAGACGACTAGATCGCCTAATTTTATATTGGCTTTCGGATGTTTCCATTTGACCCGCTTTTGTAGCTCTATTCTCTTTTCCACCTTTTGCAAAAGATTTGATGTAACGCCTTCAATTTCTGCTTCCGATTTACTATGGAGGCAGGATTCTCTCTGGAATCTATTTCTGGTGGCGCGACAGATGTCCGCCTATCAGGAAATGACCTGGTGTTAAGGGTTTCAAGTCGGTCGATTCATTAGACGAAGGGCTTATGAGTCTTGAGTTGAGACAGGCCTCTATTCGGCATAATGGGGTCGAGAACTTCTCAAAAGTATATTTATACCCAGCTGCCACTTTTCGAAAGTGGCTTTTAAAACTTTTGACTCCGGCTTCCCACAGACCTCCCATGTGCGGAGAGGCAGTGGGTATAAAATGCCATTCTAGCAGTTGATGAGCGTATTTCGACAATGCGCTCTCACGTGAATTGGGCAGCCGCGCCTAGCGATAAACCTAGAGAGTGCGGCTAGAAATGATTGGGTGCTGAGGTCGGTTGTGGCTTCTAGGTGTATTGCTTTGGTTGTAAAGCAGACAAACAGACAGATATAACTCTTAGAAATTCGACAACCTCGACCTCGGTAACTCTTTATTTCGAATGGTCCTGCAAAATCTACCCCTGTATTCGTAAATCCACGGGAAAATGTGGTGCGTTCCTGTGGTAGGTTTCCCATAAGTTGAGTTTATACTCGCTTTTTATAGATCGTGCAGACCTTACAATTATGGATAATGGACTGTATCATATTTTAAACCCTCGGTATCCAATATTGGGTGAGACGGGATAATTGACATTTGTATGGTAGGATGATTGGGTGACGTTCGCTATACGCTAAGTCCTGAGAGGCGCCTAAGTGACCTCCGGTTCTTATAATGTCATCCTTGTCTAAGAAATGGTTAAGAGGAGGCACTTCTCTTTTTGAATCGACCGGTTTTCCAGACTTTAGATTTTTATACTCGTTAGAGTAAACTCTCTGTTGAGCGACTTTAATTAAACATTGTGTCGTTGTTTTGATTTGATCTGATGAAATGTCATACGACGTTTTATTAAAGGAATCCTTTGTCTTACTATGGGTTCTTTTGAAAAATCTTAAAACGTAAGATACTACCCGTATATCTTGTTTGGTCGTTGCTGTATGCACTTGCACTATTTTTTCCCCTATATTTGTATTATATGTTGTCTCTTGTGTGGGCCATTTTGAGATGTCCTCTTGTGACCGAGATGTCTTCTTGTAACCAAGAAGGTCCCTGCCACCACAACGAATTGTTGACCAGTTCATTCGCTGGGAGTCCTCTGCTAGCCATGTCGGCTGGATTTGTTCCCGAGTCCACATGATTCCATTTGTCGTTTCCAACTTTTTCGACGATTTTCGTGATACGGTGTGCTACGAAAGTTGACCACGAACATGGCGGCTTTCGTATCTATGCCAGTGCAATCGTTGAATCTGTCCACAAAAAAGTTTTCGGATTCCCTAAATTAATGTTATTTGCAATGGTTTCCATCATTTCGGCGAGTAGTACGGCTCCTCATAATTCCATTCGGGGAAGTGAAATCGTTTTTACTGGGGATACTTTTGTCTTGATCGTATTTTTCGACGCGAAGGTATACTGCCGCAGCATATGCCTTCTCCGATGCCTCGCAGAAACCGTGAATTTTCACATTGTCGAATGATGAAAAATAAGTCCATCGCGGGATCCTAATATTATCAATTTCGTGATAATTTTCCATGAAATTTGTCCACTTTTCCTCTGTGTTATTTGATACATTTTCGTCCCAATTTGTCCCTTCTAGCCAAATATGTTGCACGAGCATTTTGGCTACAATTATTATTGGGGCAAGCCATCCCATTGGGTCAAAAAGCTTTGCAATTGCTGATAAGATTGCCCTTTTTGTTAAATTGTTGCAGTTTTCCATCGGCTTTGTGATGAAATAAAATTCGTCATTGTGTGCGTTCCACCTGATTCCTAGTGCTTTCACTGAACTTGCGTCTTCGAATTCCAGGAAATCTTGGGTTAGACGATTTTGTTTTGGGATGTCCTTAAAAATTTGGGCACAATTGGCTGTCCACTTTCGAAGTGGAAACCCGGCTGATTGCAACACTTGAGAGATTTCATCTCTTGCTTTAATTGCTGAGTCGATGCAGTGTCCAGCAGCAAGAATGTCGTCCACGTACATAAAATTTTTAAGTATGGTGGATGCTTTTGAAAAGGAATCTTCTACTTCCTTTGCCAATTGTAATCGTGTCCTTATTGCCAGATAAGGAGATCAATTTTCCCTTTAATTCGTAGAGACTGATAGGGTTTTCAGGGCTAGTACGATCTCTGATATTTTGTATGATTTGGGTGTACCATAATTTGTCGGTACATTTTCTCTATATCGGTGTTAAAGACATATTTGTAAAGTCTCCAGCGAAGTATGAGAAGAGTAAGGTCTGCTTGTAGTACTGGACTCGTGTGAAGAACATCGTTCAGGCTTACTCCGTTTGCTGTTGGGCTCGATGTATTAAATACTACTCGAACATTTGTTGATGTACTTTCTTCTTTGATGACTGCGTGATGAGGTAGGAAATAGTGGTCACAGGAGTCTGCATTCACGTTGCTGGTAATCCTTGCCATATGTCCTAATTCCTCGTATTCTGTCGCTACTGGATTGTACTCCGTTTGAAGAGAAGGATTTTTCGCGAGGCGTGTCTCGTTCCGGAAGAACTGAGAGCATGCCCTTTTGAGGGATGACCCGAGGGATATGTTTGCAGGGAATTCTCGTTTAAATGGCAATGAGACTGTATATTTCCCTAAGTTATCTCCCGTGGTTGTTTTTCTATAAAAATCCTCGCAGTATTTTTCTTCTTCATTGTTCTTCGTTGTTTGCTACTGGGAAGTTCTTCTAATTCCCAGAAGGCAGTTAGTTGGTTATCCAACGATATGTCACTATAATAAGAGACTATTTTGTTTTGTTGCTCTTGAGCATCTGCTCAGCCTGTGAGTATCCAGCCGAAGACAGTTTCTTGTGCCAAGAGCGTACCAAGAACATCCTTCTGCAATCCTTTTAGTATTATCTGAGGGTAAATGTCTCCTCCCAGAATTAGGTCCACTGGCTCGTTGACATAGAATCTTTTATCCGCCAACTCTAAGTCAGGGAATGACTGATTTGTCATCGCACTGATTTTACATGTTGGAAGATTTCTAGTCAACTGTGGCAGGACAAGGACGTTTGCGTTCACAGAGAATAATGGGTCGATCAGTGACCGCAGCTCTATTGAAAAAGTCTCTTTGACCTGTGCAGAGAATGAATTTGTAATTCCCGAAACTTGTGCTCGAATTTTCTTACATAGCAGGTTAATTCGCCGTTTAGTCTTTCAGTCATAATCGAGCACTCTGAACCAGAGTCGATTAGAGCTCTTGCTGAAAAACTGGTATTTTTGTAGTGTATATTTACACGAGCTGTACCTAAGAGCACACCTGTGCTTGTGTTGGCATGGCAAGGCTGAACTTGCTTATTATTTGTTTTAGAGTTTTGTCTCATCTGAGCTCCGACTATGCGCGGATGTCTTGGACTGACTTTTTGGTATATGCAGGAGGGTGTTATGACGATGATGACATGTCATGCAATTGTACCCATTTGTGCATTTTGAAACCGTATGCCGTGAGGACAAACAGTTCAGGCAGCTGTTGTTCTTTTTAACAAAGTCCACTCGACGAGAGGGAGAAAGTTTTTTGAACTTGAACCAATTATGTAGTTTGTGACTATTTGTATGGCACATCTGGCAAAAGAAGTGCTTTATGTTGGTTTGGAAGGACCCGACCTTTTTTTTGATGGGGCTCAGGGGAAAGTTTTTGGGGCTGGGGCTTTGACGTCTTTGAGGGCTGGTGCCTTCTAAGGCCGGATACGTTTTCCAACGCTAATAACCTATCTGACAAGAACTTGTTCATATCCTTCCTGTTCCCATAGTGAAAGGCTGCTTTCGGGCAACTTTTCTGCGCACAAATATACAAAAAGTGCATCCCACAAATCAATTTTATGGCTTTTTAAGGTTGTTATGCAATTATTTAATTTTAATTGTAAATCCTTAATTGATTTTCCGCAATCAGTTTCAATTGGCCTAATGCTGAAGACGGTGTCTAATTGGGCCTTTACCAAACTACGTTTATTTTCATAACGCTCATTTAAATTTTTCCACGCAATGTCAAATCCTGCATTTGTAAGTGGGGCATTGTACACAATGTCGTATGCTTCCCCTTGTGTTTTCTGGGGTTTTCCATAGGGCTAAGATTTTTATTAACTATATATATGGCCGTAAACATATCTCGGAACGTAGGCCATGAGATATAATCACCCTTGAAAACTGCCATGTCGCATGGCGGTAGGCGAATTTTGTGTTCGCTGATTGGCGCACTGTCGGTCTCCTTTTTGCCCTTTGATTGGTGTTAAAGTTAATAACAACGTCGCCGGTTGATGGTACATATGAAACTCAACTCCAGTTTCCTGGAGTGCCTTTATTTATATCTTTTCTTAATCTAACATTCAACTTACATCTAACTATTGTACGTAGTACGCATGTACATGTGTACATGTGTATACATACATATATCTTAATCCTAAGTAAACCCAACAACGTAGATGGCACATGTATGTGAAATCTGTCACTATGCGAAAATATGTTGTGGACTCAGGTGTGTCTTATCTAAGTGATAACCATACCTGAGTCCCATCATTATCGTCCTAGACGACCAACACAAAAGTGAGATAGGGGTCTCGCCTAATGTATATTGAGTAAATATGCATGGCGAGATCGTTATGTATGTACTAATTGTGTCCACATACATAAACACATACATGCGCGCATCCATATATGTTGGGATCCGTTCACAACTGTGAACATACTGCCCACGTTGAAATGTTTACATTTCAAGACTAAATGCTTTGAATAGTTTTATCCTTAAACATGATATTTAGTTTTTTTATTATATTTACTCTAATGCATTTAACATATCTAGAATTTTCTTAATTACAAAAGGCAATGGCAGCAGGAATGAGTTGCGATGACTTTACTTCAATTTTACTTGTTAATGTATACTAAATACTATTGTCGCTTTCAACGATCCAGGTAGTTATATTTAAATGTGACGTATGATGAAATCCAAGGACATAAGCAAAGCGGGACTCATTGGTTGGCTTGGTGATGTGGTACTGTATTTGGGTAAAGAGAGCAGCGAAATGTTTGTTGCCAGTAGGTGCATCCAATATTTCAATATTTATGAGTGTAATTTATTGTTTTTGTAGCGCTTGTGGTGTGATTGGTGTTAACATTGAATTCGTTGATTTTATATATTCACTATAAAATGATTCCTGGACGATCTCAATAGGTTGATCGGAGAGCCTTGTGGTTTTTGTTGTTGCTCAGCGGGTTTTATTGAGAATGCTAAACTTTCCTCTACTAATTGCTGCTGGTTTTCTTTTATTATTAAATATTCGTGAGCATGGTTAACCTCACACAGAAGTCATCATGAAGTACTCGATATGGATATAAGTACCATTTGTATAGATGAGTTTTATGGTTGTGTGGTATTTGGACCTTCACCAAACCAAACTCATATCTAATTAAAACAGTAGTTATAGATATATTGGCCAGCTCAAAAGGAGCTTCATCTAATAACCGAATATCTTCTTTTAAATCAGTCTTAATTGCTTTCATTTGTATGATACACCTTTTGTACAGTAACATTCGCTTAATATGATTACAACTAATGCCCTTTGTGTCCTTTAACTTTTCAATTGCTTCGTCTTTTAGTGTTTTATTCAGGCGATGATATCGATTTGTGTTGGTTTTTACTAACATGTCCCATGTTGTCCTTATCAATGCCATATTGCCTTCCTTTTTGATGGGTATACCTGGCCTATCTCTAAACTTACTTAAGCCTAAGTGAAAGTTATTTATGAACAATATTAACATCAATTTTAGACTGTTGAAATTTACGCTTTTGTTCTTAATTTTGTTGTTAGTTTTTTTGGTTTGTGTATATTTTTTATTGATTGGATTATCAATGCTACAATCTTCGATAGGAAAAGGACAAACATTAGCTACTGACCTCTTGGTCACGCCAGTGCTTGTCCTTACGTCTATCATTCTATATTTAAAATCTTCCCCAAAGATGGAATTTTCTTCTCTACCCCTCCTCCAAATCAAGGAGGGGAGACTCTTCCTTATGAGCAACACTGAACTTGTCGCATGTGGCTTTTCCCAATTAACCCTTTGGAGCTTACTTAAGTACTCCACTGCTTGCCAGTGATCCCGCACCCCGTGATAACACTGGCTATCACTACGGTTTACTGGTGACAATGTTATTACATTGAATCCTCTCTCCGAATTCGTAGTACCTGAAAATAGACTAGATTCTTTATTAAAAAATTTGCTTGCATACTTTAAAATTATATTTATTTCAAGAGATATGTTTGCTGACGTTTTTGCAGATGAATCAAACACATTTCTTAATTTGGTAAAAAAGGGTACTAGATTTAGCACATAACTTGGTTTGAATTTTAGGTTGCTTGAATTATCAACACGTTCCATATGTTTTGATTTTTTCTCAATCACTATGGATCTACGTTTTGATGTAATCTCCGAGTTACCTAATTTTTCAATATTTCTTTTGAAGTAAAGATTGACTCCAAATTTGCCATCATGTTTTTTTGTAGTGGTATTACAAAAAATTATTTTGCATTCTTCCTCTTGGACATGCTCTATTTTACATGGACTATCAAATGAAGGATCTGCAAGATGAATATTACTTGGACTTTTTAACATTTTTATAGGTTCTGAAGGAACATTTGAGACTTTATTTTGCACAACAAATGCCTCAATATCCGTTTCAAAATTATCAATTGAGGATTTTAGTTGCAGATTAATCCTCTCATTTACATTGGTTTTATTTTGTCCAATGCCTTCAATAACAAGTGACTCTTTGGTTGAACTAAGGTTAAGCTTATTTCTGAGTTCTTTTGTTATTAAATGCTCTTTTGAACCATTATCTAGTAAAGCTCGTGCTTTAACGACTTTCCCCTTACCCGCTTTACTACCAATAATGGCTGTGGTAAGGCGGCAATATTTGTTGCTGGAGTCATCTACCTTGGATTTTACAATAACACTTTTTGCTTTGGATTGCTTCTCTTTTTCCTTGTGTAGCATAAAGTTATGACTGCCATTATTACTCTTGCACTCCTTATTCGCTTCAAAATAATCAATAAAGGATTTTAATTGCAGATTAATCCTGTCATTAACCTTGCTTTTATTTTGTACAATACCTTCAATAACAAGTGACTCTTTGGTAGAACTAAGGTTAAGCTTATTTCCGAGTTCTTTTGTTATTAAATGTACTTTTTGAGGTGATAACACCGAACCTTGTGATGCTTTGTGACTTAGAAATTTATCTATTGACTCTAGTTTTGGTATTTCCTCATTGGACAAACTGAGAGTTGCTAAGACTTGTGTGGTTTCAGACAGCTTTTCTTTAAACAACTGCGCACCAAAGGCAGTGTCAGTCACTACTGCTGCATCTAGGGGATTTTTAAAATACGTGTTTGCAAAAAATCTCTTATTTGCGTATTTTTCATTAAGTAGATTCCAGGCTAAACCGAAATTTGTTGAAGTTGATGGCAACTTTGCAATACAACTTGCTGCTGAACCTTTTAATTTGGTTTTTAAGATATACATTTTATATGTATCAGGAAGATTTTTGGTAACTACTAATTGTTCGAATAATTCTTTGAACGTTTGCCACTTAGTATAGTCGCCAGAAAATTCAGGTATGTGTAGTTGTGGCAGAAGATATTGAGCACTCGAGTTTTGATTTTTGTTTTTTCTTGCTAACTCAAGGAATCTGTATTTAAGCTCGTAAAACTTTAGGATCAGTTCGTTTTCTTCAAACTGATCCAGAAATTCTAACACAACATCTTTCGTTTTTTCCAAAGTTTCCTCTGTGCTTTCCAAAGAGATGGCGTTTAATCCGCAGTCCTCAATTTGCTTTTCTAAATTGATAAGTGAAAATTTAAGTCTGCGAACTAAACCAAGCTTGCTCTCTTCTGCCTTTATATTGTTGGAGTTTCCTAACTTAGTTATTAAGTTACTTACCCTTACGTACGCTGATGTATACTGCATACTTACTTTCCCAGCAACGTCGTTTTTAACGTAATCACTAGTCTTCGATGCCTGGGCTTTCATTAGCTCTTGGTGAGAGCTGTTGAAAGTTTCCCACAATTCATCTAGACTGTCACGGAGCATTGAAATTTTTTCAATCCCATCACTCAATGTCGCCGCCATGGCCTTGAAGTAATGGTTTTGAATGCTTTCTGCAAAAATTAATTGTTGCTCCATTTTTGTATTATATTATTTAAATTACTTTTTTGTTTTAAATAAAAGAAGGCACTCGCGATAAAATTTGTTTCTTATTAAAATTTGTTACTTATTAAATTTTTTTTTTTATATCGCGTTTTTGCTCGCACTAGGGGTCACCAAAATGTTAAAGTTAATAACAACGTCGCCGGTTGATGGTACATATGAAACTCAACTCCAGTTTCCTGGAGTGCCTTTATTTATATCTTTTCTTAATCTAACATTCAACTTACATCTAACTATTGTACGTAGTACGCATGTACATGTGTACATGTGTATACATACATATATCTTAATCCTAAGTAAACCCAACAACGTAGATGGCACATGTATGTGAAATCTGTCACTATGCGAAAATATGTTGTGGACTCAGGTGTGTCTTATCTAAGTGATAACCATACCTGAGTCCCATCATTATCGTCCTAGACGACCAACACAAAAGTGAGATAGGGGTCTCGCCTAATGTATATTGAGTAAATATGCATGGCGAGATCGTTATGTATGTACTAATTGTGTCCACATACATAAACACATACATGCGCGCATCCACATATGTTGGGATCCGTTCACAACTGTGAACAATTGGAGTTGTTCCGACAACTTACCCATTGTAGTTAAGCATTTTAGATATGCTCCATAAGAAACTTTGTATTTTTTCTTAATGGACGCTATCGTATAAATGACTCCATTTTCAATTTAATCTATCAGGTTTCATTTGGCCGAAATCGGTAAACAGATAGAAATCAGATTGGATTTAATTAATGTATACCTTTGAAATTATGAGAAAAGGACAACCACTTCTTTTATCGCAAAATAAGATAATGACTCACGTATTTTGTTATTTGCAATTATATTGCTAAATATTTTAAAATTTCTTTACTTTTTTATTGCAGGCTATTTACTTGCACGTGAGTGTATTTTTGCTTAAGCATTTTCGCCACCCAACGACAATGTATATAAAATGTGTAACAACAACAACGTTTGTGATATTTTTTTGTTTACTTGTGAATTTTAAAGGAAAAGACCAATGAAATCTTCCTAACACAAAAAAAGTGGAAATGTGTGGTTACCCTGCAAAAATCGTTGGATTATGTGTTCCAATTTTCTGATAATGGAGTACTCCAATAGTAATCCTTTGTATACATAATCGGACCACCTTCAGCTTTTTAAAAGCCGATCATTGCTCCTGCCTTATCGACGAAAATCACGACACTATCGCTCTGACAATATATACTCCAAGGAGTAACAACATTGGAGTTCATTGCAAAGTACTCTGACAGTAGGTACTCCATGGAGTAGCAGAAACAAAGCGAAGGTTGGAGTAGGTGGTCCAGTCCTAGGACATCGCAATGTTAATTGGAGCACAATTTGTATATGAAAAAGGATTACATTTGGAGTACTCTGATGCTCCAATTGGAGTACTCTTTGGATTGGAAATAGAGTACTCTCGATTTTTAGAGGGTATTTAAACCAAATATAATGTGCACAAATTATTGTGCAACAAACGCAATCTTAAAAAAGTGAAAATTCAAAGATAAAAAGTGCAATTTTGAATTGCCAGTGATTTTTTTGGTTCAGCTGGAAAATAGTGCAGTGTAATTGGCCGATATTCTTTGAAATATGTGTACTGGCACTATTTTTCTTTAACCTTGTGTTATGTTGTTGCAGCTATGTGTTTTTGTTGTGGTGGTGATCTTCTTTTAATTGCGCTATGTAATTGGTTTGAGTGGTTGTTGTTGTTCAACTGCAGCTGCTATTGCTTTGTCCGCGAAATAATATCTATGAACATTAGCTGTGTTTGTGCTGTTGACTTAAATTTTGTTTTTTGTTTTTGCTGGTTTGTTGTTGATAGGTCGCTGGTGCCTTCTCACGGTGAGATAGGACCAATTTTTATACCGTCGCTCGGGAGGTATAATCTCGCAATGTAAATAAATAAACAAAGAAACAAGGCAGATTGATTAATGGTTATAATCACAATAAGCTTCTTTATTGTTTGTTAATTTGTACAATAGATTACCTTAAAATATAGTTGGTGTACGTCACAACGGCAGCCGGCAGGTCCCTTCTCCTTGATAGTGAAAATGGAATGTTACTGGAAAATTGATCTCGGCTCTGCCGGACCGGAGATCGCACGGAGGTTTTCCACTGGATGTTGGATATCCAAAGAAAAACTATGTTACCCGTGTTTCTTTTGTGTATGTGTGCATATACATAAAGCTGTTGCATGTATATGCAACATTATAAATATTCGTATTAGGGCGTACGTTTTGTTCATAATAAATATTTTAGGCTCCGACCTAAACAATATATGAAAAAAAGCTTAAAAAACTTTCAACCTGCCGCGACTTGAACCGGCGACTTCTAGTTAAACAAACAAATGTCTAACAGCTAGGCTACTTTCCTTGTTGAATGCAATGCGGCAAACATTTTATTTCAGACATGGGCACACCTTTCAAGATATTTCTACCACGCATCTCGGTTACTCACCACACCATTTGTTGGAGTTAATTAACCCATAACCGGGCTAAGCTTATGCACAAGCCCGCCTAATTTAAATTGCATGCGTAAAAACATACATAACTCGATTTCCAATTTTGGTACTGCGTGACATTTCGGTTTGGCGTCCTGTATATTACCGAGATGCAAGCTTATTTCGGTTACAGCACAAAACATCGTGTGTTAGCGCACGAGCGTGCGATTAATTAGGTTGGGCTGTTAGGCCTTTTATGTTATGTTTGTTTTAAACCATCTCTCAAAATTTCAAAATGTAGGTAATATGTTTCATTATAAAGACATAAATCAACGGTGCTATAAGGATTACTTGGTTCTCTGAAAAGCCCAGTTTTTTCGTAACCCGAAACGATTTTACAGCTTTATCAATACAAAACGGAAAACTTCTGGATATCCATCTTCATTTATCTTTAACAGGAAAGGTGCAACTACTGATGATGACATTGCAGAACTTTTTTCGGAATTCTTTAAATCGACTTATTCATCCAAACATATTCAAAATAGTACCTATCCGTATCACCTGAATAGCTCAAATTGTTTTCTTAATCCTGTCATTGATAACGGTATTGTTCTTCAGAGTCTACTAGCGTTGAAGCCGAACTTTTCTCCGGGTCCCGATGGTGTTCCCAGCTGCGTACTTAAGTATTGTGCTGCAAATTTATCTGGGCCGATCTTAAAATTATTTGAATTATCTCTTGAGTTTGCGTCGTTTCCATCACTATGGAAAACATCGTTTATTATACCCTTGCATAAAAAAGGGAGTAGGTCAAATATCGAAAACTATAGGGGTATAGCTAAGCTTTCAGCTATTCCTAAGACGTTTGAACATATTATTATAGCCAACTTCAATATCAGTGCACTTCTTTATTATCTTCTTCTCAACATGGTTTTATACGTCAAAGGTCATCTACCACTAACTTACTTGTATTTACCTCCCTAGTAATAGAAGGATTTACGGAAAAAAGCAAACGGATGTCATCTATACTGACTTCAGTAAGGCTTTTGACTCCGTTAATCATGAGCTTCTTATTCATAAACTAGACCTGGTGGGTTTTCCATTTCGACTTTTAACATGGCTAGCAAGCTATCTTTCAAACAGGACTCAACAAGTTCTGTTCAAATACAAACTTTCAACGTCCATTGAGGCATCCTCCGGAGTGCCTCAGGGCAGCCATTTGGGTCCATTGCTTTTTACTCTGTTTATAAACGACTTACCTCAGATTATCTTACATTCCAGAACCCTGATGTATGCGGACGACGTAAAGCTCTGCTACTCATATTGTCAGACTGATACGGGCTGCTTGAATCTCCTTCAGTTTGATTTGGACTCTTTTCAATTATGGTGTGCAATAAATTTACTTGATTTAAATTTCGCTAAATGTAAACAAATGACATTTCACCGTGTGAAGCCAGTCTTGAAACCTTATATGCTAAATAGTACTCCTTTGGAGCGTATTTCTACTGTAAATGATTTAGGGGTTCTTTTTGATCCGAAATTGAGTTTTAAAATGCATATCTATTGCTAACAAGGCGATGGGTGTACTTGGATTCGTCAAAAGGTGGGCCAAAGGGTTTGATGACCCTTTATACATCCTTGGTCCGACCAATTCTAGAATATTGCTCATGTGTATGGTGTCCCGTATATCAAATTCATATAAACCGAATTGAGTCAGTTCAAAAGCAATTTTTAATCTTTGCGCTTCGTGGCTTTAATTGGGATTCTAATAGTCACCTGATGGCCTTCATCAAGTCATCTAAATGGTTCGAGGAGGAGTAACGGTGTCGGTTTAGAAACGTCAGTCCCGGGATTCTGCTATGTGGAGAATCCCGATAATACCGGGATTTCTCATATGGCAGGGTCCCGGAACTGACTTTCCCAGTGTTGGTGGTATCACAACGGGCCTTTTAATACTGGCCTAGGTGTGCCTCTGCGACAGCCACTTGAACCTAACCTAATAGTCACCTTCCACCTTACAGAAGTCGGCTTCTTCTTATACGCTTACCGTCTTTGGAAAATCGAAGAATATTACTTGGGGTAATGTTTCTCCATAAACTGATAAGAGGTGATATAGATTCGTCCGACCTTCTTAGTGGTTTAAATTTCGCTGTACCTGCTAGAATATTCCGACATTATGTTCCCTTTCACTTATCCGTTTGTCGTCTGAACTTTGCTAAAAATGATCCTCTGCGTATTTGGTGCTCATATTACAATGACTTGTACAGCTGTATTAGTATTGAATGTTCTCTTGCTACTTTACGTAATGCAATACTTGATAATTTAGCCGGAAACAAATTGATGAACCGCGAACACCGCTTTCGAAAATGCACACGCATATGTTATCGAGTAATGAAGGATTAGAAACGATTGCTTTCCTACCTTTATGATACATTTACACTGCACCAAATGCGTCGCTTTTGGCGAAGTTATTTTGAGAATGAATTTTGTCATATTTCCTCGCTGAATGGAATCGAATGCATTCCGACAACATGCGGATTGGAATCTTTATGCATTCTAACAGCGTCCTGATCGGAATCTAGTGCATTCCGACAGTGTAGCAACGAAATTCCGTGTTATCTACTACCATCCTTATAACTATAATTTTTCTTTTGTCAAATATTTATTTTATATTAATGTAGGTACCTATGTATGTTTAGAACTAAGAGAACACATGTTCTGATAATCTATATATACTTATTTAACTTTTCTGTTTTGTATACACGTATATATCTGGTATGTCGACCGCTCTGTGTATGTGTCGACTTTAAATAAATAAATAAATAAATAAATGAAACGCAATAATGATTTGACATTTCACATTAAACAATTGAACAAAAGTAATCTAATGATTCTCCTAAAACTAGCCAGCCTCGAACCCGCCACCTTTGCGTGCTCATTCGCACTCTTACCACATGTGCCATATCGACGTTTTCTTTTTCATGTCAAATGCCGTACTTAAGATTGTCTATGGTGATTTTGCTATATGAGTGTGGTGTGGTGCGGTAAGGCTGTGTGTCAATCGAAACAATTTTTCGTCAGAGAAGAATGAGGTGAACAAATTTCCTATGGTGTACAAAAATTTTCCATTTTGCTGTGCCAAACGAAAAGTTTAATTATGGCACTAGTAAATTTTGATGTATGGAAAAAGCCCATTGGATGGTTTGCAGTCAGGGGTATCCGACTGTATTCTTACGGAGCCTCCCGGATATCGGTCCACCTCCGGGAGTAGCGGTGACTTGCTGCGGCATGGGGCCCTGTCGTAGTCGACCGTTTCATATCCCCCTTTCACATACTTTCAGGCTGCCGAACGGTCTCATCTCAGTAGGCAGCCTACGAACCAGTCTTATAATTTTTACATGCATAAAAACCAAGCCTCGGAGCCCTGCACGGGTAAAGATGCTGCCTTTGGCACAGGCATTAAAAAGGCCAACACTCATAAAACCCTGCCACAAGCGGGAACCGCTAAGGTGGCGCCGATCAGGCCTGCACGGCCCCAAACCAATTTTCGGCCACCTGCGCAAGCTAGTAGCAGTAGGACCAAACCCCCTGAAGGCAAGTCCGAACCTGTAGCAGCCGGAAAAGCTAGCCCCACTGAGGGAAAGCAACTCCCGGCTGAGCAAACGCAGGTGGCCCGTCTTACGGGCACCTCTACTCAGCATGTAGCGGAAAGTAACACCGGGTCCTCCACGGACAGAGTGACTGCCCCCGCCCATGCAAATGAAACTCGTGGCAAGCCGGCTGACCCCCTAGAGGGATCTAAGGCTAGCAAACGAGTCCCTCTCTCAGTCCGCAATCAGCGGAATCTACGGAATGCCGCCAAAATCGTGGAGAGACTGGGCAAGTCTCCCAGCGGTAACCTGACGGCAGAGCAAAAAAGCTCTCTGGCCTGGGCCAGGCAAATCATTGAGGAAAAATCATCGCGTAACACCGCAAACACCGCAACCAATTCTGCCAACACGGCCCAAACCGGGTCGAATGGGCCAGCCCTTAAAAGGCAGCGGTCTATAGTAAACGCCTCGAGCGTTCCTAAAAGGCATAGGCCCATAACCTCTGCCCCTCCTCCACCTGCCCTAACAAAACCGTTCAACGAGGTTGCCAAGGGAACATCACGCTGGCGGTTTTGAACCGCGACCATCCGGATGGAAACGTTACCCCGGACAATTGGAAGGATGTCCTGAACGGCCTTCTCAGGCAGTTCAAGGACATTATGGTCAAGAACCCGGGTGCTGCTCCCATAATCCGCGATGCTGGCTGGTATCAGGGCAGGATCAAACTAGTTTCCTGCGCAGACGAGCGCTCTTGCCGTCTGTACACACTCGCCAAAGCTTCGTTGGGGGAGCTGTGGTCCGGGGCTAAACTGGATGCCGTCAGTTTGGAAGAAATTCCAAATAGACCGAGAGCTTGGGCCTGGGTCCCAGATGAGCTGGCGGAGCCTGGCGAGATTCTGGGCACCATCGCGCAAAGCAACCCGGGACTACCTTCAAGCGATTGGATGATAGTCCGCGTGGGCGAGACAAGGGAGAAGCAACGCTATGTCGGTACATGAGGTCGATATCGAACTGGCACGTAGTGCTCCAGAGTCCGAGAGTGATACACTCTCGGTATCTGAGCTGGCAGGGCAGTTCTCTACCAGCATGGACGAACACCTCCTCCTGGAATCCGACCAGTCAGATGTTGGCTTCGACGATACAATCGTTGAGGTGGCATCGGGCGGGACGGAGCAAGGGGAGATGGACGTCGATGCTGAGTTTTCAGAACGGTCCTAATGGTCCGGGTACTGCAAATCAACCTGCACCACTCTAAGGCAGCCTCCGCTGCGCTAATCTTACGCCTCTGCAAAACATCGGAGGCGGCCGTTCTAGTCCAAGAGCCATGGGTCGTCGGTACCAGGGTCTGTGGGCTGAATACCGATGAGTACCAGCTGGTGACGCCACCTGCAAAAGGTAGACTCAGATCATGTATTCTTATCAGAAAAACTCTTTCTTATTTTCTACTATCTCCTTTCAGCGATGATGACTTCACCTTTATCAGCCTCGAGCTGCAGGACGATACCCTCTGGCTGATGTCCGCATACTTTGCGCACGATCGCCCCATCTCTGCACAGGATTCCGATACTCATTGGAGCCGACGCCAACGCGCACCACCTCGCATGGGGCTCAACCGACACAAATACAAGGGGTGAGTCTCTTTTTGATTTTATCATAAATAACAACCTCTATATCTGTAACTCGGGGGACAAGCCGACTTTTGTCACCTCGAATAGGAGGGAAGTTCTAGACATTACTCTGGTTTCAGGACCTTTCGCTGACTTAGTTAAGGAATGGAAAGTTTCCGATGATAACTCCTACTCTGACCATATGTACGTAACTTTTAATCTGCTTTTGCGACCTCCGCTTATGGCGGTTTACAGGAACAGGAGACGTACGGACTGGGACCTTTATAAAGTGGTCCTGTCCTCTACCCTCCAAGAAAACGCTTCTCACGATAGGTCTTGCCTATCGATAAGATAGCCTGCCCGGAGATTAAAAAAAGGGGTAAAAAGAAACCGCACTGGTGGACCCCTGAAATCTCCAAGCAACGGAAGAACAGCAGAAACCTCTTTAATCAGGCAAAACAGACAGGGATCTGGTCCCTCTACAGGGACGCCTTAAAATCCTTTAAGAAGTTAACCAGGAGAGCCAAAAGGGAATCCTGGAAAAACTTCACAAGCAATATTGAGGAAGTCTCGGAGGCAAATCGCCTACGTAAGGTCCTCTCCAAAAACCCTACTCCTCTCAGCTGTATTCGTACAGCTGATGGAGAATGGGCCTCATCTTGTTCCGAAATCCTGGATACCTTGGTCACGGCCCACTTTCCGGGCTGCACCTCTCAACCATATCTACCCTCGAACTCGCAATCTAACCCAAGGCCGTTGCGGCCCTTGGACCACATAGTCAGCAAAAAAGGAGTTAACTGGGCAATCAGGTCCTTCAAACCCTTCAAATCTCCGGGACTAGATGGTATATTCCCCGCCGAACTACAAGCAGCGAGCGATCTTATAAGTCCGCTGCTAACTCAAATCTATAAGGCATGCCTCAACCTGGCCTATATCCCCACGGAATGGACCAAGGCAAAGGTAGTCTTTATACCAAAAGGAGGCAGGACATCCTGCAATAACCCAAAGGATCTCAGACCTATAAGTCTGACCTCTTTCCTCCTAAAAATTCTAGAAAGATTGCTAGATGCCTACATTAGGCGAACGGCAAATCCAGGACTAATCTCCAACAGCCAGCATGCCTACTCCAAAGGCAAGTCCTACATGCTATCACCTCTGCGATAGAGAAGGGACTTGCTTTCAAGGAGTTTACGCTCGGCATTTTCCTTGAAATAGAAGGGGCTTTTAACAACGTTCTTCCAACAGCGGTAACGAGCTCCCTGCGTTTGGTGGGAGTGGAAGAGCCTCTAGTGGAGTTCGTTGAACTCCTTCTCCAAAGAAGAACCATTATTTCCGAAATGGGCAATTCTTCACTTACAAGGTTTGCCAACAGAGGAACCCCCCAAGGGGGTGTTCTCTCTCCTCTACTTTGGAACCTGACGGTGAACACTCTTTTATCTAGACTAAAGCACACCGGCTGCCAGGTCATTGCCTATGCAGACGACATAGCCCTGACGGCTACTGGCAAGCATCCTTCGGTGCTTAGCGAACTCTTGCAAAATGCGTTGAATCTAAAAAAAACCTGGTCTGAGGAATGTGGACTAAGCATCAGCAGTGAAAAAACTGAGATGGTGCTCTTCACCCGCAGACGCAATATACCAGATTTCACCGCCCCATCGCTGAATGGGAGGGTGATCAAACTCTTAAATACCTTGGCGTAATTCTTGACAAAAGGCTGGACTGGAGGCGTAATATGGAGGAACGCTCCAGGAAAGCCACAATGGCGCTCTACGCCTGTAGGTCGGCAATCGGAAAAAAGTGGGGTCTTCAGCCCCACATTGTCCACTGGATCTACACGGCAGTGGTGCGACCTATACTTTTCTACGCTGTCACCATATTGTGGCCGGCTCTCGACATCGAATCTAACAAAACCAAAGCCACAAAGGTGCAACGGATGGCAGCAATGCTTATTAGCGGTGCCCTCCCCTCCACTCCCACCAAGGCTCTTGAAACCATACTTTTTCTTCTTCCCACTGACCTGTATGGGAAATTTACTGCCAGTTGCAACGCAGCTAGGCTCAACGCACTATAATCCTGGAGGGACTGCAGGTTTGGGCATACCAAAATCCTAAAGCAACTCCCCAACTCTTACTTAAAGCTCGACCACGCAATACCACTGCCTTGCTGGGATAACAAGTTCGATACGTGGATCCCAGAGAGGAGCGAGTGGAAAAATTGCGTGGAACCGGGAAGTCAAGAAATCTCCGTTTTCACGGACGGCTCTAAACTTGACAACAAAGTTGGCAGTGGAATCTTCTCAAGTAAGCTCGACATTAATATGAGCTTACGCCTTCCAGACCACTGCAGTGTCTTTCAGGCTGAGCTTATAGCTATCTGGGAAGCTGCTCGCTATCTGACTGGCCTGCCGGTGACTAACTCTATCTCCATCTTTTCCGACAGCCAAGCTGCCATAAAAGTAGTAAGACGTCGTCACTAGTGGCGATTAAGTGCAGGAAAGCCCTAAAAATGCTAGCCGATAAGTGCAGCCTGAGTATAATATGTGTCCCAGGCAATAGTTTTGTATCGGGTAACTGCGCTGCCGATGAGCTAGCAAGGAAGGGCGCCGGTCAACATACAATCACCTCCGGCAGCTGGGTGAGCCCCCCTATAAATACATGCAAGCACTGGCTGCGTTCCCGGTTCATAGAACCAGCCGACGCAAGATGGGCCATGGAGCAGATTTGCAGAACGTCCAGGCAAATTTGGCCCAAACTTATCGAAAAAAGGTCGCAATCGGTAATTCATCTGAATCGCCTATTCATTATCCCATTAGTGGGCCTTCTTACAGGACACTGTCTTATGGGAACCCATGGCGCTCTCATGGGCCTCTATACAAATGACTTCTGCCGCAGCTGCAGGGACTAGGAGGAGATAGAAAGTGTAGAACACTGTCTATGCCACTGTCCCGCTCTGTCGAAAACCAGGTACCGATGTCTCCGCAAACACTCCTTTGGATGCCTTGCGGAGCTAGAATCTGCAAATATAGATGATATTCTGCGCTACATCAGACAAACGCGCTGGTTTAGCTTCATGGGTGTATGAACTCCGGCCCTAAACACATGGAACCTTGGGGGATCCGTCTGTCCGTCATCATCATTTAGAGTTGCAACGTATACGTTGTACTTTGTATGGGGGTGGCGGACGGGCGGATCCTTTTCAAGGTTTTTATGTGTTTTGGGGCCTCCTGCCTCGACCCGTCCCAGCGGAGCGGTCGTATCTCAGAAGGTTTCTTACAAAACTTTTTGGGGGATGCGACCGTTCTGCTGGGTATCACAACGGACCAAACTAAGGCCCACGTGGACTGCGGAGGCAGCCACTTTAACATAACATAACATGAAAAAAGCACGTGCAAAAGCAGATGCTTTGTGAATCAATTTTCAATTTACTTGTTTTTCATGCATTTATATTGCGTATTATTCGCATTATTTTATATTTTAGTGTTAAATAACGCCTGTGAACATACATTTATGTGAAATAATATAAATGTCAACACCACATGCATCCCTGTGCTCACATTATCCCCCAGGGATAGGGCAAATTCTGACGTTCATATTCACCACTATAACTGTCAGAATTTACCATCGCCCTGTCAAAATTTGCTGTTTTAAACCGTTTGGCACACGGTCTTAGTTCGTAAAATTACACACACACATATACATGCATACACAGCATCACTTCGCAACAACAACATTCATATGGTTGTTGTCTTCCAATTTCGTTGCAGTTTTTCTCAAATGCATGCCGCTATAGAAGTAAACTTCAAAAAATCGGGCAAGTGGATCGGCGTTTAGCTTTTACAAAATTTCGAGTTAGAATTTTATACATGTATACGAGTATATATTAGACTGGGCCAAAAATTCAAAATTTCGTTTTTTTCAAATACTATATTGATTTTCTTTTTAAGAAAGGCGAACAAAAATTACTGTATTTTTTCAGATTTTTAAATTACAGTCTAGAGGTCTATTATCGCTAGTTTGGATTTTACAGACTTTACCTCATATTTGGTATAAAAACGACAAACCATTGTTGAAAAGCACAATTTACCTGAACATATTTTTGTAGGAAACTGAATTCATTTCATTTCATGGCGATCCCTACCAAAGCAGCCTAGACTGAAATTTTCTCAGACTAGCCGTTTTCTAGTATTCTAGCCTCAAACATTGGCATGTTTTTTGGATTTTCCGATTTTGGTTTGAAAACTTGCGAAACATGAAAAAATCAACATCGAATAAAGCTAAATACATATTCTTAAGGGAAATTGGCTGCTGAACCCGAATTCAATATCAATAACAACGGGCCCGAGGTTCGGCCCTAACCTTGCAAAAAAATTCAATATTATTTTGTGATTGTTTAGAGAAGAACTGCGACCTGTTAGGCTAATTCTGATCACGGATTTCGATTTAGCTCGCCAAAATACATGAAAATTGATGTATTGAGTTTACAGATCCGTCAGATTGTTCATCTGGTCGAGTTATACACGAAACACCTTGTAGTATATCGGAGCATGTCACTAACAACAGCAAAGCCACACGCCGACTTCTAAATGTTTGGCTGTGGAATGTAAACATTTTGCGGAGTCAACGTATTCATAATTACGTTCACTTTCTCACGCGTCCTAAATATATAAGCGGCACTAGCTATAGAGTTTCATATCGCCTTGCATACGCTAGCCGCATATGCGTGAATGTGCACGACTGCATTGCTAGCAGCTCCACGCTTGGTACATGTGTGCGTACGTATGTAACGGCATTACTTGTAGCTGCGAGCTGTATATGTTTGTAAGTATGTTACTGACTGCACTGAGCTACACAGCCAGTACATAGGCTTAGAAGTAAATATGTATGTAGCAAGCAAATTATAGTTGTAGACTAGTATGTTTTCTGATTAGATTGGCATTTATTGGTTGAAGGGTAATCAGCAAAGAACTAGTATAAAAAAAATCCATAAAATGTATAGTAAACGAGCTAGGTGTCTGCTGAGTAGTTTGGAATTGATTAGTTTGAAGGTATTCAGAAATTAACTGGTGTGAATACACCACAAAATGTTTAGGCGTAGAACTATAATGTTGCTGAGTAGTTTGGCATTGACTGGTTTAAAGCTAATCAGAAATGAACTAGTATGAATACACCACAAAATGTATAATCAATGAACTACATTGTTTACCGAGTAGTTTGGCAATGACTGGCGTAAAGGAAATCTGAAATGAACTAGTAGGAATACACCACAAAATGCATAGTCAATGAACTAGAATTTTCGCTGAGTAGTTTGGCATTGAATGGTTTAAAGCTAATCAACAATGAACTGGTATGCATATGCCACAAAATGCATAGTCAATGAACTATATTATTTGCTGAGTAGTTCGACATTGACTGGTTTAAAGGTGATCAGAAATGAACTAGTATGAATACACCACAAAATGTATGGTCAATGAACTATATTATTTGCTGAGTAGTTCGACATTGCCTGATTTAAAGGTGATCAGAAATGAACTAGTATGAATACACCACAAAATGTATAGTCAATGAACTATATTGTTTGCTGAGTAGTTTGGCCTTGACTGGTTTGAAGCTAATCAGCAATGAACTAGTATAAATACACCACAAAATGTATAGTCAATGAACTATATTGTTTGCTGAGTAGTTCGACATTGACTGGTTTAAAGGTGATCAGAAATGAACTAGTATGAATACACCACAAAATGTATAGTCAGTGAACTATATTGTTTGCTGAGTAGATCGACATTGACTGGTTTAAAGGTGATCAGAAGTGAACTAGTATAAATACACCACAAAATGTATAGTCAGTGAACTATATTGTTTGCTGAGTAGATCGACATTGACTGGTTTAAAGGTGATCAGAAGTGAACTAGTATGAACACACCACAAAATGTATGGTCAATGAACTATATTATTTGCTGAGTAGTTCGACATTGACTGGTTTAAAGGTGATCAGAAATGAACTAGTATGAATACACCACAAAATGTATAGTCAATGAACTAGTATGTTTGCTGAGTAGTTCGGAATTTGACTGCAGGGAATTGTAGAGTTAAAAATTAGTATAAATAAGCCACCAAATTTTTCAATAAAGAACTATGATTCAACCCTTCAACGGGAGTCAGCCATCTCATCTTTTATATCATTTCATGGCGATCCTGCCAGACTGCTAGTAAAAAGAAGCAGACTGGCCGATCCTGTTAGACGCTAATCAACAGACTCCTATACAAAAGGAAGCAGACTGCTAAAAGTCTAACAGTGCAGATAGCACATTGGAAAAAGGTGCTCCCGCAGAAGATACGGATTAGATTAGCATGGCCCCTGTGCAAGGATAACACATAAAGCTCACGAAGCATTCCACATTTTGGACGAAGACCCAGAAAAGTAATGGCAAAGGCATCAACGCGTGGACAACTTGATTTTTTATAATCGGCGCCCGCCAAGTAGCAGAAAAAGAAATTTTTCCGCTTAGGGTATTTTATAAGAACATACAATTTTTTTTATATATACAGTCAAGCTAAACAACTTTAAACAAAAAAAAAAACCGTCAAGCTATTTCTGATGCAAGACATTTCCCAAGAGGATTTTGACTCTATTTTTGAGAAATGGGAAAGGTTTGCATTAGAACAAGCTAACCAAGATCCGCCTAAAGCTACTGAGGAGGTTCCTCAAACCTCTTCAGCTTCAAAGCCAGGTCCGCTACCGATAACTATTGAAGAATATAGGCGGCGGAACAATCAGCATAGGCAGAAGGAAGCAAAAATCCTCTACCAATCAAACGTAAAAGGCAAACAAGAGCCGGAAAGAAATATAAAAAGAAAAAAGAGTTGGCTATAGCTTATAGGGCTTTAAATTTCGCTAGTTCTAATCTCGAAAAGTTAGAACTGTTGGAGCGAATCAAGCTTTTAAGAAGCTTAAAATAAGAATTTGTAAAAAAAGGAAATTTTTTGAATAATGTCAATAAAGATTTAAAAAAAAAAACAACATTTTTTGAAGAATTTATCATTGAAGAATTAATGATGTCTAGGGAATTTTTAAGGTCCTCAGGGAATTTTTCCAAAAAATTTTACAGTAAATCAGAAATCGAAGCCGAAAAAGATCTAGAATGGTTGAAGAAATTCTGGGAAGACATTGGTATGACTAGAGAACCAACCATTTTAGATGTTCTTAATCCCACCACCAAAGTTGAAGAAATCCAAATTTGGATGAAACTGGTCGGATTACCTGAGTGGTAATAAATTATTTGAAATAATATTTTTAAATATTGTTTTTTTTTTTACAAATGTTAGAGAGTTCTGAAAAATTTTGAGATCTTTCCAATTGCCGATTTTGAAAATGGGTGGAAAAACATCAAAAATTGATACCCCAAACGCTAACGTTGTCAATAGCATAAAAATAATTGACCATACTGAGACCTTGGAATTTATTAAAATATTGCAACTGGTTGTGACAATTTGCACTTGTCTTAGTTTGTTCCTGAAAATATACTCAGCCCACAATAAATTTTTGAAAAAAAAAATATCAGAGCCGTGCAGACGGTCTGGATAAAGTTTAAATTGTAATAATTTTGTAATATCCAATGGAAAAGTGGGATGAGATTTTTCATGAGCTTACGGAGGAAAAAATCAATGCAGAAAAATCATATAAATGTTTATGCGCAAAAACACAAAAATTAAAATAGAGACAATAAAGAAGCATCTCAATGTTATCCTATTGTCATTAAATAAAAAAAAAACTAATGGCGGCGATATACCAACAGGTTATCATAACCTCTAACGAGATTTTTAGCCGAGTTTCTCTTTCCAACTTGTGGTGTGTTGCTTTTGAGTTTTTCCTACAATTTGGCGGGACCTACAATTTTTCGCCGACTCCGAACGGCACTTGCAAAGCAAATGAATTTTTTGCTGAGAAGCTTCTCATGGCAGAAATACACCCAAAAGCTCACCAGGTAGAAGCCTGTCAAATATTCTCGAGCGTTAGAGAAAAGTTGGTGTACTCGATATCAAGATATGGTATTGAATTCACTGTACCAACATCTTATGAACAGAGTATCGAGATTGATTGACCTCGCAACCAATGATAAGGTGAAAACAATTATGCAAGCTGGAAAGTTCACTTCGATGTACGAACCTGTATCCAAATTCACCAATAGCTGCACAAAAATAACGGGTAACCCTAATTCATTGTTGCACATACGCCAACAAAATTACTTTCGCGGTAATTTCCGCAGAGGTTACCAAAATAACTTATAGAGGTAACCAGCGGCGTTCATTGCCAACACGGTTTAATAATTATAATCATAATAATAGAAATAATAATAGATCCGGGAGAAATTTCGGAAGTCAAACACGCGGTTCTAATCGCAATAACACTAGAAATGTGAGAAATGTTAACCAGATGGAAAACCAGCATATAAATAAATATATGTTTTCAATCTACACCTCAACAGCTATCATCGTCATTTATTGGCGCTTAACCGCCTAAGCGATTTTGGGCGTTGCCTATCAAAGCACGCCAGTCATTCCTTTTTAGCGATAACTGACGCCAATTGGAAACCCCAAGGGAGTTGAAGTCATCCTCCACCTGTTGTTTCCATCTCAGTCGAGGCCTCCCCCTTCCTCTGCTGCCGAATTCAGGCGACGATAGGAAAACCTTCTGTGCTGGAGCTTCTTTGTCCATTCGCATTATATGGCCCAGCCATCGGAGTCTTTGGGCTTTAATTCGCTGGACTATGGTCAGATCTGCGTAGAGCTCGTACAGCTCATCGTTGGCATCACGGGAAGGACCATAAATCTTCCGGAGGACTTTTCTCTCAAATACTCCAAGGGCCATCTCATCTTCTCTTGACATTGTCCATGAATCTGAGCCATACATCAGGACAGGTATGATGAGAGACTTATAGAGCGTGATCTTTGTTCTTCGAGAGAGGACTTTACTTCTCAATTGCCTACTCAGTCCAAAGTAGCACTTGTTGGCAAGAGTGATTCTCCGCTGGATTCCTAGACTGATATTATTTTCGGTGTTGATACTGGTTCCCAAATAGACGAAGTCCCTCACAGTTTCAAATTTGTAACTATCAACAGCGACATGGCTGCCAAGGCGCAGGTGCGCCGATTCTTTCTTTGATGACAGCAAATACTTCGTGTTGTCCTCGTTCACGGCAAGACCCACTTTTTTCGCTTCCTTATCCAGTCCAGAGAAGGCAGCGCTTACCGCGCGGTTGTTAAGGCCAATGATATCAATATCATTGGCATACGCCAGCAATTGCACGCTCTTGTAAAAGATTGTACCTTTGCGGTTTAGTTCTGCTGCTCGAATTATCTTCTCCAGCATCAGATTGAAGAACTTGCACGAAAGGGAGTCGCCCTGTCTGAAGCCTCGTTTGGCTTCAAATGGGACAGAGAGGTCCTTCCCGATTCTGATGGAGCTGTTGGTATTGCTCAACGTCATTTGGCAAAGCCGTATAAGCTTTGCAGGGAAGTCAAATTCAGACATGGCGGCATACAGGCAACTCCTTTTTGCGCTGTCAAAAGCGGCTTTGAAATCGACAAAGAGATGGTGTGTGTCGATTCTTTTATCATGGGTCTTTTCCAGGATTTGGCGTATCATGAAAATCTGGTCGATGGTAGACTTACCAGGTCTAAAGCCACACTGATAAGGTCCAATCAGTGTGTCTACGATGGGCTTCAGCCTTTCACCCAACACGCAAGAAAGAACCTTATATGCGATATTAAGAAGACTGATTCCGCGGTAGTTGGTGCGGTTAGCGGGATCGCCTTTCTTGTGGATTGGGCAAAGCACACTTAAATTCCAATCCGGAGGCATGCATTCGTCTGACCATATTCTGCATAAGAGCTGATGCATGCTTTTTACCAGCTCTTCGCCTCCGTGTTTGAACAGCTCGGCGGGTAGTCCGTCTTTTCCAGGCGCTTTGTTGTTTTTGAGCCGGGATATAGCTATCCTCACTTCATCATATTCAGGTGGTGGGACGATTTTTCCATCGTCAGGGATTGGGTTATCGGGTTCGACGTCTCCATCGCAATTTAGCAGTGAGGAGAAGTGCTCCCTCCATAATTTAAGTACACTTTGTACGTCGGTTACCAGGTCGCCATTATTGTCCTTACAGGAGCTTGCCCCGGAGCTGTAAGATGTTGGCACCCCATTGGTCGAAATTTGAAAAAGATTTTATGCCAAATAATTGGTCACTAATTGGTCATAATTGGTCAGCAGGTTTCAGTAATTGGTCAGCCATAGGAAAAAATGTATGCCACTTTAAAATTTTCCAAGGTGGCCGTAAGATGTTGGCACCCCATTCAGCATCAGCAGGTCTCACTAATTTGTCAGCCATAGAAAATTTTTTATGACGTTTTTAAATTTTCCAAGGGAAAAGTCATTTACTTCCGCGGGCACCCTGTATACTTTAAATTTCAAAAAACAAATATGCCAAATAATTGGTCACTAATTTTTCAGTAGGTTTCACTAATTGGTCAGCCATAGACAATTTTTAATTAATTTTTTTAAAGTTTTTTGAGTGTTATCGATTAAGATGTTGGCACCCCATTGGTCGAAATTTGGAAAAGTTAGTATGCCAAATAATTGGTCACTAATTGGTCATAATTGGTCAGCAGGTCTCACTAATTGGTCAGCCATAGACAATTTTTTATGACGTTTTTAAATTTTCCAAGGGAAAAGTCATTTACTTCCGCAGGCACCCTGTATACTTTAAATTTCAAAAAACAAATATGCCAAATAATTGGCCACTAATTGGTCATAATTGGTCAGTAGGTTTCACTAATTGGTCAGCCATAGAAAATTTTTAATTAATTTTTTTAAGTTTTTTGAGTGTTATCGATTAAGATGTTGGCACCCCATTGGTCGAAATTTGGAAAAGTTAGTATGCCAAATAATTGGTCACTAATTGGTCAGCAGGTCTCACTAATTGGTCAGCCATAGAAAATTTTTTATGACGTTTTTAAATTTTCCAAGGGAAAAGTCATTTACTTCCGCAGGCACCCTGTATACTTTAAATTTCAAAAAACAAATATGCCAAATAATTGGTCACTAATTGGTCAGTAGGTTTCACTAATTGGTCAGCCATAGAAAAATTTTAATTAATTTTTTTAAGTTTTTTGAGTGTTATCGAATAAGATGTTGGCACCCCATTGGTCGAAATTTGGAAAAGTTAGTATGCCAAATAATTGGTCACTAATTGGTCATAATTGGTCAGCAGGTCTCACTAATTGGTCAGCCATAGAAAATTTTTTATGACGTTTTTAAATTTTCCAAGGGAAACGTCATTTACTTCCGTAGGCACCCTGTATACTTTAAATTTCAAAAAACAAATATGCCAAATAATTGGTCACTAATTGTGCATAATTGGTGAGTAGGTTTCACTAATTGGTCAGCCAGAGAAAATTTTTAATTAATTTTTTTAAGTTTTTTGAGTGTTATCGATTAAGATGTTGGCACCCCATTGGTCGAAATTTGGAAATGTTAGTGTTAAGTGGTGGGCGGAGAGTAGTTTATTATTATATGTATTTAGTTATTGGCTAAGGAGTATGAGCTGTGGCACAGTGGTTGACGTACCCAACTCACACTCCGGCGGCCAGGGTTCAAATCCCGCCGCCGCCGGTATTTTTTAATTATTAATTTTTTTATTTTATTTTTAATTTTTTATTATAAGTGGACTGTAAATTTAATTTTATTGTTGTTACTAAATGAGGGTGAGCGTTAGCACTAACGAGTTTGCAGATAGCAGCAAAAGCTGAATGACACTCAGCACTAGGCCCTGAGACAGGCATCTGGATGACTGCTCACTTTACCCACATTTTATTTATATAGGGACTGGTCCCTTCCAAAAGTATGCATAGGAGGCTAGCACAGTGCTAAAACCACCATTTGTTGAAGCGGCTATAAACTATGTATTCCGAAAATTCCATAAACTATCTGCGAATTACATTGGTATGTAATGCAGAAGATATGAAATGAACGAAATAAACATAGCTTATGCCGCGTAAACACCAAATAATTGGTCACTAATTGGTCATAATTGGTCAGCAGGTCTCACTAATTGGTCAGCCATAGAAAATTTTTTATGACGTTTTTAAATTTTCCAAGGCAAAAGTCATTTACTTCCGCAGGCACCCTGTATACTTTAAATTTCAAAAAACAAATATGCCAAATAATTGGTCACTAATTGTTCATAATTGGTCAGCAGGTCTCACTAATTGGTCAGCCATAGAAAATTTTTAATTAATTTTTTTAAGTTTTTTGAGTGTTATCGATTAAGATGTTGGCACCCCATTGGTCGAAACTTGGAAAAGCTATATAGCTGTATGCTAAATACATAATTGGCCACTGTCAGTCGTAATTGGTCAGCAGGTCTCACTAATTGGTCAGCCATAGGACATTTTTTATGAAATTTTAAAATTTTGCAAGGCAAAAGTAATTTACCTTGATCATCCACCAATTACTGACGTTGGCATGTTATCGATTCTTTCCCTAGAAGATGTGCGGTCTCTACAATTACGTGAAATACTGTGCACACAGATACAATCACTTCAACATCACTCATTAGGCATCAATTTGAACATGCGACTGTAGCCCAGGCGTTAGGCATTCCGATTATCAAGGCGGGTGACTTAAGTTCGATGCTGGTTAGGGTAAGTGTTTTTTTTTTTGATAATTTATAAGTCATAAGTATTTATTAAAAAAATGCATTCTTTTATTATTATTATTTTTTTTTTTTGAAGGTAGGTAGGTAGAAGTGGCTGCCGCAAAGGCACACCTAGGCCAGTAATAAAAGGCCCGTTGTGATACCACCAAACACTAGGAAAGTCAGTCCCGGGGCCCGGCCATATGGAAAATCCCAGTGCTGTCGGGACTCTCCATATAGCCGAAACCCGGGACTGACACTCCTAACCGACACCGCTACCCCTCCTCGAACCATTTTGATAACGTGATGAAGGCCATCAAGTCCTTTATGTCTAGCTCCGCGACCTGGCTTAAGCTAACCAGGAAGGGAACTCCCAGAGAGCGCCTTCTCGCTCCGCTTAAGGCCGGGCAGTTGCAGATGAGGTGCTCCACCGTTTCCTCTTCCTCATCATCTTTGCAACTCCTGCAGCATCGTCGGTAGGGAACGCCTAGCCTTGCTGCGTGCCTACCAATAAGGCAGTGCCCGGTTAAAACACCTATTAATATGGAGATTTCCTTCCTTTTTAGGGCGTATATGTGTCTAGATCTTTTAAGATCGCATTTTGGCCAGGTTTGCTTGGATATCCGGCACCCTGGGGCTTGTAGCCATCTTTCGTTGGCTTCGCGGAGTGTATGCTCCTTCAGCATTAGCTTGCACGTGGCAAACGGCATACCTATGCGCTCTTTATCTTGAAGAATCTGCTTGGTCGTGCCCTGCCTGGCAAGTTCGTCTGCCCTACAGTTTCCCTCAATGTCCCTGTGTCCCGGGACCCATGTGAGGTTCACGCGGTTCTGTTGGGCCATCTCTTGAATAGAAACATTATTTACAATTATCCCTTGACAGGTGTAAAAATTAAATATTTGCGTATATTAATCCCACTCCCGGAATTTTGAACGTATTTTAAAAAGCAACTATTTTATTAAATTGCAAACAAAAAGTGCAAAAGTGTGGAGCCGCTAAAGGGTCAAATACATAAAGCTTTGTTAACCTCGCCTGACATTTGCTACCTCAAAACTTTGCGTCCAACTTCAGAGGAATGCTACAACGAAAGCTTTGACGCTTTTCTTTTATACATTTGTTTTCGTTATTTATTTCCTTGCATTCAGAGTGTTTTGGTTAATTTATTAATTTAATAGAGAAAAAATGAATTAATTATTATTTCCTCCAACTTTTTATTCTTTAATTAAAGCAAAGTCATCAACATCTGATTGTCAAAGCAAGGAAAGCAAGCAAAATTTGAGAGTTTGCCAAATTTTAACCTTGCTTCAACTTTGAGGTCTTCAATTTGCCATGCTTCGTTTAAAAACGTATACTGAACTTTTCTGTCAAAGTCAAAGTTCGAGGTAAAGTCAAAATAAAGCTCTATGTAACTGACCCTTAAATTGTTCTGCAAATACCATGGATCACGCGCCCTATCCGGGAACCAAGATTAAACTTATTATTTACCTCTTTAGACACCCCAAATATAATAATTTTGCAAAAAAAAATATTCCAAATAATGAACCTTGAACCTTGACCACTCGCGTTGCAATCGCAATACTTATCACCTACGCTAATGCACCATGTACTAAAATGCTGTCAAAAAGCTTACTTCAGGTTGAAGCAGTGTTTCGCCTATCTCGCCTATTAGGTTAGCTGGTGTTAACACGTGCAGGGTGGCCAGATAATTAAAGCAAAAGGCCCGAATATATATAAAAAAAGCACTTCAAGAAACAATATTCCCAATTCCAATAAAAACAAATTTTGGCATAGTCAAAGTCAAAATTATGTTCATTGCTCTTGAACTTTTTTTGCTGATATCCTATACCAGATAAATATACTTTTATATAGTAAAATACCACGGCAGAAAATTTAAACGAATTTGACCATTTGTACTAGGTACCTGTAGATGTGGGTATTTTGGCAAGTAGGTATACGCCTACCATACTCAACTCATTTTACTAGGTATCTGTCGGTGTGGGTACTTTGGCAAATAGGTATAAGCCTACCATACCCAAGCGTGTATAAAATCCCTTAAAAACGAATATCGCAAAAGCTCTGTTCCTTTGTTTTAACTCTGCATTGTTACATTCTTTGCTTTAATAAAAATATTTGCAAGTTTTTCCAAATGGTGTTTTCCTCGAAAAATTATGCATAATATCTTTAAGCAGAGGAATTACCCAATGTTACAGCAAACTGTGAATGCACCAAATGAAATAAGATATAACTGTATTTCACTTGACGAATTAACCACTAAACAGTGGCACTAATTTTCTGCCGCTGAAACCAGGGTGGCCAGATTTGACGCTTTTTGCTGGATTTTTGAGCTTTGAAATTTGAATAAGCGCCAGTGGCGGTGTTTGATATTGGGAGATGTTTTCCTCCAAACGCATTCAGTTTTAAAGAAAATATTTCCCAAAATTTTAGCTTCGAAACACAAATTAAGTGTTAGGTGTGTGGAATATATTTTTTGAAGATATGTGTGAACCGCTTTATCGTCGATGCGTCCCATAACAGATATTAATTTTTTTCTCAAAAAATTTGTATTCTACATTTGAAGCACCATCTCGAATAACGTTCTAAGTGTTTTATTGCATATAACAATTTTCTAAAATTTGACACACCAAAACTGTAAAAATGCATTTAAAATAGTACGGTAATTAAAAGTGACATACATTATTTTGCATAGAAGCGTCGAAAGTGATTCGTAATGGCACTGGAAGCTCATAAGAAAGGTGATAAACTGATAACACTTTGCGACAATTTTGAAGTTTTTGTTTGGGGTCGGAATGATTCTAACTCAGAATGAAAGGTCTTAGGCCATATAGTAAAACCCCAAAATTTTTTTGCATTCTCAGGTCAACTTTTATTTTTATGGTCACTTTAAGTTGAAATTTTTTAAAAATAAGTGATTTTAGAAAAAGTGGAAAATAGGGTTAAAATTCATATCGGATCAAAATATGTAGTTCGGGTTCATATAGTAAAATTAAACGAAGAATTATTTTGTGGAATATTTTAACCCGATTGCTCTCTCATAAAAGGGTCTTTTCGACCCTTTTTTCTAAACTTCCGATAAAAGTATTACTTGTGAGGTCGTTAGAGGGTTAAAATATTCTGGGAAATTCTTCAGCGGAAAATTTCACTGGGGGTATTCTCAGACCAAATCTTTATAAAAAAGATTTTGGAGTCCCCAGGAGAGAAAAAGAAAAAAAACCCCTTAAAATATGCAACGATTTTGAAATTTTATTTTATATTTAATTTAATTTACAAATGTAACCTTAGCTCTTTTTAGCGGTAATGGCTTGGAGACTATGTTATCAATATCGCAATCACTGGTATCATCAGAGTCTGAGTCAAACATAATAATAATAATAATAATAAGGTATAAAAGAAATAAAAAATATGACTTTAGCGTTTTTTTGCCCTCCTGTCAAGTTCTGGTTTTGTAACTTAGAACGTTATTCGCGATGATGCTTTATTTAATTAGCACTATCCATTCCTGGCAGTTCTGCGTTTGCCATTTTTAAATATCTCTTCGAGTTTAGAAGTTAATGAAAAAAGCTCTCTGTTTCTAGTACAAAAAATATGTTTATGCCCGGATGTGGTAAAAATTTTGTTTGGTCGCAAATGCAACTGATAAGTGTGATTTATCAAATACCTCTAAAACCACTACATGTATACAAAAATACAAGATTCAGTGCACGAATAATGATTTAGGCTCGGTTTTTCAGTGCAGATTTAAACCACAGGCAAAGTTGACTAGAGTTTATTCCATACAAATCGGCCGTTTAAACTCACTCTGAAGTTTAAACTTGCACTGAAAAACCGGACCTTAGAGGCATGAAAAAAAACAGGTTTACCCTGAAAAAGGCGTAAATGCTTAAAACGGCCAACTCGGCCAAAGAAATAAAAAAAACTAATGTCACAAATTATTGAAAACCAAATTTGCATAAGATCTTCCAAAAAAAAATTTGTAAAATATGGCCCAGGATAGGTATAAACCAGTTTTTTCGGTATGTTGCGTACCGCCATACGTTGGCGCTCACAATTAGAGGTGGCAGTTAAGTATTCATAAGTGTGGGCGAATTTCTATACATCAGATAGAGACTGGTCAAATTCGTTTAAATTTTCTGCCGTGGTATTTTACTATATAAAAGTATATTTATCTGGTATAGGATAACAGCAAAAAAAGTTCAAGAGCAATGAACATAATTTTGACTTTGACTATGCCAAAATTTGTTTTTATTGGAATTGGGAATATTGTTTCTTGAAGTGCTTTTTTTATATATATTCGGGCCTTTTGCTTTAATTATCTGGCCACCCTGCACGTGTTAACACCAGCTAACCTAATAGGCGAGATATGCGAAACACTGCTTCAACCTGAAGTAAGCTTTTTGGCAGCATTTTAGTACATGGTGCATTAGCGTAGGTGATAAGAATTACGATTGCAACGCGAGTGGTCAAGGTTCAAGGTTCATTATTTGGAATATTTTTTTTTGCAAAATTATTATATTTGGGGTGTCTAAAGAGGTAAATAATAAGTTTAATCTTGGTTCCCGGACAGGGCGCGTGATCCATGGTATTTGCAGAACAATTTTTTGAGTTGGCCGCCGCGATTAAAAAAATAACTCTTAAGGGTCAGTTACATAGAGCTTTATTTTGACTTTACCTCGAACTTTGACTTTGACAGAAAAGTTCAGTATACGTTTTTAAACGAAGCATGGCAAATTGAAGACCTCAAAGTTGAAGCAAGGTTAAAATTTGGCAAACTCTCAAATTTTGCTTGCTTTCCTTGCTTTGACAATCAGATGTCGATGACTTTGCTTTAATTAAAGAATAAAAAGTTGGAGGAAATAATGATTAATTCATTTTTTCTCTATTAAATTAATAAATTAACCAAAACACTCTGAATGCAAGGAAATAAATAACGAAAACAAATGTATAAAAGAAAAGCGTCAAAGCTTTCGTTGTAGCATTCCTCTGAAGTTGGACGCAAAGTTTTGAGGTAGCAAATGTCAGGCGAGGTTAACAAAGCTTTATGTATTTGACCCTTTAGCGGCTCCGCACTTTTGCACTTTTTGTTTGCAATTTACTAAAATAGTTGCTTTTTAAAATACGTTCAAAATTCCGGGAGTGGGATTAATATACGCAAATATTTAATTTTTACACCTGTCAAGGGATAATTGTAAATAATGTTTCAAAATAAAAAAATAAAAAAATAATAAAAGAATGCATTTTTTTAATAAATACTTATGACTTATAAATTATCAAAAAAAAAAACTCTTACCCTAACCAGCATCGAACTTAAGTCACCCGCCTTGATAATCGGAATGCCTAACGCCTGGGCTACAGTCGCATGTTCAAATTGATGCCTAATGAGTGATGTTGAAGTGATTGTATCTGTGTGCACAGTATTTCACGTAATTGTAGAGACCGCACATCTTCTAGGGAAAGAATCGATAACATGCCAACGTCAGTAATTGGTGGATGATCAAGGTAAATTACTTTTGCCTTGCAAAATTTTAAAATTTCATAAAAAATGTCCTATGGCTGACCAATTAGTGAGACCTGCTGGCCAATTACGACTGACAGTGGCCAATTATGTATTTGGCATACAGCTATATAGCTTTTCCAAGTTTCGACCAATGGGGTGCCAACATCTTAATCGATAACACTCAAAAAACTTAAAAAAATTAATTAAAAATTTTCTATGGCTGACCAATTAGTGAGACCTGCTGACCAATTATGAACAATTAGTGACCAATTATTTGGCATATTTGTTTTTTGAAGTAAATGACTTTTGCCTTGGAAAATTTAAAAACGTCATAAAAAATTTTCTATGGCTGACCAATTAGTGAGACCTGCTGACCAATTATGACCAATTAGTGACCAATTATTTGGTATTTACGCGGCATAAACTATGTTTATTTCGTTCATTTCATACCTTCTGCATTACATACCAATGTAATTCGCAGATAGTTTAAGGAATTTTCGGAATACATAGTTTATAGCCGCTTCAACAAATGGTGGTTTTAGCACTGTGCTAGCCTCCTATGCATACTTTTGGAAGGGACCAGTCCCTATATAAATAAAATGTGGGTAAAGTGAGCAGTCATCCAGATGCCTGTCTCAGAGCCTAGTGCTGAGTGTCATTCAGCTTTTGCTGCTATCTGCAAACTCGTTAGTGCTAACGCTCACCCTCATTTAGTAACAACAATAAAATTAAATTTACAGTCCACTTATAATAAAAAATTAAAAATAAAATAAAAAAATTAATAATTAAAAAATACCGGCGGCGGCGGGATTCGAACCCTGGCCGCCGGAGTGTGAGTTGGGTACGTCAACCACTGTGCCACAGCTCATACTCCTTAGCCAATAACTAAATACATATAATAATAAACTACTCTCCGCCCACCACTTAACACTAACATTTCCAAATTTCGACCAATGGGGTGCCAACATCTTAATCGATAACACTCAAAAAACTTAAAAAAATTAATTAAAAATTTTCTCTGGCTGACCAATTAGTGAAACCTACTGACCAATTATGCACAATTAGTGACCAATTATTTGGCATATTTGTTTTTTGAAATTTAAAGTATACAGGGTGCCTGCGGAAGTAAATGACGTTTCCCTTGGAAAATTTAAAAACGTCACAAAAAATTTTCTATGGCTGACCAATTAGTGAGACCTGCTGACCAATTATGACCAATTAGTGACCAATTATTTGGCATACTAACTTTTCCAAATTTCGACCAATGGGGTGCCAACATCTTATTCGATAACACTCAAAAAACTTAAAAAAATTAATAAAATTTTTCTATGGCTGACCAATTAGTGAAACCTACTGACCAATTAGTGACCAATTATTTGGCATATTTGTTTTTTGAAATTTAAAGTATACAGGGTGCCTGCGGAAGTAAATGACTTTTCCCTTGGAAAATTTAAAAACGTCATAAAAATTTTCTATGGCTGACCAATTAGTGAGACCTGCTGACCAATTATGACCAATTAGTGACCAATTATTTGGCATACTAACTTTTCCAAGTTTCGACCAATGGGGTGCCAACATCTTAATCGATAACACTCAAAAAACTTAAAAAAATTAATTAAAAATTTTCTATGGCTGACCAATTAGTGAAACCTACTGACCAATTATGACCAATTAGTGACCAATTATTTGGCATACTAACATTTCCAAATTTCGACCAATGGGGTGCCAACATCTTAATAGATAACACTCAAAAAACTTTAAAAAATTAATTAAAAATTTTCTATGGCTGACCAATTAGTGAAACCTACTGACCAATTATGACCAATTAGTGACCAATTATTTGGCATATTTGTTTTTTGAAATTTAAAGTATACAGGGTGTCTGCGGAAGTAAATGACGTTTCCCTTGGAAAATTTAAAAACGTCATAAAAAATGTTCTATGGCTGACCAATTAGTGAGACCTGCTGACCAATTATGACCAATTAGTGACCAATTATTTGGCATACTAACTTTTCCAAATTTCGACCAATGGGGTGCCAACATCTTACGGCCACCTTGGAAAATTTTAAAGTGGTATAAAATTTTTCCTATGGCTGACCAATTACTGAAACCTGCTGACCAATTATGACCAATTAGTGACCAATTATTTGGCATAAAATCTTTTTCAAATTTCGACCAATGGGGTGCCAACATCTTACAGCTTTGCCCCGGTCTTAAAACCTTCCATCATCTGCCGGATCTTTTCATAGAATCACACTCACGTCTTTCGGCCTCACTTTTATTTTTTCTGAAAAGGCGTCTCTCTTCCTTCTTTGCCTCACGATATTGTTGCTATACACTGCGGGTTGCGCCCGTTCGCAACGTCTCCTTGTAGGCAGTGTCCTTTTTTTCGAGGCAGTTTTGCATTCCTCATCGTACCAGTTGTTCTTGCGGGCTCGCTGGAACCCTATAGTGGCCTCAGCGGCGGTACGCAATGAGTGAGAGATATGCTTCCATTGCTCGGTTACATCGTTAGGTCGAGGATTGCCCTCTGCTAGCAGGTGTGAGAGTCGAGTTGTGAAATTATCGGTTGTCTGTGTCATGCGCAGCTTCTCGACGTCAAACTTTCCTTCCGTTACTGTGCGCACTTTCTTCGTTGCACAGAGGCGTGTGCGTATCTTGGCTGCGACAAGATAATGGTCAGAGTCAATATTGGGACCACGCAGTGTACGCACGTCCAGAACGGTGGAGCTATGTCTGCCGTCAATCATGACATGATCAATCTGGTTTCTTGTTCTTTGATCAGGGGACAGCCAGGTGGCTTGGTGTATTCGTTTATGCTGGAACCTAGTACTACTGATGACCATATTGCGAGCAGCGGCGAAGTCAATCAACCTAGTGCCGTTGGGTGATGTTATATCGTGGAGACTAAATTTTCCAACTGTAGGACCAAAGACTCCTTCCTTGCCCACCTTGGCATTAAAGTCGCCGAGCACGACTTTGATATCATGTTGGCGGCAGCGATCATAAGTTTGTTCAAGTTTATCGTAGAAGGAGTCCTTCTCTGCGTCGCTCGTCTCCTCAGTCGGCGCATAGCTATATATTCTCCAAAACAACCCTGAATAATTCCATTTCAACCCTCCTGATCGATACAGCAGCGGATATATCAATTATAAAAAAGGGTCAAATTGACAGTAATGTCACAATTAACTATTCTCAAAAAACTGATTTAAAGGGCATTGGTCAAGGTTTAACAAGCACTATTGGCACGGTAACTGCAGAATTAAAAGATGATTATCTATTAATTAAACACAAATTTCACATAGTAGAAGATAATTTCCCAATCCCACGGTACCAGTACTTGTGCTGTACCCATCGTGCCGAAACGACCCGGGCCATTTTCTTATATCGACCCGGCCAAGAGCAATACACTCGGGGTGACCCTGTCTGACATTTAGGCAGGGCTACACCTCGCTACAACAACAACAACAGCAGGCACTCGAGCCCCTTAAAAGTTAGAGTGTAGGTCAGATCGTTATCCACGTAAACCGTGGCTATGCAGAGCACGCTGCCATCTCCGCTGCAACATGGGACTCGGATATCGAAGACCTGCAAGAGGAAGCGCAGGAGTCCGACGCTAAAAGCATATAGAGCAATACACTCGGGGTGACCCTGTCTGACATTTAGACAGGGCTACACCTCGTTACAACAACAACAAAAAGCATGTTATTTGCCACAGCACTTTCGCAAAGTGACGTGAACAGCTCGGAGATGGAAGACAGCTTGCTGGACGGGGGCAACCAATCCTGAGCGCATTATCTCTGATGCTTCAGTCAGCAGGGCTCCCGTTACGCCAACTCGTCGTTGAGAGACATCCTCCGGGATGGGACAGACCTCGACGATATGGGTACGTCAGGGAAGTCTGAGCGCTCTCATGTTGGTGGTGCTTCAGATACATCTTCACAAGCCTAAAGTATCCTCGCCTTTCTAAATGCGACATGGATGTGGTCCTCATCCAAGAACCCTGGGTCAACAGCTCGAGGATCTACGGATTGGGGATTATGGGCTTCAAGCTCATTCGAGCTGCATTTTGGTGAAATGTGAACTTCTTGTAAGAATGCTTGCAAGGTTTTTCCTTGATTTAAATCCAGCTTCAAACGATGAGGTAACGTATTTGTATGCTGACAAAAGGCTGCAGAACAGGAAAAATTGCTATTATTTAGTTAAAATAATAAATTTTCATAAAAATCTTACCAAATAGACAATTAATTTTTCAAAATAAAAATAAAACATACTTCAAAAGCTTTCAGTGTTGCTGTAATTTTGTTCGTATCAAGAGTATTGGTTTTTACTACCATTTTCATATGATTTTGAGCCGAGAAGTGTCAAAAATGTCTCGGACTGCTTAACCTTATATTATTAAACAATGATGCAACCATTCAAAATTTCAAAATAACTACAGAAAATTTAAATGATTACACAATAGTAAATAATAAATCTAAAACAGCAGAAAATAATAAAGAAAAGTTGCAAAGGCTAAATAAAAAGATTGCCATATGGTTTAAAAGTAGCCCCGAACTCATTTCAAAGAATGATGACTTTGGCATTTGCAGGCCATAAACCATCCCTATATGGATGATTTAGTAGTATTAGGATGCTCCGAAAACCACATGATTTCAAATTTGAGAGATGTATTTTCAACTTGCCGAAAATACAATTTAAAGTTACATCCCGATAAATGTTTACTTTTTAACCAAGAAGTTACTTATCTTGGACATAAATGCACAAATAAAGGAATTTTACCTGATCCTAGTAAATTTGAAATTGTTCCACATTATCCAATTCCAAAAAATGCAGACGAATTGTTTAAAGATAAATATACTCGGGTAAGCACATTTAAAAAAATTGGTACCAAAGTTCTCAAAAATTTAACAATTGCATTAACTCCGGAGGTTATGCATGAGACAGACAAGGAAGTAATTAAAAAGATATTACAAAAATATCGCGATGATCCTGTTAATGGTGGCCACCCAGGAATCAATCGAAAAACTAATAACATAAAACAAAAATATTATTGGAAAAATATGAAAAATGACATAAGATATCATATTAAAAAATGCGTAAAATGTAGTAAAAATAAAATCAATAAAAATTTAAAAGAACCAATGACTATAACTGAAACCCCGACGAAAGCGTTCGATATAGTGCAAATTGATACAATCGGTCCACTACCAAGATCGGTAAATGGAAATGAATACGCAGTCACAATTGTATGTGAATGTTCTTAATTATACCATCAAATAGAAAAGAAGGTCCTAAATGTTCTTAATTATACCATCAAAATTTAACACCTGAATGTTCTTAATTATACCATCAAATAGAAAAGAAGGTCATAAATGTTCTTAATTATACCATCAAAATTTAACACGCTTTTATTATTAATAAAATTAGGAATGTGATATATACTGGAAGATTTAATAATTTAGGTGTAAAGTTTTAATGTTAGAAATATATAATTATGTACAATATGGAATTATTTTGTGGCAGACGAAGAAGCCAAATTATCTTTAAAGGTTACAATGAACTTATAAAGTGTTATATTCCTTTACAGTCAATTTATTTTTTACTTTTTAGTTAATTTTATAAACCAATAATAAAAGCTTATTTTTAAAAAAGTTTTTTTTCTTTAATTTTATTTTTTACTTTTTAGTTCGGTTTATCAACAAGAGGCAATAATGTCGCAGCGACATCAATCGGCTGCTAGCAGCAACAGAAACCATAGAATCTTTTAGAATAAAGCCGCGTGGTTAATAAAGTTACTTTTGGGATATTGGAATAAAGACTAAACTAAACGATAAATGGGATTTTTGAAATTAAGCTAATTCTTTTATTTACTGTTAGCGAAGCCTGAACGATGATGAAAATTTGCAAAATTCCATCTTAACTGCAAGTTAGTACAATATCAAAAGCAAAATTTCCTGGAATGAAAACTTTCGAATATCTCTACTCGTGCGCCACCTATCGGAATTATTTTTTTGTTATTTTTCGTGGAGGCAGAAAACTAAACGATGATGAAAATTTTAAGATCCTACCTACCTCAACGGGAAGTTCGTTGAAAAACGAATTAATCGACACTGAAAACACACCTTCGTACTTCTCAAATAAAGCGACTCACGCGCCACCTAGCGGGTCCAATTTTTTTTAACATTTAGAAAGTATTTAAGTAACACACACGTAAAATATCAGCCAAATCGGTCCATAATTACGATTTTGAGTTTTTATTACCGCTATCTGGTAGCGGAATTTTTTTTACAAAAATATTTCTTTTCATGGTAGTAATACATGTTACGAATTTCAGCTAAATCGGACCATAAATGCGAATTTTGAAAATATAGCCACCCACGCGCCACCTATCGAAATTTTTTTTTATAATATTGCATTGTCATCGGGGTTATACATTGGTGCAGAATTTCAGATCAATCGGACACCGGGAAGTGTATCAAATTTAGCTTGCAAGACTTGATTACAGACAGCCGTCAGGTGAAAATAAATAAAAGCTTATAATAATAATTAATTAATTAGAACTGCGTTTCAATAATAATTAGCTGTTTCCTTTTTTCTTCAATTTAATAATTTAAAATCAGCAGAGCCAACTTTTTATGCATAATTGCTCAAAAGAGTGAAGAAATTAGCCGAATGTTGCATTCTTCAGCGCCATCTGCATATCAATAGACAATGCTCATAAGGGTAAAGGAATTCGCCGCGTGGTAAGTAAAGGTACTTTTGGAATACACCACGCGGCGAATTCCAATCTTCTTTCTATGGCAATAGGGAAAAACGACTAAACTTGGGTGATGATTGGATTTTTGCAAATAAAGCAATGTTTTTTTTTTTTTTTGTATAATGCATTGTCAGTAAAACCTGATCGATGGTGAAAATTTCAAAACCCCAGCTCAACGGGGAGTTAGTTCAAAATCGAAAGCAAAATCTCTGTAAATTAAATTTTTCAAATATCTCTACCCATGCGCCACCTATCGGAATTATTTTTTTATTATAGTGCATTGGGGTATAAAACTAAGCGATGATAAAAATTTCAAGATCCTACCTCAACGGGAAGTTCGTTGAAAAACGAATTAATCGACACTGAAAACAGACCTTCGTAATTATCAAATAAAGCGACTCACGCGCCACCTAGCGGGTCCAATTTTTTTTAACATTTAGAAATTAATTAAGTAACACACACGTAAAATATCAGCCAAATCGGTCCATAATTACGATTTTGAGTTTTTATTACCGCTATCTCAGCCCCACCTAGCGGAATTTTTTTTTTACAAAAATATTTATTTTCATGGTAGTAATACATGTTACGAATTTCAGCTTAATCGGACCATAAATGCGAATTTTGAAAATATAGCGACCCACGCGCCACCTATCGAAATTTCAATTTGAATTAATTGCACTTATATATAGTAAAAAAATAGGAACTTCATTTCTAAGTCTTAGTTGTCAAAAGAACTTTTTGGAACTTCAAAATAAATTATTTTACATTATCTTCCTCATGTGTTTCTGGTAGAATATCTCTAATATCTTCATCGGATTTCAGATTCAAATCACATAGGTCCTTCAAGTTTTTGTATTTAGCTAATGAAATACTAAGCTCCCTATTGTATAGTGGAAGAGGACCATTGTTTAATAATGAGGAGTTACGTCTGGATTGTGGAGTTGATTTCACATCATATTCTTTGGTTTCAGAGAATTCAAAGTATCCATATTTAAATTTAATAATACAGCTGTTTTTCTCAAATGAAGCGGAACGTAATTTTTGGAAATTGATGCTAAATGTGGGTGGAAACATTGCACTTGCAAAACTTTTCCAATATGTTATTTTGATATTTTTAACAAACACTGACTTTTCTAGGAAAAACGCCAAGGCAGCGAGCATGGCTCTGTTCCGGTTTTGACCTGCACAGCTATCACAGTAAAGACTTATTGATTCGTGAGTTTTTCTTTCATCTACTAATGTTAAATACTGAAAAATAATTGTGCTAATTTCATTGCAACCCCTTTTTTCATCAGATTCTCCCCAAAGAAAGCAGAATCCATTTTGGTGCCGTTTTCATACACACTTTCGTTGTAGTACGCATACTTTCGGGAATAGAATAAGTTAACGCTTTTCCCGTGAGGAGTGTTAAGCACCTTTTGAAGATCAAAACTAGCACATAAAAACTCGGAATTTGATTTCCCTTTTTTTTTGGTCCTCCAGAAAAAATTCTTTGGATTTTTCTTTGGCTTGAATGTGATTTCTGTACTCTTCAGTATGACGGAAATCACTTTTTGCTTCATTGTCCAAATTTTTATAATGGTCGCAAGTCACGCTGACTGCAGGCAACTTTTCAATGAATGCTTTTAGTATATGTAGATACTTTAGCTATATCTGAATTGTTATGGGGCTCCTTTCGTTCCTTATTTTCAATAACATTGAGATACTTAGCATTATCCCTCGCTGATATTAACAATGTTTGCGATATACTCAAAGTACTTAACAAAAATTTTTGGCACACTTTTATGGTTTTGTCGTTAAAATTTATGGAGTAATCGTAGCTAAACTTTTTCTTGGGACTTGTTGATCACACCCTCTGGATATTCTTTCGTCTTATACATGAAAGCCTTAATACTGAAGACTACAGAAAGTCTTTTTGCCTTAATTTATTTCCGATACCCCAAAAGTGTTCATTTATGGAAATTCTGTCGCTCTCAGTGAAATTTTTCATGCAATCATTTCCACATTTTTTGGTAGCACAGGGGTTTTGTCGAACTCCAGTAGACCGCTTTTTTTTAGTTAGGAGTCTGTTACGTAACTGCCTGGTGCGGGAGAGGAGGAGTGGCGGGTCGGCATGGTTGTAGCCCGGCTGAGGCTCGTCGGCATTGGGGCGCAGTTCTTGCCACTTCTCCTTTCCCAACAGTTGCGAAGCAAAATTAGAGTTCATGCCTGGGGAAAGAATATATGCAAAACAGAGGAAATAGTGAGATAGAAAAAGCGGGAGAAAACCTGTCAGAGTCAGGTGGAGCCTTCCCACCCCTCCTGTTCACGAGATGTGAACAGCCTTTGGACTCTACTATGGCTCCGCTTCCCGAGTAGAGTCCCCTTGAACCTGACTAATGTCCGTCTATGTGTACTTACTCGCTTTTCATACCTGCCTCAACTACTCCAACTTACCATCGGTTGCCACGAGGGCAACACCTGCACCAACAAATATATGTCTTTAGTCAGACATGTTATGGACTCAAGTAACTAAAGCAAAGAAAATCTCCAACCCATAGACTTCAAAGACAATTTTCTTTGCAATTTACAATTTCAATAATTAACAACCTTTATTAAAACTTATTCAAAGATAGAAATAAACCCTTACGCTAATTGAAAATTTATTCTTATTACAAAAATTACTATTAATTATTTTCTAATCCTAACACTTAAAAGATATTCAAAATTTTAATGGCGACTGACAACTTCAAAAAAAAATCTTAGAATTCAACCAGCCTAATGTGTATCTAGTTATTTGTGCACAGGCACACATTTAAATATAATTAAATATGTAGGAAGTATGTGCGCTCCCTCTCTCTAAAATTTGTAAATAAACTATATATGTATATATATGTGTATGACGTCTCACTCAGATAAATTGGTAACTACATTTATGTGTGTATGAGCATTCTCGCTCTGAGTAAAAAAGATCTAACAATATATATATGAAGGTATGTGTATGCGTGTGTGTGTGTATATTATTTTTCCTCTGCAAAACACTCACCTCGCTTTACAGTCCACGTTGGTACCAAAGTGACGTTGGCGAGCTGAAAAGAAATGAGAAAAAAACAAACAACATACACAGGGCTATATTAAAGACAGTGGTTCAGTTATAGGTCTTTGACCGCTTGACCGTGGTCAAGGCTAATTTTTAAGAACAATTGTCTTTTGGGTTTTAGTTTAACAAAGGTTTGGTATAAAATAATGCATTTGCAAAAAAAAATTTACGTATACGAAAAAAATCTCGCGGTGTGTAAATTAAGTAGCTTAGAAAAGCTAAAAAACGCGGAATCGAGTTTAAAAAAATTTCTAAAATATTAAAAGTGATTTAAGTGGTAAGTGCAGATAAAATCTGATAAAAAACAGCAAAAATTTTATTTTCCATAATAATATATGTAGACTGGAAATGAAATAAAAAAAAGGCAAAAACGACCAAAGGGGTCAAAAACAAATAAACAAAATGCAGAAATGAAAAGTGAAAGTGTAAGTGAAATACTGAAACAAAAAAATGGATCACATTTTTTTGACGACAATGTCTCGCAAACAAAAAAATATGGAATTTAGTTGAGCTCTAGGCGAGATCAAAAAAAACGCCCAAAAAAAGAATAAAAGTTATAAAAAAAAATTTATAAAATTAAAACAATGCAAAAATAAAAAATTTTTCTTTTTCGAATAGATAAAAAAATTCAAATTTTTAAAGTGGCAGCGTGCATACAAGTGTTTACGCATATGCCTATGTAGGTGGAGACATATGTATGAATAACAAATATAAGAAGAACTGAAGGTAAGAAAAATTCAAAATACAACTGAACTTCTACTCTTTATAAAACTAATAAATAAATGTAAATGAATTCATAAATGCAAAAAATTAACAAATCAAAAAATTCAAAGTTTGAAAGTTTTTTTTTTTTTCAAAAAGATAGTTGGGTAATGCCCCCTAATAAATGTCCAAAAGTGTGTGTGATGGTGGTAGTGGTAAAACTTCAAAGTTGGTGAGCACGCTGTCGCTGAGCCGAGCTTAGTTACTCTCTCTCTCTCACCTCTCTGCGGTGTTTCTGTGTTAGTGCTATGTTTTGTGTCGCCGTGTATATGTGCGGTGAGTGAATGTTTCAGAGTAGATGTTGCCAAGTAGATGTTGCCAAGTAGATATTTATGTTGCTGATAATCTTGCCCAACTTCTGTACATGTTGCTGTGGCAATTAGTAATGTTGCTTAGGTAGACGCTGTGTTGTAATGTAAAAAATGTTGTGTTCTACCCTCTTTTGTAGTGTTTGACGTGCCGGTATGATATTAAATGTTGGTATGATGTCGATTCCCTGTGTTTTGTGTGAGTGAGTGTGTGCATTCAGATATGATTTTTGGCCTGGTTTCCAAAGACTGGTTTTGGCCCAAAGGTTGCCTTTTGGCCAAGTAAAAAATTCCTCCAAAGATTTTTAGTGCTATGTATGTGAACGTGTGATATGATCGTTCGGTGTTGTTTTCCGTGTTTTTCTATATGTGAATTTGTGTGTGTGGTTTTATGTATTTTGTTGGCGAGTGTTTATGTACTTAAATGTCGCGGCCTTCGGTTGGCTTCGTGAGCTGCAATAAAAAAATGTATATGCATATTTTTTCAAATATTTTCATTTTTCAAATTTCTTGAGAACTTTTGTTTTCTGGCCCTTTTACTAACTTTAACGAATCTTATAAAATTTTTTTTTTCTTTTCAAAAAAAAAATTGCCCAAACATCCACATTAATTATTTAAAAAAAAAAAATCTTTTTCTTCTTCTCTGTTTGCATACGTGCTCGTGTATATATGTACATACCTATATACATGTAAGTGCACTTGTGCATATTTAATATTATTGAATTTTCAGAATTAAATTAAATTTTATCTAACTTAAAATTCAAGAAAAATCCAAAAGGTAAAAAAAATGGGATTTCGGGTCAAAAATTATAATTCGTGATTTAAAATTTTATGGTTTTGACCACAGTATAGACAGTAATTGCACTCACTAACACAAACGTACTTATATTCACCTCCATGGAGAACTTCGGGTTGCAGTCAACTATTTTGAGCCATTTAAGGGTGTTGTGTTGCAAATTTTATGAGGTAATAAATTACTTTAAAAGAGAAGAAATATTCAAATTTAGGATTTTGCGTTTTAAGTAAAACTATATATGTATATATTAGGTTATATTTCTAAAAAAAAGAAATTGCTATTTTACAACTCAACCAAGAACCAATGCACAGCGTTTTTTTCTCACGCATAGGAGTATTCAGGCGAAAACAAATACAGCTTTATTGCGTTGCGTGACATTTATAACTTTGACAAATACGCACAAAACCAAAAAATATACAAGGAAAAATCAGCTGATTATGTCATCGTACCCAAAAAGATAAAACTAGATCAAGTCTGCGTTAACGCGTGTTAAAACGCGGTTATAAGACAGGTTGCCTTTGTCTACGTGCTTTTATGTCAGCTGTCAAAATTAAATGTCACAACGAGACGCTACAGTTGTTTCTGTTTTCAGAGTGGTGAGTGAATGTTTCAGAGTAGATGTTGCCAAGTAGATATTTATGTTGCTGATAATCTTGCCCAACTTCTGTACATGTTGCTGTGGCAATTAGTAATGTTGCTTAGGTAGACGCTGTGTTGTAATGTAAAAAATGTTGTGTTCTACCCTCTTTTGTAGTGTTTGACGTGCCGGTATGATATTAAATGTTGGTATGATGTCGATTCCCTGTGTTTTGTGTGAGTGAGTGTGTGCATTCAGATATGATTTTTGGCCTGGTTTCCAAAGACTGGTTTTGGCCCAAAGGTTGCCTTTTGGCCAAGTAAAAAATTCCTCCAAAGATTTTTAGTGCTATGTATGTGAACGTGTGATATGATCGTTCGGTGTTGTTTTCCGTGTTTTTCTATATGTGAATTTGTGTGTGTGGTTTTATGTATTTTGTTGGCGAGTGTTTATGTACTTAAATGTCGCGGCCTTCGGTTGGCTTCGTGAGCTGCAATAAAAAAATGTATATGCATATTTTTTCAAATATTTTCATTTTTCAAATTTCTTGAGAACTTTTGTTTTCTGGCCCTTTTACTAACTTTAACGAATCTTATAAAAATTTTTTTTTCTTTTCAAAAAAAAAATTGCCCAAACATCCACATCAATTATTTAAAAAAAAAAAAATCTTCTTCTTCTTCTCTGTTTGCATACGTGCTCGTGTATATATGTACATACCTATATACATGTAAGTGCACTTGTGCATATTTAATATTATTGAATTTTCAGAATTAAATTAAATTTTATCTAACTTAAAATTCAAGAAAAATCCAAAAGGTAAAAAAAAAGGGATTTCGGGTCAAAAATTATAATTCGTGATTTAAAATTTTATGGTTTTGACCACAGTATAGACAGTAATTGCACTCACTAACACAAACGTACTTATATTCACCTCCATGGAGAACTTCGGGTTGCAGTCAACTATTTTCAGCCATTTAAGGGTGTTGTGTTGCAAATTTTATGAGGTAATAAATTACTTTAAAAGAGGAGAAATATTCAAATTTAGGATTTTGCGGCCGCCGTGGTGTAGCGGTTAAGTGTTCGGCCTTCTACACCAAGTCGTGGCGGTTCGATGCCCGGCAAAAGTAACATCAAAAATTATTTAGAAAAAGAATTTTTCTAAAACGGGGTCGCCCCTCGGCAGTAGTTTGGCAAACTCTCCGGGTGTATTTCTGCCATGAGAAGCTTCTCAGCAAAAAATTCATTTGCTTTGCAAGTGCCGTTCGGAGTCGGCAAAAAACTGTAGGTCCCGCCAACTTGTAGGAAAAACTCAAAAAGCAACACACCACAAGTTGGAAAGAGAAGCTCGGCTAAAAATCTCGTTAGAGGTTATGATGATAACCTGTAGGTATATCGCCGCCATTAGTTTTTTTTTTTTTATATATGTATATATTAGGTTATATTTCTAAAAAAAAGAAATTGCTATTTTACAACTCAACCAAGAACCAATGCACAGCGTTTTTTTCTCACGCATAGGAGTATTCAGGCGAAAACAAATACAGCTTTATTGCGTTGCGTGACATTTATAACTTTGACAAATACGCACAAAACCAAAAAATATACAAGGAAAAATCAGCTGATTATGTCATCGTACCCAAAAAGATAAAACTAGATCAAGTCTGCGTTAACGCGTGTTAAAACGCGGTTATAAGACAGGTTGCCTTTGTCTACGTGCTTTTATGTCAGCTGTCAAAATTAAATGTCACAACGAGACGCTACAGTTGTTTCTGTTTTCAGAGTACTTTGCAATGTATTGCAATGTTGTTACTCCTTGGAGTATCTATTGTCAGAGCGATCGTGTCGTGATTTTGGTCAATAAAGCATGAGTAATGATCGGCTTTCAATAAGCTGAAGGTGGTCCGGTGAGGTATTAGAAAGTATTACAATTGAAGTATTCCAATATCAAATTTGAAACACATGATCCAATGATTTTTGCAAAATTTTACGCAAAACAAATTTCGAAATTTGAGAATTTTTCGACAAAAAGCTTATCGTGCCAATCTAAATAACTTTCACTAGTGAACCTTTTCGCTCACAAATTATATGAGAGGGAGAAAATCCGCAAAGTAAGAAATTATTTAGATTCTGCCTGTATATTTTATTGTGGGTTAGAGTGTAAAATGTATTTTAAAAAATGTAAATGGTTGTTAATATTCGCAAAATTTGCTACGAAGAAGCCCATTGTATTCGAGAAACTGTAAAATGTATTCCAGAAAAATCAAATGTACTTCAGAAACATCTTCTGGATTGGAATTTGTTGTTTCTGAAGTAGAACTGATTATTTTGGAGTACATTTTTAAGCTTCTGAAGTCTAATTTACGGTCTCGAGTACAAATTACAGTTTATGAAGTACAATTTATAGTTTTTGGAGTTACAGTTTTTAAGATACAATTGACTATTCTGAAAATAATTGTATGGGTCTTGGACTACCATTCACTATTCTTAAATGCATTTAACCTTATCTAAAGTATTTTTACGGTTTTTGAAGTACGAGTGAAAAAGGTGTAGTAAAAATAGTTCTATTATAAATTTAGTTTTTTGATTATTATGTGTTATCCGTCATAATTTGTAGGATGTTCTTGAGCAAGCCCATTTAGTCTTGTATATTTATCTGTCTCTGTCCTACAATCTGAACGAAATAAAGTAGGTACTAAATGTAGCGTCAGATAGACCCTTGGAAAGGGTATCAAAGGGTTGACGCTAACTTAAGTACCTACTTTATATCGATTATGAACATGCCTAAATTGTTTTAACCGTTTTAAACTGAAAGGAAAACCAGTATGCAGGTCAACGTGAAGTATTAGAGAAAAAATCACTATCTAACAAATACTTCAACAAAATGCAGCCCTGAGTGATTAAACACAACCCTATCACGCGTGGTGAAAATCAAATGGAAATAAAAAAAGTTGTGCAAATGATGAAAATTTATATTAATTTGTTTCATTTATAACCAAGGACTGAAACCGAAACCGTAACCGTAACCGATTAAAACCGATTCATTTTTCAAAACCGTAACCGTTATTTTTTTCTGAAAAAGAACGAAACCGAAACCGTTTCAAAAGCCGGAACCGGTTCCAAACGGTTTTGAATTTTTTTGTGGACACATACCTATTTTATTTTAAAAGAGGCTACCCTGAATAATTTTCATGAAAGATGATTAAGCAAGACACTTTTTGACCTCAATATCAAAATTTCGAAAGAACTGAACTATAGGCGAATGAAGCCATCGAAAAAATTTACGACAACCGAAAGAAAAAATGTTTAGTGGCCGTCTCAGAAAGCGTCATCATATTAACGTTCCATTTTAACATTTTTCTAATATAAAAAGTAGAGTTAATTTTTTAAACTTATCGGTCAAAAGTCCACCAAATTTTCAAAGATTTTCAAATTAATGACCACTAACTTATAACATACATACTTATATTAAAGAAAAATTTTTTCCATAAATAGCGAAAGTAATATTTATTACCATATATTGTAGAAAATTCTTCATGAAAACCGGAGTAAAGTTATAAAAATTCAGACTTATTTTGCATTTAGGTACATATTTGAGTTTTGTAGTAGCACAATTTTTTTGTGTTGGTGTTTTTATTTGGAAACCGAAACCGGAACGAAACCGTAACCGAAACCGAAATAAATGTTGAAGAGCGAAACCGGAACCGAAACCGAAACACGTTACAAAACCGTAACCGAAACCGGAACTTTATTTTAATCAGTTTCATACCTTGTTTATAACAGATTTGATTTTAGCTGCCCCAAAAAGGAGCATAAACGCAGAGGGTATTAGTTTCCTTTAGGGGTCAACTGCTAATATATTAGCTAAAATTATGGGAGATAGCTCAAAAGACGGGCTTTGGACTCAGGATCACGAATCCGGAAGCGCTTTTTTTAATTTTTTGTTTTAGTGAAAAGTTATGGTCAAAAAACCGAAAAATTACCCGGGTCCAATACCAAAAATGGGGCGCAATCCATGGTATTTATGTACGAAACACTTTTGTGAGTTGGCGGCCTTCGGCCGCGCTTATAAAAAATAACCCTGGGCTACGCCATTACAACAACCACATGAAAACTTGAAACTTTGATTGCAAATATCTCTGCAGAGAAGCAAAATATTAAAAAAGCGCTTCCGGATTCGAGATCCTGAGGCCGAACGCCGTCTTTTGAGCTATATCACATAATTATAGCTAATTTATTAGAAGTTGACCCCTAAAGGAAACTAATACCACACAGAGTGCATAAGATTAATTCATTCATTCAAGATGCAACAAAAAAGGCCTTGTGTAGCAACTGCCGTATGGGCGACTGTTATGGTACCCCCTGGGACATTGTATAGATGGAATAAAAAGGCCTCCGGCGGCAGCCACGATTACGTGCAGCTTGCAATGCTCCATCGCAACTTGTAGTTCATGGTTTTTGTTCACAATAACAATAGTCCTCATTTGCCAGGTACTGGAAATACTTATCCGGTTAGTAATAAGTATTTCAACTTCTCCAGCTAATATTTAGACTGGACACTCCTAAAACAAAATCACATTAGTTTTTATATATAAGATGACTCATACTTCATTAACACCGTACCTTGACATTAAAGCTACCAAGATAATCGTATATTACTATTAAATAAATAGTATAAATAAATATAAAACTGCAAGCAAAATATTTTCTTTATTTTGTTTTGGAAAATTTCTAAGAATTTCAAATTCACCTCAATGTCCTCAACTAACAGGGGTGCTTTTTTGCGCAAAACTACTATTTAATAGCATCGTTCATAAAGAGCCGATCATCAATATGCAGTTGTACGAAATTTTACAATATGGCCTTTAATATACATTTTTTATACTTCTTGTAAATAACGTAAAAACGAATAAGGGAGTTCGGTTAGCGGCTGCCCATACATTTGCTCATATACCCGCTTGCGCGTAGTCAGAGAAATCTTCATAATCTCCATAAAGTGTTGAAAAAAGTTTAATTTTTAAAGTGCGTTCTTGTTCACCTTAAAGTGTAGGTGCGCGTGTGAAAAAAAAATAAAGTATTTATTTAAAGTGCGGTTTCACGCCAAAAGTATACGCGAGCGTAAAATAAATTAGTGGATCACAGGTACCAGGGAATCTTCCCTAGGTATCTGACCAGCGCCAGGAGAGCCGCCGCCCCAGAGCGAGAAAATCCCTTCAAGCAATCTGCAGAGTCACCGGTAAGTCACTTTGTGAAATTTTTAAATTTTTGAAAAACCTTTTCCTTTTTTTTGAAAGTTTAGTAAGAATAGTTTCCGTGAATTCTAAAAATTTTTTTTGGTGAATTTGGAGATTTTTTAATTCCGGTGTAAATCTTCGATTAAAATTTATTGATGCCAACGGCGAGTATCGAAGGAAATTTAACGATGAGCTGTACGACATCTACGCAGATCTGACCATAGTCCAGCGAATTAAAGCCCAAAGACTCCGCTGGCTGGGCCATGTTATGCGAATGTTCAAAGAAGCTCCAGCACAGAAGGTTTTCCTATCTTCACCTGAATTCGGCAGCAGAGGAAGGGGGAGGCCTCGACTGAGATGGAAACAACAGGTGGAGGATGACTTGAACTCCCTTGGGGTTTAGTTCATTTAGAATGGCTCATAATGTATACTAATTATTTCTAAACCGCGATAATTGCCGGCATAGAATAAAAAACTAAGCGCAGGCAGAAAATAAAATCGTAAGCGCAGGCAGAAAATAAAAAGGTAAGCGACAAACCGCGGTCAAGCACAATGTACACAAAATGAGTTTGAGTAAATGAGTACATTAAAATTCTTTCCGCTGCCACTAAGTAACGGAAATTCCCAGAACTACAAAAATTTCCCAAAAGATGCGTATGATTGTAAACTATCGATATGTGCAAAAAAGTAAAAATCGATAATAGTGTCGCTTACCTTTTCTTCGCGGATAGGGCTCGATATAAGCGGCACTAGCTATAGAGTTTCATATCGCCTTGCATACGCTAGCCGCATATGTGTGAATGTGCGCGACTGCATTGCTAGCAGCTCCACGCTTGGTACATGTGTGCGTACGTATGTAACGGCATTACTTGTAGCTGCGAGCTGTATATGTTTGTATGTATGTGTTACTGGGGCTCTGCCGCGGCGGACGACACATTCCCCATACTCTTCCTTTGACCCTAAACTGGCCTTGCCCGGCAAGGGGTCGTACGAATCGCAAACGTCATTATTGCTGTGCAGTCGTGTTTACATTTACTGTGTTTTTAATTGTGAAATTAAAATTAATATATACAACTTCCATACTCTAATTTGTGATAAAATTAAGTGCAAAGTCATAGTGTTCAATTTTAAACATTTGAATTGTGGAGATAATTCATATTTTATGAATTTTAGCTTAATTCTAAATTCAATTTTGCTTTCCTTTTATTTGCCGAGTCATTTGCATAGTGTATTTGTTGCTGTTTGATTGGCTTCATTTTCTTCTTATAATTGTTATTGCTATTGTGTGCACTTGTTACTTTGCTATTTTCTTTTATTACAGCTGTTTGCGTTGTTTGTTGAGTGTCAGAATACAGTGACTCTCAAGCTGCTCGCTGCTATATAAACACTTGCCTATAAAACTTTCAGGGTTGCTTTTAATTAAAACCAACTTTTATAAATTATTAGTTGAACTTTTCCTTTCTTAATTAATAACAGAACTTTTTTTTGTCGTTTTAAAAATGTACTGTATTTACGAAAAGTGTCAAATAAAAAGCGAATCCGAACGCTACGTGTCTTGCTGGCTCTGCGATGCGCTTGGTCATATGAAGTGCGCTGGGTTGACAGGTAGGATTGTAGATGCCATAAATGATAACAAGGGTGTTCGTTGGTCATGTGTAAAATGTAGATCAGCTGAAATCGATCTTTTCAAGCTTTTTAGGGAAACTCGAAATGCGTTTTCTGAAATCGGTAAGGAGTTTTCTAAAATTTCCGTGAAATTTGACCATTACGAAAAACTTTTTAGGTCATTCAAGTGTTTAGATGGTTCTCCTGTGGTTGAAAAAAACATTTCGAATGATTTAAATTATCGAGAACCTAGTTTGCCTGAGCCCCTGAATTTAAACCCTCCCCAGCTAGGTCTCCAATCGCAAATGTTGGAATTAATCGACTTGGCCTCACCCAGTCCCCAAGCAGTAGTTCCGTCAACTTCCAAAGAAGTAGTTCCGTCCACTTCCAAAGAAGTGGTTCCGTCCACTTCCAAGGAGGTGATTCCGTCCGCTTCCAAAGAAGTGGTTCCATCCGCTTCCAAAGAAGTGGTTCCATCCGCTTCCAAAGAAGTGGTTCCATCCGCTTCCAAGGGGGTGGTTCCGTCCACTTTCAAAGAAGTGATTGCGTCGACTTCCAAAGAAGTGGTGCCGCCTACTTCCAAAGGAGTGGGTTCATCCACTTCCTTGGAAGTGGTTCAGTCCACTTCTGAGGCCCCAAATCGAACCCCTGTACAACAAAATACTGCCAATTCAGTTCAACCAACGGCTACTAAGCTGGTTGTGGTTCCACCGCGAAAATCGATATTCGTGTCTAGATTTCAGAAAGACACTTCCGTCAACGACCTTAAGTCTTAAATCAAATCGAAAATTAAGGCTGAGGGTTTAGTAATACATAAGTTTAAATTTAATTATGAGCGAAAAATTTCTTCATTTAGGATTGATGTTTTTGATGAAGATTACGATGTGATTTTGGATCAGTCGTTCTGGCCCCCTGGTGCTTTTATTCGCGAGTTTTCACCTAAGTCAACTGCGAACGACCCAGATGCTGTACAAATTCCTCGTCAGAATACTGATCCAAAAAACTAATTCTAAATTCTTTCTTGAATATCTATTATCAGAATGTTAGAGGTTTAAATACCAAATTAACTGATTTTTACTTAAAAACGATCAATTGTAACTATAGAATTATTGCTTTCACTGAAACTTGGTTAAAACCACATGTCTTTGATTCCGAAATTTTTTGTGATGGTTATCAGATTTATAGAAACGATCGCTTAGACAGAACCGGGGGCGGGGTCCTATTGGCTGTACATTCTTCAATACCATCTGAAGATGTTAATTTACCTTATATTGAAAACATAGAATTTAAATGCATACGTATAGGAATTGGCACAGGCCATATTTATTTAGCTGTTAGTTACATTCCACCGTCATCTGATTTATCAGTGTATATGCACCACATTTCACTTATAAAAACTGTAAGTTCTTTGATTAAGCCCGTAGACTCAGTAGTTGTTTTGGGTGACTTCAACCTGCCACACATCTCGTGGAGAATAATTGATGGCAATATTGTCCCAGTGTCATCTAAGTCGTGTAATGAGTTTTTGGACGAAATGACCAACCTATGTCTTAGTCAGATTAATGTTATTCCGAACAAGTTAGGAAAAGTCTTAGACTTGGCCTTTGTTGATGACTTGTCTAAATTCACTGTAAATCGATGTGATCCTTTAGTTCTTCCCGAAGACGCTTACCATCCATCTTTTGAAATAGCCTACGAAATCATAAACTATAATCGCGATTGTATTACGAAACCTTATGACTCTATTAAAACTTTTGATTTCTCTAGAGCCAACTTCAAAAAGATAAATAAAGAACTTTCCAAACTTGTTTGGCCTCATTACAATGAGGACGTCGAGCGAAACTTATCTCACTTCAATAGTACCATATACAGCCTCTTTGAAAAGTTCGTACCAAAGCGCATCTGTTTACGTAATGATGAGCCAATGCAAGTCTGGTGCACTAAAGAACTCAAATCTTTAAAAAATCGAAAGTCACGCTTCTTTAAACTATACAAAAAAACTGGTTTACACTCTGATTATGTACAATACTCTGTTTTGCGCCATAAATATTTAGAATTGAATAAAAAGTGTTACAATGCTTACTTATCATCATCATCATTTATTGGCGCTTAACCGCCTAAGCGATTTTGGCCGTCGCCTATCAAAGCACGCCAGTCATTCCTTTTTAGCGATAACTGACGCCAATTGGAAACCCCAAGGGAGTTCAAGTCATCCTCCACCTGTTGTTTCCATCTCAGTCGAGGCCTCCCCCTTCCTCTGCTGCCGAATTCGGGTGACGATTGGAAAACCTTCTGGGCTGGAGCTTCTTTGTCCATTCGCATGACGTGACCCAGCCAGCGGAGCCTTTGGGCTTTAATCCGCTGAACGATGGTCAGATCTGCGTAAAGCTCGTACAGCTCATCGTTAAATCTCCTTCGATACTCGCCGTCGGCATCACGGGAAGGACCATAAATCTTCCGGAGAACTTTTCTCTCAAATACTCCAAGGGCCATCTCATCTTCTCTTGACATTGTCCATGAATCTGAGCCATACATCAGGACAGGTATGATGAGAGACTTATAGAGCGTGATCTTTGTTCTTCGAGAGAGGACTTTACTTCTCAATTGCCTACTCAGTCCAAAGTAGCACTTGTTCGCAAGAGTGATTCTCCGTTGGATTTCTAGACTGATATTATTTTCGGTGTTAATGCTGGTTCCCAAATAGACGAAGTCCCTCACAGTTTCAAATTTGTAACTATCAACAGTGACGTGGCTGCCAAGGCGCAGGTGCGCCGATTCTTTCTTTGATGACAGCAAATACTTCGTCTTGTCCTCGTTGACCGCAAGACCCACTTTTTTCGCTTCTTTATCCAGTCCAGAGAAGGCAGCGCTTACGGCGCGGTTGTTAAGGCCAATGATATCAATATCATCGGCATACGCCAGCAATTGCACGCTCTTGTAATAGATTGTACCATTGCGGTTTAGCTCTGCTGCTCGAATTATCTTCTCCAGCTTCTCCAATGCTTACTTATGTAAAATTAAAAAGAACATTATTTGCAATCCGAGGACATTTTATGGTTTCGTAAACGCTAAACGCAGGGTAAAAGGGTTTCCTTCATCTATGAAATTTAAAGATAAAATCTCTAGTGACGACCTAGAGATTGCCAACTTCTTTGCTCAATTCTTCAAGTCCAATTATTCTTCTGGAATAAATTTATCATCTAACGGATACCCTTATTTACCACACTCCATTAACTCAATCCATGTTCCTCATTTAAACCCAGAAGATGTTTTATTACACCTAAAGGCCTTAAAGGAGTCTTTCAAATATGGCCCCGACTTAATCCCGACATGCTTTCTTAAAAAGTGTGCTGAATACATCTACCAGCCCTTAACACAGTTGTTTAATCTGTCTCTACAGTGTGGGATTTTCCCAACTTCATGGAAAGAATCTTTTCTTATACCTCTTTATAAAAGTGGGAGCAGGTCCTGCGTAGAAAATTATCGTGGAATAGCAAAGCTCTCCGCCATTCCCAAGTTATTCGAAGCCATCATTACCAATTATCTAGCATTTTCGATCCCAACACTGATTGCAAGTTCTCAACATGGATTTTGTAAAGGCAAATCAACCATAACTAATTTACTTGAATTCACTACCTACGTCTCGAATGGGTTTAGAAATAATTTAAGCACTGACGTTATATACACCGACTTTAGTAAAGCATTTGACAAAGTTTGCCACGCTTTACTCATACATAAACTTGATCTCATAGGCTTTCAACCTGGTTTTACTCGTTGGATCTCCTCCTATCTTTGTGGTAGAACACAACGTGTAATTTTAAAAAATACGTTTTCAAATGCCATTGATGTCTCTTCTGGTGTCCCTCAGGGCAGTCACCTTGGCCCGGTTCTGTTTTTTGCTATTCATAAACGACATGTGTACAACAATTAAGTACTCTAAAATCTTGTTATATGCTGACGATGTGAAACTATTTAAGTCATATGCGTTGACGGAGGAACGTTCTTTGCTTCAAACGGACTTAGACCACTTAGTTACTTGGTGCAACGTAAACTATATGCCGCTTAATCTGGCAAAATGTAAATTCATGTGTTTCTCTCGTGGAACTCTTCAACCAGCTTCTTATTCGATAAACAATTATACTCTTGAACACGTTAATGTTTTTGTTGACTTGGGTGTGATGATGAACTGTAAACTTAGTTTCAATCCTCATATCGAGGCTACTGCCAATAAGGCCAGAGGTGTTTTAGCCTTCGTGAAAAGGTGGTCAAAAGAATTTAGCGACCCTTATATTACTAAGACCCTTTTTACTACATTAGTTAGACCAATATTAGAATACGGCTCGATTATATGGAATCCGCGTTATCAAATTCATATAGATAAGCTAGAATCTATTCAAAAACAATTCTTACTTTTTGCATTGAGAGATCTACGATGGGATCCTTCGTGTAACCTTCCTCCTTATACTAATCGCTTGAAACTTATCAATCTCCCTACCCTTGCTAGCCGTAGAGAAATGCTAGGTGTAATATTCATGTGTAAACTCCTAAACGGGTGGATTTCAAGCCCTCCTCTTTTGAACGAAGTTAACTTTAATATTCCCTCACGAGCCTTAAGACATTTTAAACCTATTCTTCTGAAGCAATGTAGAACCAACTATCAATTACACGAGCCGTTCCAGTGTTTGTGCGAAAATTATAACTCTCATTCAGACACTTTTGATATTTCGGACTCGCTTTTCATTATTAAAAAAACTATCCTATTCTCTCTTAACAATTGATTTCTACGTAGTATCAATTTATGTATTTTTATTATCTATTTATTTTCGTATTACACTCAGCTGATGAATTTTTCTCTGTAGCTGAGCAGTTTGAGATCTCGACGCTTAACAAACCTCCGCCTTTCAAACACTCGGCAAATTTAATCCGCGCGTTATGCGGATGCGCCCCTCGTGTCGGTCGGGCGGGATGGTGGGTAAAATCCGTTGGGCATAATAATAACAAGATGAAAAAAAGTAATAAAAACCTTAAAAATAATGATACAACCATGTATACTGCCCAGCAGAGGAGGAAAATGCTGGAGCAAGCGAGAACGCAACGTCGGAGGACAAACTCCATTTCTTCATCAGCCGAGAGGTCGACAGCGATGGCAACTACGAGTCGATCAGCTCTGGATAATAAGGGGGCAATCCCCAAAGTAAGTACCGGTACAAACACGGTGAAGCCAACAACGGCTGATGCTAGAGCCCTAGTAAGTGCCGGTACCGAAACCAAGTCTTTAACGTCTGTGGCAGTGGTCTCACGACCTGGCCCCAGAGATCCAAATAAGGGAACGACCGCGATGGCAACTACGGGTCGAAATTTACGCCAAAAGACATCTCCCAGTCGCTCTGAGTACTTGGACAAAAGAGCGGCCGCGAGGATACTGAAGAAATACGAGGGTATTTCACAAGAGACGCTATCGCCGAATGCTAGGAAGACGGTGGAGATGGCTGAAGCTATCTTACCGAACTTCCAAAGCGATTACGCGCCAAAGAAGGTTAATATAAATCCCTTTAAACGCCAGAAATCGGACGTGGATTTAAAACCTCACCCGAAGCGGCAGAAACACGCCCCCGTAATGGGTAAACTCAGCTTTGCTGAAGTGACTAAGGATAGGATCCTCATAGGCGTCATTGACCGAGGTAATGAAAACTGGGCCATCCCTAGGGACCAGTGGCGGTTCGTCCGGAACGCTATCGGTAATGCCCTTCTCGACATTATGGATGAGTCTCCGGGTGCCACTCCGATGGGTTCTGATGCGGGATGGCACCAGGGCCGAATCAAGGTATTCGCTTGCGAGGATGCAAAAACTGTTGCACTGTACAAGGCAGCAGCTGCAAGACTAGGTGAGATCTACCAAGGGGCAAGAATCGAGGTTGTCGACTGGAAGGACATCCCGGCTCGGCCAAGGGCAAGAGCGTGGATTCCTGCTATCCCTGCTGAACCTGAGAGAATTCTCAGGATGCTGAGGATCATGAACCCGTCTCTCCCGACGCAGGACTGGGGTGTAAATCTGGTCGAGGACGCGGTAGGGCCTGATAGGCAAGTGGTCTTCACCTTGAATAAGGAGGCACTCGAGCCCCTTAAACGGTGCAATGGACGAGTGCACTACGGCATGGGTCAGATCGTGATCCACGTATACCGCGGCGATGCACAGCGCGCTGCTATTTCGGCTGCACCGGAGGACTCGGACATCGCAGTGCCGGAAGGGGAGTCGGAGATGTCCGACTCGGAAAGTATGGTATCTGCCACGTCAAATGGCGAAGGAGCAGTGAACAGCTCGGAGATGGGAGACAGCCTGCTGGACGGGGAGGACCTCAACGTCACAGTGATAGCAGCTAGTCCTGAGCGCACCACAGTTGACACTGCCACAGTTAGGAGGATCTCTGCCACGCCAAACCGTGGTCTGAAGAAATCGTCGTTGAAAGATAAGCCTCCAGACGAGGTGGAACTCGACGATACGGCGGTGGCAGGGAAGTCTGAGCACTCTCATGTTGGTGGTGATTCAGATAAACCTGCACAAATCTAAAGCAGCCTCGGCTGCTTTAATCAGTCGTCTCTCTAAAGGCGACGTAGATGTGGTCCTCATCCAAGAACCCTGGGTCAACAGCTCAAGGATTTGCGGTTTGGGGACTAAGGGTTATAAGCTTATTCGAGCCAGCGAGGGGGGCCGGGTTAGAGCCTGTATTTTAGTTAAGTCTGAGCTGAATGCATTTCTCTTGCCCAACTATACCAATGGTGACGTTACAGCTGCCAGTCTAACAGTCGACAGTACCAGTCTGACGATTGCGTCGGTCTATATGCCCTACGACGCCGAAGAACCTCCGCCACAGAGGGAGGTAAAAGACCTGGTGGCAAATTTTTCCATGGGTCATCTTATTATCGGAACTGACGCCAATGCTCATCACGTCCAGTGGGGAAGCTCCGATATCAATGCTAGAGGAGAGTCGTTGTTTGACTATTTGTTAACAACTAACCTGGTAGTTTGCAACGTGGGTAACGAACCTACGTTTATTACTAAAACCCGTAGGGAGGTAATAGATCTCACTATTTGCAGCGAAGGCGCTTATGAGTGGGTCAGAAAATGGCGCGTTCTCGATGAGCACTCATTCTCCGACCACCGGTACGTAGAAATAGTTCTAGACTTTTCTGTTGAGCAGCCGGTTATGAAACGCAACCCACGTAACACTAACTGGCAGCTACACAATGAAATACTATCTAGGGACTTACCAGCACTGCCCCCACAAGTCCCCTCATCAGTAGGGGAGTTGGAGGATCTGGTAAAGACCTTTACAACGGCGCTCTCGAATGCCTTAGAGCAGGCTTGCCCAGTGCCAAAACCACGCGGTAAACATAGGCCGCATTGGTGGTCCTACGACCTGGACTCGCTCCGAAAATCATGTAGGACACAATTTAATAAGGCCAAGAGCCTTGGCACGGAGACTCAATGGCTCGAATATAAAGTTAAACTCAGGGCCTACAAAAAAGCTCTGAGGCAGGCGAAGAGAGTATCGTGGAGAAATTTCTGCACTGGGGTCGAAAATGTCGACGATACAGCGAGACTTAGACGAGTGCTCTCAAAAACTCAAACAGCCACAAGCTATTTGCGCAAACCTGACGGATCCTGGACCAGCACGGAGAGGGAAACCCTAGAGCTGCTCTTGAATACGCACTTCCCAGGGAACTTGCATGAGGAACCCGTAGCACCTACAACAAACCTGGCTGTATACATACCCATCACGGAGGAAAAGGTTAGGTGGGCGGTTAAGAGCTTCGAACCGTTCAAGGCTGCCGGGCCAGACGGGATTATTCCCGCACAACTCATAAACACGCTGGAGACATCACCCAAATGGCTGGTATTTCTCTATACAGCCTGCCTGGCTCTTAGCTACATTCCGTGCTCCTGGGGAAGTGCCACGGTAGTGTTTATTCCTAAGGCGGGGAAGGCGTCTCATTACGAGCCGAAGGACTACAGGCCGATCAGTCTCTCATCCTTTGTGCTCAAAACCTTCGAGAGGATAATAAATGACTACCTCTCCTCTACTATTGATAGCAACCTGATCTGTAGCTATCAGCATGCGTACACCAAAGGGAAATCTACAGAAACTGCGCTTCACAGCCTAGTTTCTGTTATTGAAAAATCGCTGTATGAGAAGGAGTACTGTCTTGTGGCCTTTTTAGATATTGAAGGAGCCTTCAACAACATAAGCCCTGATGCTATAAACACCGCTTTAACAAGTCTGGGCATAAGCAGGTCTCTTATTGGACTTATTGATCAACTGCTAAGGGGTAGACGAATAGTTTCATCACTGGGCTCGGTTGACTTATCACGCTATGTCACAAGGGGAACGCCTCAGGGTGGTGTTCTCTCCCCGCTTCTATGGAACCTCACTGTCAACTCGATGCTGCGAGACACAAGCTGGGGGGGGGCGGGAAGGTAGTGGCATATGCAGACGACTTAGCTATAGTATATAGGGGCAAATTCCCACAAACCCTGTGCGACTTGATGCAAGCAGCACTGCGAGAGGTTTCCTCATGGTGCTCGCGCTGCGGACTGAGCATCAACCCGGGAAAAGTAGAACTGGTTCTTTTCACCAACCGCTATAAGATACCACCGCTAACACTACCAAAACTGAATGACGTGCACCTGAACCTGGCTGACAAAGCCAAGTTCTTAGGCACAGTTCTGGATAGGAAACTAACCTGGAAGGAGAATGTTCTTCAGCGCCAGAAGAAAGCGTGTATTGCACTCTACACATGCAAAAGAGCCATTGGAAAGAAATGGGGGCTCAGCCCCAAAATATGCAAATGGATCTACACCGCAATCATTCGACCAATCATGCTCTATGGAGTTGTGGTATGGTGGCCTGCGCTGAGCAAGGCAACAAACCTTAATCTGCTAGGTAAAGTACACAGATCTTGCATGATCTGTATAAGCGGTGCGTTAAGAACAACGCCCAATGAAGCACTCCAGGCCATTCTTGGCATTTTGCCACTCGATCTGGAAGGGCACCGGGTAGCAGCAGCATCGGCTCTACGTCTAAGGGAAACGTCCGGCTGGGGCGCAAGCACTACTGGACACGCCTGTATTTTGGGATCCTATAGCTTTCTTCCGCTGAGCACGGATCGTTGTGCGACCACAACAGTCGGCGATAGCTGTTTTAAAATCAACATTCGCAGCAGGGAAGAATGGGAGAGCACGGATTGGAGTCCCGCCACTCATGGCGGCACTTCCATTTATACTGATGGCTCGAAGTTAGACGGCAGAGTTGGAGGAGGGGTTTATTCAAAGGATCTGAACCTTGAACTCTCCTTCAGACTACCTGATCACTGCAGTGTCTTCCAGGCTGAAGTTTCAGCAATCATGGACGCCGCGGCTTGGATAGGCCAACACACTATCGGACACGACATTTTTATATTCAGCGACAGCCAGGCGGCCATCAAATCCCTTGGCTCTTATTCGTTCAACTCTGAACTGACGCTCAGCTGTCGTCGATCTCTACAGGAGATGGCCCAACAGAATCGCGTGAACCTCACATGGGTCCCGGGGCATAGGGACATTGAGGGAAATTGTAGGGCAGACGAACTTGCGAGGCAGGGCACGACCAAGCAGGTTCTTCGGGATAAAGAGCGCTTAGGTATGCCGTTTGCCACTTGCAAGCTTATGCTGAAGGAGTACACACTCCGCCAAGCCAACGAAAGATGGCTGCAATCTCCAGGATGCCGGATATCCAAAGAAACCTGGCCGAAATGGGATCATAAAAGATCGAGACAAATTTATGCCCTAAGGAGAAGAGAAATCTCCATATTAATAGGCGTATTGACTGGGCACTGCCTCATTGGTAGGCACGCAGAAAGACTAGGTGTGCCCTACCGACGATGCTGTAGGAGTTGTAAGGACGATGAGAGGAGGAAACGGTGGAGCACCTCATCTGCAACTGCCCGGCTTTAAGTGGCGCGAGAATGCGCTTTTTGGGAGTTCCCTTCCTGGTTAGCCTACGCCAGGTCACGGAGCTGGACATAAAGGGCCTGATGGCCTTCATCAAGTCATCTAAATGGTTCGAGGAGGAGTAACGGTGTCGGTATAGGAACGTCAGTCCCGGGATTCTGCTATGTGGAGAATTCCGTTAATACCGGGATTTTCCATATGGCAGGGTCCCGGAACTGACTTTCCTAGTGTTGGTGGTATCACAACGGGCCTTTTAATACTGGCCTAGGTGTGCCTCTACGGTAGCCACTTGAACCTAACCTAACCTATGTGTTACTGACGGCACTGAGCTACACAGCCAGTACATAGGCTTAGAAGTAAATATGTATTTAGCAAGTAAGAATTTTAGAGTTAGAAATTAGTATAAATAAGCCACCAAATTTTTCAATAAAGAACTATGATTCAACGGGACAAGTCAACCATCTCATCTTTTATATTATTTCAGGATGTTTCAGCAATAATTTAAATAACTATATTTCTGGCGATCCTGCGCGTATGGTAATCTTATACGCGTACCTATCGAACAAGATTAAAACCTAAATTATTTTGTAATCATTAAATTTACCGATTTGCATCTTTAATACTAGCAGCTTTGGAGGTTTCGTACGTTTTGTTTCAACGGGAAAACCAGTGAAAATTTCAACAAGAGCAAAAATATAACTACAAAACTAACATTTGCATTAATTTTGTAACAAAAACCAAGCAACTAACAAATATTTTTGTAAAGCAGGAGTTATTAGCTTTCAAATGTTGTTAAAAAAAATCTATAGCATTACTACAAGCCGAAACATAATAATTTCAGTTGTTGCATGTTTTCATCACCTTAGGAAAAATTGCAGTATCTATATATTAATAGGCTAACACTCTCCCCATACAAACAGTCGTAACCCAATTTCGTATAGTATATTTGGATAGATCTCTATAAAATTTATATTGAAACCTTAGAATGGACTAATCTGGTGTCTCACCAAAAAAAATTTTAAAAATTATTTTTAGTTTATTTGTTATTAAACAAAAAAGAGGTCTCCAAACTCTCCAGCTATTTTGTTATCTCCACATTCTGTTATACCCGAACTATACATCACTACTCAGCACTCTTATAAAACTCCCAAAGACACAACCATCCGCCCATTCCCTTACACACACACGTAAATATCTTTGCAATGATCCAGCAGTTGCCACTTGCTTTTATTTTTGTGCCAAAAAAAAAACAACAAAATGTACCAAATCATATCATCTTCGGCATCTAAACACCATTTGTAAGCTAAGAAATCCAGCTTCACTTCTGGCTTTATATATTTAACTTTTTGCCTATTGGTAAAGTTTATTTTTTTAACGATATGATTTTGTAAGAAAATTCCACAATGTTAAGATCGAAATTTAAATATCGTACGGACTTTAACTAAAGAACAATTTTACATGACACTAATGCTGATTTCGTTGAACATGTTTACACCCTTGCACAGAATACTGTAAAAGTGTGATAAAAGTGTACCCGTTCTACATGAAACTGTTATATCGATAAAACGAACAAAAAACATTGACCGTTTGCTATGCTATGTGCATGAATAATTAGGTTTCGGTTATCAACCATATTCAATTGTTATTGCAAAATCCAATTTTTTTTCACCAAATTTATCTGTCAAATAAAATTTTCGTCAGCTGATTTTCAGTGCAACCAACTATCCTGTCAAAGCTTCAGATGGTAAAAAGTGTGAGTTTTTTAGGAAATGAAAGCATATTCTGTTTGACGTTTTACCTTCATTTTGCAAACGAAAACGGAAAATTTAAGAGTGTAAAAATTGCGCATTTGTTTCCTTTAGGGATCAACCGCTAATAAATTAGCTAAAATTATGGGAGATAGCTCAAAAGACAGGTTTTGGCCTCAGGATCACGAGTCCGGAAGCGCTTTTTTAATTTTTTGTTTCTATGGAAAGTTATGGTCAAAAAATCGAAAAATGACCCACGGCACGCATTTTTTCGCACGTTTTTAGGTACAGCCTAATAAAATTACAACAACCACATGAAAACTTGCCACTTTGATTGCAAATATCTCTTCAGAAAAGCAAAATATTAAAAGCCGTTTTTTGAGCTATCTGCCATAATTTTAGCTAATTTATTAGCAGTTGACACCTAAAGTAAACAAATACCCATTTTTACTTTGATTATTTGATATTCTAAGCTTTTCTCGATCTTGTCAAAGTTTAATTCACTTTGAAATTTTTAGGGGGTTAAATATTGGAAAAGTATATTTTCTAAGGAGTGTATTGGGGTGTGGTTGCTGTGTGACCTTGCCCAATTCCGACTCTTGCGTCCTCGTTCGTACACTCTGGGCAACGTGAGCTATCTAGGCTCGCGGCAGAAAGAGAGGCAGCCCCGGTGGGGCCACTCTAACATAGTTGGTTCAAGGGCTCACCGAGGTCGTTTGTGCAGCGTCTGTTCACCATGAGGTGCGGCTGCAAGCGGGCGTTTGTCTTGAAGCAAGCGGCTCGCTATATAAATGTGTAAATATTCTAAAAAAAAAACCTCCGAAACGGGTTGTGCGCTGGGTTTGGGACCCGCCACGTAAAAAACCTAATTCCAATGAAAATAAAAAGTACAAAGCCTCGGATGAGAACCCCCTTTAATGTTGACGACCCGGCAAAACGAATTATGGACTACGAGAAGGATATTAGGGCATGTACGTGGAATGTCCGGACCCTTTCTAGGGAGCGTACCGCTGCCCGACTGGTTGATGTCCTCGCGAAGATAAACTTGAACAAACCTATGATCGCTGCCCCCTGCATGATATCAAAATCGTGCTTGGCGACTTTAATGCCAAGGTGAGCAAGGAAGGAGTCTTTGGCCCTACAGTTGGAAAATTCAGTCTCCACGATATAACATCCCCCAACGGCACTAGGTTGATTGACTTCGCCGCTTCCCGCAATATGGTCATCAGTAGTACCAGGTTCCAGCATAAGCGAATACACCAAGACACCTGGCTGTCCCCTGATCAAAGAACAAGAAACCAAATTGATCATGTCATGATCGACGGCAGACACAGCTCCACCGTTCTAGACGTGCGTACCCTACGCGGTCCCAATATCGACTCGGACCATTATCTTGTTTCAACCAAGATACGCACACGCCTCTGTGTAGCGAAGAAAGTACGCACAGTAACGGAAGGAAAGTTTCACGTCGAGAAGTTGCGCGTGACACAGACAGCTGATAATTTCTCCACTCGACTCTCACACCTGCTATCGGAGAGCAATCCTCGACCTAACGATGTAACCGAGCAATGGAAGCATGTCTCTCACTCATTACGTACCGCCGCTGAAGCCACTATAGGGTTTCAGCGAGCCCGCAAGAGCAACTGGTACGATGAGGAAAGCACCACAGCCTCGGACAAAAAAGGCGCTGCCTACAAGGAGACGTTGCGAACGGGCGCAACCCGCAGTGTATGGCAACAATATCGCGAGGCAAAGAAGGAAGAGAGACGCCTTTTCAGAAAAAAGAAAAGTGAGGCCGAAAGGCGTGAGTGTGAGGAGCTTGAGATGCTGGCTGACAGGAATGATGCCCGAAAATTCTATGAAAAGATCCGGCGGATGACGGAAGGTTTTAAGACCGGGGCAAGCTCCTGTATGGACAATAATGGTGACCTGGTAACCGACGTACAAAGTGTACTTAAATTATGGAGGGAGCACTTCTCCTCACTGCTAAATTGCGAGGGAGACGTCGAACCCTATACCCCAATCCCTGACGATGGAAAAGTCGTCCCACCACCTGACTATGATGAAGTGAGGATAGCTATTTGGTAATTTAGGGTCGATGCTTAAATATTACCTTTATTTATTCGGATAAAATATACAAAATTTAGATGAATATGATTTTAGGTTGTGTTCGCTAGCGTGATCGCAAAAAGAGAAGAACGTAGCAAACAAAAAGTAAACAAACTTGACAGTCGATTTTGAACAGTGCTGCCCAGTGCTGATATTCGTCAAGGGTATACTAGACAGTTGTATTCACAAGTAGGTGGCGCTGAGCTTGGCCTGAGGGTGCATTTACTTAGACTGCCACAACCAGCCCCCATCCAGTCTGTGTGTGGTTACAAACACAGACGATTAGGAAATCGAACTTTTCTTCCCGCTCTTGTTGTGGTTGTCGTCGTAGGTTCCTTGTTCTTAATGGAAGATGGTTCTGCTTTCTCCGTAACATTTTCGACGTCGACGAATGCTGCCTTCAACCTGTCGATTGATATGTTTTTCTTCATGTTTTGGATTTTCACTGTATAATATTTTGTGTGTCGTTTTATAATCGGAAATGGTCCGTCGTATGGCTGTTGTAGCGGCGGACCAACTGTATCGTTTCGCACAAATACCTGTTTGCATTGGTGTAGCTCTTTTTGCATAAATGGTTTTGTCTTTGCGTGATGCGCTGTTTGAGTTGGCCGAATCGAGTTCATTATGCGTCTGAATTCTTGGATAAATTCCGCTTCGTTTGGTTGAGTTTTCGGTTCGGTGAAAAATTCTGCTGGTAATCGTAAGTTCTTACCATAAACTAGCTCCGCCGGCGTTGCCTGAATATCGTCTTTAAAAGTTGATCGCAGGCCGAGCATGATGAGGGGTAACTCGGAGGCCCAGTTTTTTCCATCTTTACACTTCAAAGCTGCCTTAAGTGTGCGGTGAAAGCGCTCGACTAACCCATTAGATTGTGGATGGTATGCGGTTGTGCGGAGGTGACGTATGCCAAGTCGGTCGTTGAGCTGCTTAAAGATTTGGCATTCAAATTGTCGGCCTTGGTCTGTCGTAATCTTGGATGGTATACCGAATCGTGCGATCCATGTTTCTATGAGTGTGGTGGCGATGGTTTCGGCCGTTATGTTTTTGATTGGTGTCGCTTCTGGCCATCGTGTAAACCTGTCGACCATCGTAAGCAGATACCGGAACTCGTTTGACGGCGGCAAAGGGCCGACTATGTCGATGTTAATATGGTCGAAACGGGATTCGGTTGAGTCGTATCGCTCAGGTGCAGTTCTATTATGCCGTTGGATTTTAGATTTTTGACATGGTATGCAATGCTTTGCCCAGAGAGCGACGTCCTTATGAATGTTAGGCCAAAAAAATCGTTCTTTGATAAGACGGGTGGTAGACCGAATGCCGGGGTGTGAAATATTATGTACTGCGTTGAAAACAGTTTTACGACAGGGCTTTGGTACGTATGGTTTGCAGCTGTTGTTTATGATATGGCATTAGATTTGCTGTTTAGAGTTGACTACTGGCATTTTCGTTAAGGTGATACTTTGGTCGTTTTTTTGCAGGATAGACCTGAGCTCGCTGTCTGTTTCTTGGTCTGTAGCAATAGCGTCGTAGTCTACGAAATCACGCTGCAATTCATCAATGCGGGAGAGGAAATCGGGTACGATATTTTCTTCTCCCTTTACGTAGCGTATATCAGTCGTGAATTGGCTGATGTAATGTAGGTAACGTAGGTGTCGCGGCTCTGCCCTTTCGGGTTTCTGCTTGAACGCGAACGTGATCGGCTTATGATCGGTATAGATTACGCACCGCCTGCCTTCGAGTTGGTCGGCAAAGTATTTGACACTTTTGTATATAGCGTAAAGTTCTCTTGAGAACGTACTCCAGCTGCGCTGAGATGCCGTCAATTTGTGTGAAAAAAACCCGAGAGGCTGCGCCTCGTTGTTTTTCATCTGATTCAATACACCGCCGATGCAATTGTCGGACGCATCGACTGATAGCGTGAGTGGTACGTTCGCTTGTGGATGAGCAAGTAGAGTAGCATTGGCTAATTTTGTTTTAAAGTCGCTGAATGCTTTTCGTGCTTCGTCGGTCCACTGAATTTTACGCTTGTCGTTTTTGATGTTGCCCGGTATCAGCGCTTGGAGAATACCCTGCGTGTGTGCGGCTCCGGGTATAAACCTTCGATAAAAATTTACGATGGCGATAAAGCGTCGAAGGTCTTTAGCGATGGTCGGCTCCTTGTAGTCATTTATGGCTTCTACTTTTTCTGGGAGCGGTGAAATACCTTCAGGCGTGACTAAATGGCCAAGATACTTTACATTTGGCTGCCCAAAAACGCACTTGTTTGCATTAATGGTTAAACCGTATTCCTTTAACCGATCGAGTACGACTCGGAGATGTTGCTCGTGTTCGTCGTCGGTGCTGGACGCGATGCAGATGTCATCTAGATATGGTACGACGAAATCTAGTCCACGAAATACGGTGTCGATGTGCCGTTGGAAAGTTTGGCCCGCGTTGCATAACCCAAACGTCATGTATCGGAACTCATACAGGCCGAACGGAGTTGTTATGGCTGTTTTTTCGATGTCGTTGGGATGCATCGGTATTTGGTGGTACGCTCTCTCCAGGTCGATGGTTGAAAATATGCGTTTGCCCGCAAATACCTGATGAAATGTTTGGAGATTTGAAATGGGGTACCTGTCTTTTTCTGTCACGGCGTTTAGCGCCCTATAATCACCGCATGGTCGCCAGGTGTTATCTTTCTTTGGGGCCATGTGCAGTGGTGAAGCCCATTGGCTTTTTGATGGCTGACAAATGCCTTTTGAAATAAGGTATTCAAATTCTTCTTTGGCAATTTTCAGCTTTTCCGGTGTAAGGCGGCGTGGTTTGGCGTGCACTGGCGGTCCGTGCGTTATTATGTGGTGGAACGTAGAAGAGTTCGTGATTGGCTTGTTTCGCGATGGTGTCAAAAGCTCTTTAAATTCTGATAGTAGCTTAGTGTACTTGTTCGTGTCGGTAACGAGTTTGATGCCAGTGATGGCTGAGGTTCTAGTTATGCCATATGCACACAACTTTGTTTTTCTGTCGATTAGCGACTTGTTTTTCAAATCTACCAATAGGTCGTGGTGGGTTAAAAAATCTGCGCCTATGATAGGCGTTTTCACATCAGCAACGCAAAATGTCCATTCGAACAAGCGACGGAGGCCAAGGTTTAATTTAACTGTTTTCTGGCCAAATGTTTGTATAGGAGTTCCGTTTGCGGCGTAAATTGACGGAGTTACAGATGTTTTGCTTTTGATGTTGGTTATAGTTGCTGGAATCACCGATATGTCTGCTCCGGTGTCAACGAGGAAATGCTTGTTGTCGTTCAGATTTTTTATGAAGAGACGGAGGCTGGTATTATCGTGGTCGAGCTGGCAAGCGCCTCTATCCTGTGCTCGGAGATTTAGTTTTTTGAGGCTTGCTGGGCACCGCTCGTATTGCGGTCGAATTTGCATGGTGACCTGCATTTTCGTGCATTTGTTCCGTATTTATGATGGTACCAGCAAGTATCATCTTGTGGGCGATTTCTCGAACTTGATCTCGATGATCTTCCTTGGCTGTCACGATGCGGTCGTTTGAAGTTTCGGAGCTCACGGGATAGTGCGTCGATCTGGCGTTGCATTTCTTGAATTTGGTTCGCAGATTCGTTGCTGTGACTCGGTCGTGCGATTGCTGCCTGCTGTGGGCTTTGTTGAATGGCTTGTACTGAAGCGTTGATGCCTCTAGTAGCTTCCATTACACGGTCGGCCATTGTTGCTGCGTTTGTTAGAGTTATGTGCTCGTCCGCAGAAAGTATTGCGCGCATTTGCTCTGGAAGATTTCGGAGCCATAATTGTTTTAGCAGCTCATCTGTTACTGGTGTAGCTGCGGCCTTTGTACGCATTTCGGCTAACAACTGTGACGGTTTTCGGTCGCCGAGTGATAGTTCGCCCAGCAGTTTTGTTAGTTTCGTTTGTGTACTATCGGCAAACTCATTAATAATTCGTGCTTTGAGCGTTTCGTACATTTCATTACGTGGTGGTGGGTTAGTGCGAAAATCGGCAAGTTTATACATAACGCGTGTTGGCAATTGCCCAATTATAGTGCAGTACCGCTTTTTATCGGAAACGATTCCTGCCGCTTCGAATGCTGCTTCAACTTGCCAAAACCATAAGTCCGTCTGTTCCTCTACGAAGTCCGGAAGCTTGACCTTCCCTGGTCAATCGTGTGCACTGCTGCTGCGGCCGCCGTAGTGGTATTGCTTGGTGCCGCTGGTTGGTGCGATACTTGTGGCTGTTGGTCGTTGTCTTTAATATTCATCTTTACAGGTAATTAAACTTTCGTCGGGGTCACCAGTTTGGTAATTTAGGGTCGATGCTTAAATATTACCTTTATTTATTCGGATAAAATAAACAAAATTTAGATGAATATGATTTTAGGTTGTGTTCGCTAGCGTGATCGCAAAAAGAGAAGAACGTAGCAAACAAAAAGTAAACAAACTTGACAGTCGATTTTGAACAGTGCTGCCCAGTGCTGATATTCGTCAAGGGTATACTAGACAGTTGTATTCACAAGTAGGTGGCGCTGAGCTTGGCCTGAGGGTGCATTTACTTAGACTGCCACAGCTATATCCCGGCTCAAAAACAACAAAGCGCCTGGAAAAGACGGACTACCCGCCGAGCTGTTCAAACACGGAGGCGAAGAGCTGGTAAAAAGCACGCATCAGCTCTTATGCATAATATGGTCAGACGAATGCATGCCTCCGGATTGGAATTTAAGTGTGCTTTGCCCAATCCACAAGAAAGGCGATCCCGCTAACCGCACCAACTACCGCGGAATCAGTCTTAATATCGCCTATAAGGTTCTTTCTAGCGTGTTGTGTGAAAGGCTGAAGCCCATCGTAGACAAACTGATTGGACCTTATCAGTGTGGCTTTAGACCTGGTAAGTCTACCATCGACCAGATTTTCACGATACGCCAAATCCTGGAGAAGACGCATGATAAAAGAATCGACACACACCATCTCTTTGTCGATTTCAAAGCCGCTTTTGACAGCGCAAAAAGGAGTTGCCTGTATGCCGCCATGTCTGAATTTGACTTCCCTGCGAAGCTTATACGGCTTTGCCAAATGACGTTGAGCAATACCAACAGCTCCGTCAGAATCGGGAAGGACCTCTCTGAGCCATTTGAAACCAAACGAGGCTTCAGACAGGGCGACTCCCTTTCGTGCGATTTCTTCAATCTGATGCTGGAGAAGATAATTCGAGCAGCAGAGCTAAACCGCAATGGTACAATCTTTTACAAGAGCGTGCAATTGCTGGCGTATGCCGATGATATTGATGTCATTGGCCTTAACAACCGCGCCGTAAGCGCTGCCTTCTCTGGACTGGATAAGGAAGCGAAAAAAGTGGGTCTTGCCGTGAACGAGGACAAGACGAAGTATTTGCTGTCATCAAAGAAAGAATCGGCGCACCTGCGCCTTGGCAGCCATGTCACTGTTGATAGTTACAAATTTGAAACTGTGAGGGACTTCGTCTATTTGGGAACCAGTATCAACACCGAAAATAATATCAGTCTAGAAATCCAGCGGAGAATCACTCTTGCCAACAAGTGCGGTTAAGCGCCAATAAATGATGATGATGATGATATTTTCTAAGCAGAAAATATACTTTTCATACAATTGAAGATTAGCCAGAAAAATATCCCCAATTGTCTCATTTAGAGCAAAACTGTAATTAGAACTGACAAGTATAAGTAGTTGCTGGCGTCATGGCAGACACCTCGATTGTCAGAACTCTGATTTTTTTTAGTTTTCCTTGCTTTGAAACATAAAAATTAAAAAAAAAAAACCTTTTTAAATTTTTGCCTTCGCGGAGAATCGAAGTAAGGTGTCCTGCCAGTAGTATACACTTATATAAATTGTAATCTCAAATAATTTCAACTAAACTACATTAATTAAAAGTCAGTAATTTTTGGGAATAGTATTTCTTGATGGTGAGAGACATTTTCCTTGTTAATATAAAACCTAGAATAACTGGTTTGTTTGTGCTAAGAAAGTTCAACTATAATTTTGCGTCTATCTCGGCTGGTATGTAAACTCTAACCCTCATATTCATAAAAAATAAAATTCGTTTATATTTTGATTATATCGTCGCTCCCAACGAAGACTAACTCGGTTCAGTTAGCGTGGAAGGCTAACATGGTCCGTTCTCTGCGTCAAAGACTAACACACTTCAGTTTTCTGAGTCGAAGACTAACACACTTCGGTTTTCTGCGTCGAAGACTAACACACTTCAGTTTTCTGCGTCGAAGACTAACACACTTCGGTCTCTGCGTCGAGAAATTCGCAAGTGTATGCAAACCCAAAGCAAACACGCTTTGAAAAGAGGATTGAAATGGGCTTGGGTTATGAGATTTGTATGAAATTTTCGAATGGTGTTTTGTTTGCTTCTAAACACGCTAGGATAACACAGTGTTTGCTTTTGGTGGAAACTGCGTATAACTTTACAGAGTTATTACATTTGTTAAAAGGGTTGCCGGTACAAAAAAGCAGAACAAAAACAGAACATTTGCTTAAAAAAAGAACATTTCTGTTATTTTCCTTAGAAAAAAAAATACACAGAACAAGCTTCTTAAAAACAGAACTGTTCTGCCAAAAACAGAACGGATGGTCACCGTACTTATACCCATTCTGGCATAAAAAGGGTATAATTAGTCTCTTCAAAGGACATGCTTGAACAAATGCGACAAATTTATTCCATCTAAAAGAGACTAAAAAAATAGTAGTCTACTATGCCTCTGCGATTAACCCTGGACTAATCGCATTTTTTGGAGGGAAATACCATACGAACTTTGATTAAAGTACCATTTTACATGAGTAACTCCACTTTTTTGTATGAAAACACCTTTTCTACTTTTATATTTTGATGTGCTAAGCTTTTTCCATTTATTTTTTTTCACGTATGTAATTTTTAAAGGAGAAAAATATTGGAAAAGTATATTTTCTAAGCAGTATTTTTCAAACTAAAAAGTGAAGTTAGGTTAGGTTCAAGTGGCTGCCGCAGAGGCACACTTAGGCCAGTTTTGAAGGGCCCGTTGTGATACCACCAACACAAGGAAAGTCAGTCCCGGGACCCAGCCAAATGGAAAATCCCTGAGTTGTTGGGATTTTCCACATAGCAGAATCCCGGGACTGACACTCCTAAACCGACACCGTTACTCCTCCTCGAACCACTTAGATGACTTTATGAAGGCCATCAAGTCCTTTGTGTCCAGTTCCGCGATCTGGCTTAGGCTATCCAGGAACGGAACTCCCAAAAAGCGCGTTCTCGCGCCGCTTAAAGCCGGACAGTTGCAGATGAGGTGTTCCACTGTTTCCTCCTCCTCATCATCTTTGCAACTCCTGCTGCATCGTCGGTAGGGCACACTTAGCCTTTCTGCATGCCTACCAATGAGGCACTGACCGGTTAATAACCCTATCAATATGCAGATTTCCCTCCTAGTTAGGGCATAAATGCGTCTAGACCTTTTAAGATCCCATTTTGGCCAGGTTTGTTTCGATATCCGACACCCTGGGGATTGCAGCCATCTTTAGTTGGCTTGACGGAGTGTGTGCTCCTTCAGCATTAGTTTGCATGTGGCAAACGGCATACCTAAGCGCTCTTTGGGCCATCTCCTGAAGAGATCGACGACAGCTGAGCGTCAGTTCAGAGTTGAACGTGTATGAGCCAAGGGATTTGATGGCCGCTTGGCTATCGCTGAAAATAGCTATATCTTCTCCGATAACACGTTTGCTTAACCAAGCCGCGGCGTCTAGGATTGCCGAGACTTCCGCCTGGAAGACGCTACAATGATCAGGTAGTCTGAAGGAGAACTCAAGGTCCAAATCCCTTGAATAAACCCCTCCTCCAACTCTGCCGTCCAACTTCGAGCCGTCGGTGTATATGGAAGTGCCACTATTTCTTTCGGGACACCAATCCGTCCTCTCCCAGTCTTCTCTGCTGGGAATGTTTATTTTGAAACAGCTATCACCGATTGTAGTGGTCGCACAACGATCTGTGCTTAGAGGGAGAAAGCTGTAAGATTCCAGAATACTGGAGTGTCCAATAGTACCCGCCCCCCAACTGGAGGTTTTTCTTAGGCGCAGAGCTGATGCCGCTGCTGACCGAAACCCTTCCAGATCAAGTGGCAAAATGCCCAGAATGACCTGGAGGGCTTTGTTGGGCGTTGTCCTTAGCGCACCGCTTATACAGATCATATTGGATCTATGGACTTTCCGCAACAGATTCAGGTATGTTGCCTTGCTCAGCGCAGGCCACCATACGACGACTCCATATAGCATGATTGGACGAATGATGGCGGTGTAGATCCAACTGCATACTCTTGGGCTGAGCCCCCATTTTTTGCCAATGGCTCTTTTGCATGTGTAAAGAGCGATGCAAGCTTTCTTCTGGCGCTGAAGAACAGTCTCCTTCCAATTCAGTTTCCTGTCCAGAACTATGCCTAGAAACTTGGCCTTATCCGACAAGCCCAGGCGCGTGCCATCTAGTCCTGGTAGGCTTAGTGGCGGTATTTTGTACCGGTTGGTGAAGAGGACAAGTTCCACTTTCCCCGGGTTGATACTAAGTCCGCAGCGAGACCACGACGAAACTTCTCGCAGTGCTACTTGCATCAGGTCACACAGAGTTTGTGGGAACTTGCCTCTGAATGCAATAGCTAAATCGTCTGCGTATGCCACTATCTTCCCGCCCCCCCCAGCTTGTGTCACGTAGCAACGAGTTGACTGTGAGGTTCCATAAAAGCGGGGAAAGAACACCGCCCTGGGGTGTTCCCCTTGTGACATAGCGTGATAACTCAACCGTACCAAGTGAAGAAGCTATTTTCCTTCCCCTTAAAAGTTGGTCAATTAAACCAGTTAGAGGTCTATCTACGCCCAGATTAGTAACAGCGGAGTAGATAGCCACCGGGCTTATATTGTTGAAAGCCCCCTCAATGTCTAGGAAGGCCACGAGACAGTAGTCATTTTCACATAGCGATTTCTCAATGACAGGTACTAGGCTGTGCAGAGCGGTTTCTGTTGATTTACCCTTGGTGTATGCATGCTGATAGCTAGAGATTAGGTTGCTATCAATAGTCGTTGAGAGGTAGTCGTTTAGTATCCTCTCAAAGGTTTTGAGTACAAAGGACGAGAGACTGATCGGTCTGTAGTCTTTTGGCTCGTAGTGGGATGCCTTCCCAGCCTTAGGGATAAACACTACCATGGCGCTTCTCCAGGAGCCCGGCATGTGGTTGAGAGCCAGGCAGGCTGTGAAGAGAAATACCAGCCATTTAGCTGATGTCTCCAACGTGTTTATAAGTTGCGCGGGGATAATTCAGTCCGGCCCGACAGCCTTATACGGTTCAAAGCTCTTAACTGCCCACCTTACCCTTTCCTCAGTGATGGGTATTTTTACTGCCAGGTTTGTTGCAGGTACTAGTGGTGCGTCATGCAGATTCCCCGGAAAATGTGTATTCAAGAGCAGCTCAAGGGTTTCCTCTTCCGTGCTGGTCCAGGATCCGTCAGTTTTTCGCAAATAGCTGATGGCTGTTTGACTTTTCGAGAGGACTCGTCTAAGTCTCGCTGTGTCGTCGACCTTTTCGACGCCAGTGCAGAAATTTCTCCACGAAGTTCTCTTCGCCTGTCTCAGAGCTGTTTTGTAGGCCCTAAGTTTAGCTTTATATTCGTGCCAATGAGGCTCAGAGCCGAGGCTCTTGGCCTTGTTAAATTGTTTCCGGCATGATTTGCGGAACGAGTCCAAATCGTAGGACCACCAATGTGGCCTGTGTTTACCGCGTGGTTTTGGCACTGGACAAGCCTGTCCTAGAGCATTTGAGAGCGCCGATGTAAATGTAGTAACAAGATCCTCCAGCTCCTCTACTGATGAGGGGGCTTGTGAGGGCAGTACTGGGAGGTCTCTGCCTAATATTTCATTGTGTAACTGCCAATTTGTGTTACGTGGATTGCGCTTCATGATTGGTTGTTCTACAATAAAGTCTAAAACCATTTCTATGTAACGGTGGTCGGAGAATGAATGTTCTTCCAGAACCCGCCATTTTCTGACCCACCCATAAGCGCCTTCACTACAGATAGTGAGGTCTATGACCTCCCTACGGGTCTTAGTGTTAAAAGTAGGCTCATTACCCACGTTGCACATTACCAGGTTGGTTGTTAAGAGGTAATCAAACAGAGACTCGCCCCTGGCATTGATATCGGAACTCCCCCATTGGACATGATGAGCATTAGCGTCCGCTCCAATAATAAGATTACCCGTGCAGAAATTTGACACCAGGTCTTTCACCTCCGTTTGTGGTGGGGTTCTTCGGCATCGTAGGACATATAGACCGACGCCACCGTCAGGCGGGTGCTGTCGACCGTTAGACTGATAGCGGTAATATCACCATTGGTGTAGTTAGGTAGGAGAAAGGAGTTCAACTCAGACTTGACCAAAATACACGTTCGGACTTTGCTCTCCTCGCTGGCTCGAATGAGATTGAAGCCCTTAGTCCCCAATCCGCAGAACCTCGAGCTATTGACCCAGGGTTCTTGGATGAGGACCACATCCACGTCGCCTTTAGAAAGACGACTACTTAAAGCAGCCGAAGCCACTTTAGATTTGTGCAGATTAATCTGAAGCACCACCAACATGAGAGCGCACAGACTTCCCTGCCGTCCCCATGTCGTCGAGGTTTGCCCCATCCCGGAGGTTGCCTATCAACGACGAGTTGTTCCGATTAACTGCCCGATATGGCGTTGCAGGAGTCCTGCTGCCTGTAGCGTTAGATGTTAATCGCTCAGCGTTGGCTGCTACCACCGTGACGTCGAGGACTTCCTCGTCCTGTAGGCTGTCCTCCATCTCCGAGTTGTTCACAGCACTATCGGCAAGGGACGTGGCGGATAACATGCTTTCCGCATCGGAATCCTCCGCTTCCTCTTCTGGTAACTCGTTTTCCGGTTCCCACGGAGCAGACGAGAAGGTAGCGCGCTGAGCATCACCACGATATACGTGGATAACGATCTGGCCTACGCTGCAGTGTACTAGGCCATTGCACCTTTTGAGGGGCTCGATTGACTCTTTATTCATGGTGAACACCACCTGTCTGTCGGGCCCCACCGCATCCCCGACCAGATTAACACTCCAGTCATGCGTTGGGAGAGACGGATTCATTAGCCGTAGCATCCCGAGAATTCTGTCGGGTTCGTCAGGGATGGCCGGAATCCACGCCCTTGCCCTTGGACGAGCTGGAATGTCCTTCCAGTCGACGACCTCTATCTTTGCGCCCTTGTAGACTTCACCCAGTTTAGCAGCTGCTGCCTTGTACAGTGCTACAGTGTTTGCATCCGCGCATTCGAGTAATTTAATCTGACCCTAGTGCCAACCCGCATCCGTTACTCGCGCCGAACTACCCGGAAACTCCGGAGCAACGTTGAGAAGAATATTGCCGAGTTCATTTCGCACGTAACGCCACCGGTCCTTGGGGATGGCCAGACGGTCATTGCCTCGGTCAAGGACGCCTATAAGGATCCTGTCCTTGGTTACCTCAGCAAAGCTTAGTTTGCCCGCTCCAGAGGTACTCTGATGCCGCTTGGGAGGGGGATTTAACTCCAGGTCCGATCTCTGGCGCTTGAAAGGGTTAACTTTTAACCTCTTTGGCATGTAAGATTTTTGGAAATCCGGTATCACAGCTTTCGCTAGCTCTACCGATTTACTGGAATTCGGCGACAGCGACTCCTGCGGTACCCCTTCATACCTCTTCAGGATCTTTGCAGCCAATCTTTTCTCGTGGTATGTGAAGCGGCGGGGAGATGTCTCCCGGGCGTGCGGGCCCGTAGTTGCCATCGCGGTCGCTCCCCTTGCCGAAATCTCAGTTGCAGCTTCCTTCCCCTTCGAAACTCCGAGGCGAGGTCGTGAGACCGCTGCCACAGACGTAAAGATACTGGTTGTCATATCAGAGGTTGATGGGAGTTTAGCCGTTGTCCGCTTAGCTGCGTTGGCAACCGCACTGGTGCTAGCTCCCATCAAGTCAATCTTACTCGATAGAGGGTTGGTTGACCGACTCGTCCTTTTGTTATCTCCACATTCTGTTATACCCGAACTATACATCACTATTCAGCACTCTTATAAAACTCCCGAAGCCACAACCATCCGCTCATTCTCTTACACACACGTACATATCTATGCAATGATCCAGCAGTTGCCACTTGCCTTTATTTTTGTGCCAAAAAAGAAACAACAAAATGTACCAAATCATATCATCTTCGGCATCTAAACAACATTTGCAAGCTAAGAAATCCAGCTTCACTTATGGCTTTATATATTTAACTTTTTGCCTATTGGTAAAGTTTATTTTTTTAACGATATGATTTTGTAAGAAAATTCCACAATGTTAAGAACGAAATTTAAATATCGTACGTACTTTAACTAAAGAACAATTTTACATGACACTAATACTGATTTCGTTGAACATGTTTACACCCTTGCACAGAATACTGTAAAAGTGTGATAAAAGTGTACCCGTTCTACATGAAACTGCTATATCGATAAACGAACAAAAAACATTGCCCGTTTGCTATGCTATGTGCATGAATCATTAGGTTTCGCTTATCAACCATATTCAATTGTTATTGCAAAATCCAATTTTTTTTCACCAAATTTATCTGTCAAATACAATTTTCGTCAGCTGATTTTCAGTGCAACCAACTACCCTGTCAAAGCTTCAGAGGGTAAAAAGTGTGAGTTTTTTAGGAAATGAAAACATATTCTGTTTGACGTTTTACCTTCATTTTGCAAACGAAAACGGAAAACTAAAGAGTGTAAAAAATGCGCATTTTTTGATGAAACGAAATCACCATAACTCTACTTTTTTACGAAAAACACATTTTTGGGTATTTGTTTCCTTTAGGGGTCAACAGCTAATAAATTAGCTAAAATTATGGGAGATAGCTCAAAAGACAGGTTTTGGCCTCAGCATCACGAGTCCGGAAGCGCTTTTTTAATTTTTTGTTTCTATGGAAAGTTATGGTCAAAAATCGAAAAATGACCAATCGTATTTTTTGCAGGGAAATACCATACGAACTTTTACTAATGCACCTTTTTACATAAGTAACCCCACTTTTTTGTATAAAACCACATTTTTTACTTTGATAATTTAATGTGCTAAGCTTTTTCGATTTTTAAATAGTTTTTTTACTTATGAAATTTTTAGAGAAATAAAATATTGGAAAAGTATATCTTCTAAGCAGAAAATGTATTTTTCATACAAAAAAGTGAAGTTAGTTATATAGAATTAAAAATTTTGTTCGCAACACCAGAATTGTAATTTTCAAAAAATAGCTTTAAAAAAAATTTGTTTAAAAGAAAAAACATTTAAATATGCTGCACCACCCTAATGTGCGGATTCGTTGCATGGTATTACTCAAATCAAATGTTTAAATTCCCAAACATCATATATATATATATGTATGCGTGAAGCAAGAATAAAAAAACGGTACCTTGCAATTTGCACAATCAACAATCATCGAAACTCCGACAAACACTCCCCGCAAAAACTCTGCGCTTCGAAAACTGCTCCCACCCTTTTTCGCGCTCCTTACTCTCACATGAACGTACATAAGTATACAGCGATCCAGGCAGCTGCCACTTGCCTTCATTTTTGTGCAAAAAAAAAAAAAACAAAGTGTAGCAAATCAAATAAATATCATTGCATCCTCGCCATCTTCACACCATCATCATTCACATAATCACATAATCTAAGGTTTTTGGCAGAGCACTTCTTTATTTAGTTTTTTGTCCAATAAAAAGTTTATATTTTTAACGATATGGTTTTTTTCAAAGTAAAATACCACAAGGTTACGATAAAAAAAGTACCATTATATATCGAAATATTATAAGCCCATACCGGCTTTTTGTGCAATTTAAATTAAAAACTTATTTTATATAACAATTAATGTAAGTTTAATATAATTTATAATAGTAAGTGTCTGCTGTACCTTAGACATAAACAAATAAATAAAAAAATAAAAAATAAAAATTAAAAAAATCTGTTGTAGATATATCCTAATGTATTGTCGTCAGCTTTTCTGTTGTGCTGCTTTGCTGCACCACCCTAATGTGAAGATTGTTTGTATGGTATCACTTAATCCAAATTTGCATTTGTCACGAGGGAGTCACTTACTTGGTTTTGTTGTGAACGGGGAATATGTACATATATTAAGATAGAGTTGAAGAAAATTTCATATGGTCGAATTTCGACCACGAGCGATCCTAGCTAGTATAAATAAGCCACCAAATTTTTCAATAAAGAACTATGATTTAACCCTTCAACGGGACAAGTCAACCATCTCATCTTTTATATTATTTCAACCTTCAAAATATTTGTAACACCCCCAAAATCTGGTTTTAAGGCCAAAAAAACCTTTTTCAGAGTTTTCGTTGAAAACAAAAACCATTAAAAATCAAATTTGCAACTGATTTTGAAACTGAATTGTTGACACTTACGAAATATGTGTAGAGTTTTGTTCATTTGAAAAGGGTATGACATATTTTTCACGCGAGAAGTTGAATTTTCTGAAAAATTTTTTCGGTTTTTCCGGTTTTGACGTCATTTTTTTGCCACTAATTGACAATGAATGAACTTTATTGGGCATGCGTCATCGAGAGGCATTCGATACTTAATTATAAAAGTTTTTTTTGGAAAGGACTTCAAGTTTTCAAGATATGCAGCATAATCCAAAATCTAGTTTTTTGGTGTCAAGCGCCCTACAGGGGTACTATATGTAAGAAGGTAGGTCGATTTGAAAATCACCCAAGTGACAGGGAAAATCGTATTTTAGGGATCAAAATAAGATACTTTGTCGAAGGAATGATACCTCTAAAACTAATTCGGATGTCCCGACTCTGTACTTTTGCCTTTGAGCGCCAAAGTTTGAAAAATCCTAAGTTGACCCAGTGCAGACCCGACCCACCCATGCCAGTGGCACACACCCCAAGACCCCACCTGTGGGGCTCCCAATACAAAAATTTAAAAAATTGCCATTTTTGGCACTTTTCATGAAAAAATCAGCTAAATGACTTTCTTTTTTCCCTTGGGAGTTCATTTTTCTCTTAAGAACATTGAAAAGTGCCTAAAATGGTTATTTTTTTAATGTTTGTATGAGGAACCCCCAGGTGGGGTTTTAGGGGGTTGTAACGAACCCCGGTCTTCCGGATCTATAGCCAGGGTATAACTCGGTCGATGGGTTCCCTTACAAAATAAAAATGATAACTCGTGTGATTAAGGATATAGGAAATTCATGAGGTTTATTTAAAACGAAAAGGTCTTAATCTAAAGCTTAGCCTCCTGTATAGGATTCCTTCGAAGGAAGTGGTCACTACCCTTCGCTGGTTGATCGTTTGCACGCCTCAACCCTCCTAGCTACTTATTTACTTAATTTAACTTAGCCTCCTGTCTCGGATTCCCTTCGAAGGAAGTGGTCACTACCCTTCGCTGGTGGATCTTTTGCACGCCTCCACCCTCCTAGCTACTTAAACAACTGGAGTGATCACCACCGGTTCCTCCGTAGTGATCGCTGTCGCGCCTCACTGTATACCTAACTACGTGGCTGCTAGCCCCTAACTGACTCTCTATGCTAATTGCCGCCGCTTTTATACACTTTTGCCGGCTGGCGTACCGCTATTTACAATGATAACTCTTGACTTAACTGCTATCCTAGCTTAACAACAACCATGCGCAATATTCTTTTCCATTTCGTTCCTTGCTTGCGTATGTTTGTATGTATATGTATATTTACAATAGGCTGGATCTTATTTTGTATTACTTGTTATTGTTCTTGTTGTAGCGAGGTGTAGCCCTGCCTAAAGGTCAGACAGGGTCACCCCGAGTGTATTGCTCTTGGCCGGGTCGATATAACCGGGTCGTTTCGGCACGATGGGTACAGCACAAGTACTGGTACCGTTCTCGTAGAACCGGCAATACAAGAAACTAGCCGTATAGGCTATGTAGGTCATTTAGCGTTACCCAGGGTGCACCAACTGGGAGGCGACCTACTTTTACTTAATTTTGTACTGTAAGTATGTAAAGGTATATAAGGGTATATATATTTGTAAAGGTATACAATTTAAGTATAACTCAAATATGTTACTTTTGTATGTAAATACGTATTTATTATAAGTATGTATGTATTTGTAAAAATATATAATTCAAATATATTACATTTGTATGTAAATAAGTATGTATAAAAAAGGTAATGTATAATGTATGTACATAGAAAATATATAGTTCAGGTTGTTTTTGTATACTTATTTGTGAGGGCCCCAAGGCCTATGGTTTGGGGTCTTCACATCCCCCCGTTACTTCCCTGGACTGTCACTGTTGCCATGCCGCCGCGGTTTATGCGGACTCTGAATGCCGTGTTTCGGATATGTATCTGGAATGTTTTCCGTGTTCCTGCGTGTTGGTGTTCTCTTATTGCACTCGTCACTTCTTCAGGCAATGGTTCGATTCCACCTCTGCTGTTGGTTCGGCTGGTGGTTCGGCCATTTGTTCGGTTGCACTCACCCCCTGGAATAGCCACTTTTCGATTTCTTCGACAGCTTCGGGGCTGATCGGCTCTGGCTCGGTATTGATAACGTCGTCGAGCCAGTTATCCACCCATTGGTTGTCGGTGCATAGGCTGAGTTCGTCGCCGTCTGGCGTCTCCCTTTCGGCCGTGTTGCCTTCTTCTACATTTGCTGTCGCTACTGCGTGCACATCTTCTTCGCTTGTCTCCACTGGAGTGTTTACGTTTTCTTCGCTTGCCGCCACTGGAGTGTTTACGCTTTTTTCGCTTGCCGCCACTGGAGTGTTTACGCTCTTTTCGCTTGCCGCCACTGGAGTGTTTACCTCTTCTGCGGCTGTATCACGTAGATATAACTTCGGTGGGGCGGGGTGTCTGGTTCTACGTCACCGCGGTATATGCGTACCTGTACGCCCACCTGCCTGAAATACTCAATGTACCCGTCGCCCTTACGCTTGTGTTGTACCTGCGTCACGTCCATACTACCTATCGGCTCGCCTCGCGGTTTGGCTTTTACCATTGCTTCGGTCTCTTCGTTGGCGCTCTCTTCATCTGACAGGATGATTATGGATGAGTCGTCGGACGAGGGCTCTTCGGCGTCACTTTCGTCTGACCGGAGGCTTATGGGAGTGTCACTTTCCGCTGATTGGGTACTCCTGTTGTCGTCTTGGCCGAACTCTTCTGTGGCGGCCTCGCTTGTAGTCTCAATAGGCCGCTCATGGTTGCTTGAGTCTTCTTCATTGTCGTTTCTCCTCTCTTTGCCAGAAGCGTATGGCTCAAATTCCTCGCTGTTGATGCGGCGCAGTCGTATGCGAAAGCTGCCTTCGGTTGCATTATCACCCGAAAATTCGCTTCGACCTTCCATTGTTGCGGTTTGCTTTTGAATGGTATGCAAATCCTTTTTGTACGATCGTGCAAAATTTTCCCCGTGCTTAGGTTGCCTGCTTCGTTAGTTGTGGCTGTTGCTGGCTTAGTGTGCTTGTTGGTCTTTCACGTGCTCTTGATCTCACTCTCTTGTTTGTCGTTTACCTGCAGTGGTTCTCACTGTTGCTGTTGGTTTTTCGGGTGCTTTGGCGTTTCCCTTTTTTTTCTGTGAAAGAACATTAGTAGTAACATTAGGGTGTGCATATAATAGTTACGTGGTGGCTTGTTAGGACTGTTTGTAAATTCGATCTTCGTGCTTTTTCTTCCATGCGCTTTCCGGAAAATTTTCTATGTTCTTCGTGTTTATTCTTCTTCTTGGTTGGCGAATACTCCCACTTGGCGATCGCCGAGTTGTCACACTTTGGACTAAGCCGAAGTTTACCTATCCCCGGAATGCGGTGGATAGGGCTCTGATGGATACCCAGGGAGGGTCTCGCCCTGATCTCGTGATCCGTCAGCATCTGGATTTTCTTCAAAAAATTGTTTTAGTTCACTTACGTGTGCGGTTCTTCTTTTGCCTTGATGCGTTTTATCTAGTTCGACGATTACTGGTGATACAAAGTTTGTGACTCGGTACGGTCCACTGAATCTTGGTGCAAGTTTGGCTGCAAAGCTGTCCGCAGCCTTGGACAAGTTGTGCTCCTTTACCAAAACTTAATCTCCGATCGCTGGATTCCATCTCCTTCTGCGCAAATTATAGTACCTCGCTTGTTCCGTTGATGCTCGCTGTTGGTTTTGTCGTATCATTTCGAATATCTCCCTCATTTTTGACGCTTTCTAGTTTGGGGTTGTCATTTTCCCACCTGTTCCAAACGTCTTCTCGTCATAGAGCGTGCTCGGTATTCGTGGTTCTCGTCCTTGTACTACGTAGGCGGGGATATACCCGGTTGCATCGCATACGCTTGAGTTCAGCGCCAGCATGATTTCCAGCAATAAGTCGTCCCAATTTCGCTGCTCTTTTCCTGTAAATTGTGCTATCATTCTTTTTATATTTCGATTGGCCCTCTCCGTTGGGTTTTCCTGTGGCGTGTAAGGTGCGGTAAACTGGTGTTTTACTCCATAATCCTCTAGGAGCTTCTTGAATTATTTACTTGTGAATTGTGCTCCGTTATCTGTGATTATAACCTTCGGTATTCCAAATCTGGACAATATCCTTTCTCTAAATGCTTTGTTAAGGCCGTCGCCTTCCGGAGGGGAATGATTTCTACCCACTTTGAAAAACGGTCGAGGAAAACAAGTACCATGGTGTTACCGTGCTTCGATCGTGGTAGCGGCCCCATGAAGTCTGCGCACACTGTAGCCCAAGGTTCTTCTGCGATTTGGGTGAGCATCTTTCCCGCGGCTTGCTGTTGACAAGGCTTATATATCTGACAAGTTGGGCATTGCCGTACGTACCTTTTTATGTCTCTGGCCATCCCAGGCCAATAATATCTATTAGCTGCTCGTATTATTGTCTTCCGTATTCCCATATGACCGGCCGTTGGACTGTCGTGAACTTCTTGGAGTATCCTATTTCTACTCGGTTTTCCTACACAGAGCTTCCATGGAATTGCGTCGTCTTCGTCTACCTGAAATGTGAAGTGACGATACAACTCACCATTCTCGATCATGTAATCCGGGAACTTCTCCGGATTTCTTTGCACGTCTTCTCTCTTTGTTTGCAGCCATTTGCAGGCTGGTATTTCCTTTGTCTGTCCCAGTACACAGAGTTGCGCGTCCTGTGGTTGACGCGAAAGTGCATCTGCGACTACGTTCAGTTTGCCCCTGCGGTACTGAATGTCAAACGAGTGTTGCTGTAGCTCCAAAGCCCATCTTGCTATCCGGCCGGATGGACTCTCGATTGCATTTAACCACTTCAGTGATAAGTGGTCGGTATTTACTGTGAACTTATATCCTTCTAAGTACGGTCTCATCTTTCGAATGGCCCATACAAGGGCCAGACATTCCTTTTCCGTGGGTGAATAGTTTTGTTCTGCCTTGTTTAGTCGGCGGCTAGCGTACGCAATCACCCGTTCTTCGCCTTCTAGTTCTTGTGTAAGAACTGCTCCTAATCCAAGATCTCTTGCGTCTGTTTGTAACGTGAACTTTTGCGTGAAGTCTGGGCATGCCAATACTGGTGCTTCCGTAAGTGCATGTTTTAGTGTCTCGAATGCCTCCTGTTGCTCTCCGGACCACTTCCATCTGTTGCCTTCCTTTAACATGGTTGTCAGGGGGTTGGCTATGCGCGAAAAGTCTGGTACGAACCGTCGGACCAGGATGCGACGCCTAAAAATTGCCTTAGCTCTCGTATGGTTGTGGGAGTCTTTAGCTCTCTGATTGCTGAAATTTTATCAGGGTCAGTATGTATTCCATCTTCACTTACCACATGGCCGAGGTCAGGGCCGTCGACAGGATTTCCGGGCCCGGGGGGATCGAAATTTCCGGGCCCCCTATATGAAGTTGTTTTTTTTTAGTGAACTCATTTTTTATTTAAAAGTAATACATGTATACAAGAAGGTTTTATACATATGTGGCTAAACTTATAAATTAACTTTTCTTGATTTTTTGGCGGCGAAATTCCGAATTAAAGCATTGTAGTCTAGTTGCCTTGCTAAACGAGATTCTATACAAAGAGTAGCTAGCCCAGAAACACGATCTTGTGCAGAGCACGAGCGCTGAAAGTTCTTTATCCTCGCAAGAACACTAAATGAGCGCTCAGCACCAGCAACTGTGACAGGTATTGTGCAAAATAAACGCAGCGCGATACAAATATTTGGAAAAAGCGTTTGTAAATCCTGAGAAAAAATTGCATTCAACAAATTAAATGGTGTAAGGGCTATTTCAAAATTAGTTTCGTATATGTGTTTCAAATGGATTATTTCATCTTCTAAACCCTTTTTAACGTCAAATTCATGTACTTTCACAAAAATCGTAGCATAATTTCGAAGTTCGTCTTCTTCCATCGTTGGGAATTGCCATAAAAAAGCAAATGTTGTATTCAGCTTTTTCATGCCTTCAAATCGACGAGAAATTCCTGAAATCACTGAATCCACTATGACTAAAAATGTGTTCCTTTTGAAATCAGTTATGGCATCTCGTTGACACAAACTACGGTCGGAAACTCGGATAGATTGTATGGTTGCTATTGGAATAAGAAGTCATTGTATGGTGAGAATATTCAAATATTGCGTGGTGAAATTGCGATTTATAGGGCAAGCATGAACGAATATGGGCCCCCTCTTGGCGGCCCTGGCCGAGGTACTTCAGCCGCTTTTTGAAAAATTCGCATTTTTCCGGGTTTATTCTAAGATTGGCTTGTCTGAGTCGGTCAAACACTTCGGTGAGGTGTTTTATGTGCTCTTCCAGCGTAGAACTTGTAATGATTATGTCATCCAGGTACGCGAATGCGTGCGGTTCGAGTTCGGGGCCGATAATGTGATCTAACGCTCTCTGAAAGGTTGCCGGTGCGGAATGCAGGCCGAATGGCATTACCCGCCACTGGAATAATCCTCGTACTGGTACTGTAAATGCCGTGTATTGTTTGCTCTCTTCCTCCATGGGGATTTGCCAGTATCCGTTTTTCAAATCTAAACTGCTTATGAACTTCGCCCTTCGTAACCGATCCAGAATGTGCTGTATGCGTGGGAGAGGATATGCATCAGGGACTGATCTTGCGTTCAGTTGCCGATAGTCGACACATAACCTCCATTTACCATTTTTCTTCTTTACTAATACTATCGGGGAGCTGTGTGGACTCCGTGACGGTTCTATACATTTCTTCTCCAGTAGTTCGTCGATCTCTTTATTAATTGTTTCTTGCATCTTAGGGTTACGTGGGAAGTATCTCTGTTTAATGGGGCGATCATCCCGCATTACTATCCTGTGTGTTGCGATATTTGACGTTCCGCTCATTTTATCGAATTGTCGTAATTCATCCTCAAGGAACGCCTTTATTCTTTCTGGTTCTTCACCTGGTGGACATGATTCTCCTAAAGTTTCGTTTGGATTATTATTTACCTTATTGTTATTTCGCTCCGCGAACACCTCTGATAAACTTATGGTGTTCTCCTGATTGTTGCCTTGGTATATTTTATTGCTCTCCATTATTGATGTACATTCGACTATCTCTCGTGTTACCTCCTTTACTTGTAATGTTAAAGAGTGACCTCCGCAGCTTAGAGTCATGTTAGCCTCAGCCAGTATGTCTGTTCCGATAATAACGTCATCGACTAGCCCCGGGAGGACCAGTACCTCTCCTCTGTGAGTCTTATCACCAATTCTCACCTCTACGTCTATGGCCTCCATGATCGTTCTTGGTCTACCATCGCCCATTACCACGTGTTTATGTACTTGTTTTACATTCCTTGTGCGTACGTTCCTTGCCCACGCCTCGCTCACAAAACTTCTGGTTGCTCCTGTATCTATTGTTGCCATTACATCTTCGCCGTCTACTGTTGCCTCTGCCAAAACTCGTCCTTCTGTGTGTTTCAAAATATTTAAACTTACCGAGGTTGTGCTGCCTGGGACCCTACCCCTCGGTTCTGGTATGATCCACGGTCGTTTCCCATCGATCTGCGACAACAATTTCGTGTAAGTACATCGCATTTACCACAATCCCAACAAAATAGTCGGTGATCCTTCCGGCAGTCGTACGAAAAATGCCCTTCGGTGCGTCGCTGTGGATTTGGCCTCACCATTGGTCGTTGTTGTTCTCCGTCTGAAATTATATTTTGGAGATCCTCGACTAGCCTTACCAGCTCGTCGAGCGTATTGAATTCGTTACGTGTAGCATACAATTGATACTCACTACGACTGTTTCGATAGATGCGGTCCAGCTTTTGTTCTTCGGTTAGGTTGGCGTGCCGCATCAGACTTTGTAGTTCCAAAACGTAATCTTTGAAAATCTCCTTGGGCCGCTGGAGACGTTGGCGTATCTCATCGTCCAGCCTCTCGAAGTATCTGCCACTCAAAAAAAATCGGAGGAAGTCCTGCTTGAACTGTAGCCATTGCAACCAATGCCGGTTGTTGTTGCGTAGCCATACCAAAGCTCGATCCTTCAAGAGCTCGGGTAATGCTCGTAGTAGTAGGTTTTGCTCTACCTCGTATCCTTCCGCCAGCTCCTCGACCCTCTCTATGAATGCCAGTGGGTCTCCTCTACCGTCATACTTAACTCCCCACTTACGTACGCGGTCGATTATGCAACCCTGCGGTATCGATGGTATGATGGAATTGTTTTGATCCATCGCGTTTGTTATTGTGTGGGCCCCGGGGAGGTTGGTGGGGGTCGGTGATCGACTTGGGCTTACCCTATTCTTGCCTCCGTCTCCGGGAAGGCCTAGTGAAGTCGTCGTTTTTGCGTGTTTCGCATCCAACTCTGTGAAGCGACTCTCGTGTGTTGGGTTTTGGTTCACGAAATTGACGAACTCCTTCCTCAGTTCGTCGACTGTTCCAGTATTTTCGAAGCCAAATTCGTTTGCGTATGCCACAAAATCTTCCTTATTTAGATAATATATCCACGTGACCTTTACCATAATTAGTTTTGGTGTTCCTGCGTGTCAGTGATTTAATGCTCCTGCGATTTCAAGTGTTGGTAAGTGCTCCTGCGGTTCCAAATGTTGGTTTATCTAATGCTCCTGCGATTCATATGTCAGTGCTCCTGCGTTTCCAAATGTTGGTTTATCTAATGCTCCTTCGATTCATATGTTAGTGCTCCTGCGTTTCAGTAGTTTAGTGCTCCAGCGATTCATATGTTAGTAAGTGCTCCTGCGATTCAGAAATTTAGTGCTCCAGCGTTTCAGTAATTTAGTGCTCCAGCGGTTTTCCTTTATAAGTGTCGCTGCTCGGGCGCCATTTGTAACAAACCCCGGTCTTCCGGATCTATAGCCAGGGTATAACTCGGTCGATGGGTTCCCTTACAAAGTAAAAATGATAACTCGTGTGATTAAGGATATAGGAAATTCATGAGGTTTATTTAAAACGAAAAGGTCTTAATCTAAAGCTTAGCCTCCTGTCTAGGATTCCTTCGAAGGAAGTGGTCACTACCCTTCGCTGGTTGATCGTTTGCACGCCTCAACCCTCCTAGCTACTTATTTACTTAATTTAACTTAGCCTCCTGTCTCGGATTCCCTTCGAAGGAAGTGGTCACTACCCTTCGCTGGTGGATCTTTTGCACGCCTCCACCCTCCTAGCTACTTAAACAACTGGAGTGATCACCACCGGTTCCTCCGTAGTGATCGCTGTCGCGCCTCACTGTATACCTAACTACGTGGCTGCTAGCCCCTAACTGACTCTCTATGCTAATTGCCGCCGCTTTTATACACTTTTGCCGGCTGGCGTACCGCTATTTACAATGATAACTCTTGACTTAACTGCTATCCTAGCTTAACAACAACCATGCGCAATATTCTTTTCCATTTCGTTCCTTGCTTGCGTATGTTTGTATGTATATGTATATTTACAATAGGCTGGATCTTATTTTGTATTACTTGTTATTGTTCTTGTTGTAGCGAGGTGTAGCCCTGCCTAAAGGTCAGACAGGGTCACCCCGAGTGTATTGCTCTTGGCCGGGTCGATATAACCGGGTCGTTTCGGCACGATGGGTACAGCACAAGTACTGGTACCGTTCTCGTAGAACCGGCAATACAAGAAACTAGCCGTATAGGCTATGTAGGTCATTTAGCGTTACCCAGGGTGCACCAACTGGGAGGCGACCTACTTTTACTTAATTTTGTACTGTAAGTATGTAAAGGTATATAAGGGTATATATATTTGTAAAGGTATACAATTTAAGTATAACTCAAATATGTTACTTTTGTATGTAAATACGTATTTATTATAAGTATGTATGTATTTGTAAAAATATATAATTCAAATATATTACATTTGTATGTAAATAAGTATGTATAAAAAAGGTAATGTATAATGTATGTACATAGAAAATATATAGTTCAGGTTGTTTTTGTATACTTATTTGTGAGGGCCCCAAGGCCTATGGTTTGGGGTCTTCACATCCCCCCGTTACTTCCCTGGACTGTCACTGTTGCCATGCCGCCGCGGTTTATGCGGACTCTGAATGCCGTGTTTCGGATATGTATCTGGAATGTTTTCCGTGTTCCTGCGTGTTGGTGTTCTCTTATTGCACTCGTCACTTCTTCAGGCAATGGTTCGATTCCACCTCTGCTGTTGGTTCGGCTGGTGGTTCGGCCATTTGTTCGGTTGCACTCACCCCCTGGAATAGCCACTTTTCGATTTCTTCGACAGCTTCGGGGCTGATCGGCTCTGGCTCGGTATTGATAACGTCGTCGAGCCAGTTATCCACCCATTGGTTGTCGGTGCATAGGCTGAGTTCGTCGCCGTCTGGCGTCTCCCTTTCGGCCGTGTTGCCTTCTTCTACATTTGCTGTCGCTACTGCGTGCACATCTTCTTCGCTTGTCTCCACTGGAGTGTTTACGTTTTCTTCGCTTGCCGCCACTGGAGTGTTTACGCTTTTTTCGCTTGCCGCCACTGGAGTGTTTACGCTCTTTTCGCTTGCCGCCACTGGAGTGTTTACCTCTTCTGCGGCTGTATCACGTAGATATAACTTCGGTGGGGCGGGGTGTCTGGTTCTACGTCACCGCGGTATATGCGTACCTGTACGCCCACCTGCCTGAAATACTCAATGTACCCGTCGCCCTTACGCTTGTGTTGTACCTGCGTCACGTCCATACTACCTATCGGCTCGCCTCGCGGTTTGGCTTTTACCATTGCTTCGGTCTCTTCGTTGGCGCTCTCTTCATCTGACAGGATGATTATGGATGAGTCGTCGGACGAGGGCTCTTCGGCGTCACTTTCGTCTGACCGGAGGCTTATGGGAGTGTCACTTTCCGCTGATTGGGTACTCCTGTTGTCGTCTTGGCCGAACTCTTCTGTGGCGGCCTCGCTTGTAGTCTCAATAGGCCGCTCATGGTTGCTTGAGTCTTCTTCATTGTCGTTTCTCCTCTCTTTGCCAGAAGCGTATGGCTCAAATTCCTCGCTGTTGATGCGGCGCAGTCGTATGCGAAAGCTGCCTTCGGTTGCATTATCACCCGAAAATTCGCTTCGACCTTCCATTGTTGCGGTTTGCTTTTGAATGGTATGCAAATCCTTTTTGTACGATCGTGCAAAATTTTCCCCGTGCTTAGGTTGCCTGCTTCGTTAGTTGTGGCTGTTGCTGGCTTAGTGTGCTTGTTGGTCTTTCACGTGCTCTTGATCTCACTCTCTTGTTTGTCGTTTACCTGCAGTGGTTCTCACTGTTGCTGTTGGTTTTTCGGGTGCTTTGGCGTTTCCCTTTTTTTTCTGTGAAAGAACATTAGTAGTAACATTAGGGTGTGCATATAATAGTTACGTGGTGGCTTGTTAGGACTGTTTGTAAATTCGATCTTCGTGCTTTTTCTTCCATGCGCTTTCCGGAAAATTTTCTATGTTCTTCGTGTTTATTCTTCTTCTTGGTTGGCGAATACTCCCACTTGGCGATCGCCGAGTTGTCACACTTTGGACTAAGCCGAAGTTTACCTATCCCCGGAATGCGGTGGATAGGGCTCTGATGGATACCCAGGGAGGGTCTCGCCCTGATCTCGTGATCCGTCAGCATCTGGATTTTCTTCAAAAAATTGTTTTAGTTCACTTACGTGTGCGGTTCTTCTTTTGCCTTGATGCGTTTTATCTAGTTCGACGATTACTGGTGATACAAAGTTTGTGACTCGGTACGGTCCACTGAATCTTGGTGCAAGTTTGGCTGCAAAGCTGTCCGCAGCCTTGGACAAGTTGTGCTCCTTTACCAAAACTTAATCTCCGATCGCTGGATTCCATCTCCTTCTGCGCAAATTATAGTACCTCGCTTGTTCCGTTGATGCTCGCTGTTGGTTTTGTCGTATCATTTCGAATATCTCCCTCATTTTTGACGCTTTCTAGTTTGGGGTTGTCATTTTCCCACCTGTTCCAAACGTCTTCTCGTCATAGAGCGTGCTCGGTATTCGTGGTTCTCGTCCTTGTACTACGTAGGCGGGGATATACCCGGTTGCATCGCATACGCTTGAGTTCAGCGCCAGCATGATTTCCAGCAATAAGTCGTCCCAATTTCGCTGCTCTTTTCCTGTAAATTGTGCTATCATTCTTTTTATATTTCGATTGGCCCTCTCCGTTGGGTTTTCCTGTGGCGTGTAAGGTGCGGTAAACTGGTGTTTTACTCCATAATCCTCTAGGAGCTTCTTGAATTATTTACTTGTGAATTGTGCTCCGTTATCTGTGATTATAACCTTCGGTATTCCAAATCTGGACAATATCCTTTCTCTAAATGCTTTGTTAAGGCCGTCGCCTTCCGGAGGGGAATGATTTCTACCCACTTTGAAAAACGGTCGAGGAAAACAAGTACCATGGTGTTACCGTGCTTCGATCGTGGTAGCGGCCCCATGAAGTCTGCGCACACTGTAGCCCAAGGTTCTTCTGCGATTTGGGTGAGCATCTTTCCCGCGGCTTGCTGTTGACAAGGCTTATATATCTGACAAGTTGGGCATTGCCGTACGTACCTTTTTATGTCTCTGGCCATCCCAGGCCAATAATATCTATTAGCTGCTCGTATTATTGTCTTCCGTATTCCCATATGACCGGCCGTTGGACTGTCGTGAACTTCTTGGAGTATCCTATTTCTACTCGGTTTTCCTACACAGAGCTTCCATGGAATTGCGTCGTCTTCGTCTACCTGAAATGTGAAGTGACGATACAACTCACCATTCTCGATCATGTAATCCGGGAACTTCTCCGGATTTCTTTGCACGTCTTCTCTCTTTGTTTGCAGCCATTTGCAGGCTGGTATTTCCTTTGTCTGTCCCAGTACACAGAGTTGCGCGTCCTGTGGTTGACGCGAAAGTGCATCTGCGACTACGTTCAGTTTGCCCCTGCGGTACTGAATGTCAAACGAGTGTTGCTGTAGCTCCAAAGCCCATCTTGCTATCCGGCCGGATGGACTCTCGATTGCATTTAACCACTTCAGTGATAAGTGGTCGGTATTTACTGTGAACTTATATCCTTCTAAGTACGGTCTCATCTTTCGAATGGCCCATACAAGGGCCAGACATTCCTTTTCCGTGGGTGAATAGTTTTGTTCTGCCTTGTTTAGTCGGCGGCTAGCGTACGCAATCACCCGTTCTTCGCCTTCTAGTTCTTGTGTAAGAACTGCTCCTAATCCAAGATCTCTTGCGTCTGTTTGTAACGTGAACTTTTGCGTGAAGTCTGGGCATGCCAATACTGGTGCTTCCGTAAGTGCATGTTTTAGTGTCTCGAATGCCTCCTGTTGCTCTCCGGACCACTTCCATCTGTTGCCTTCCTTTAACATGGTTGTCAGGGGGTTGGCTATGCGCGAAAAGTCTGGTACGAACCGTCGGACCAGGATGCGACGCCTAAAAATTGCCTTAGCTCTCGTATGGTTGTGGGAGTCTTTAGCTCTCTGATTGCTGAAATTTTATCAGGGTCAGTATGTATTCCATCTTCACTTACCACATGGCCGAGGTCAGGGCCGTCGACAGGATTTCCGGGCCCGGGGGGATCGAAATTTCCGGGCCCCCTATATGAAGTTGTTTTTTTTTAGTGAACTCATTTTTTATTTAAAAGTAATACATGTATACAAGAAGGTTTTATACATATGTGGCTAAACTTATAAATTAACTTTTCTTGATTTTTTGGCGGCGAAATTCCGAATTAAAGCATTGTAGTCTAGTTGCCTTGCTAAACGAGATTCTATACAAAGAGTAGCTAGCCCAGAAACACGATCTTGTGCAGAGCACGAGCGCTGAAAGTTCTTTATCCTCGCAAGAACACTAAATGAGCGCTCAGCACCAGCAACTGTGACAGGTATTGTGCAAAATAAACGCAGCGCGATACAAATATTTGGAAAAAGCGTTTGTAAATCCTGAGAAAAAATTGCATTCAACAAATTAAATGGTGTAAGGGCTATTTCAAAATTAGTTTCGTATATGTGTTTCAAATGGATTATTTCATCTTCTAAACCCTTTTTAACGTCAAATTCATGTACTTTCACAAAAATCGTAGCATAATTTCGAAGTTCGTCTTCTTCCATCGTTGGGAATTGCCATAAAAAAGCAAATGTTGTATTCAGCTTTTTCATGCCTTCAAATCGACGAGAAATTCCTGAAATCACTGAATCCACTATGACTAAAAATGTGTTCCTTTTGAAATCAGTTATGGCATCTCGTTGACACAAACTACGGTCGGAAACTCGGATAGATTGTATGGTTGCTATTGGAATAAGAAGTCATTGTATGGTGAGAATATTCAAATATTGCGTGGTGAAATTGCGATTTATAGGGCAAGCATGAACGAATATGGGCCCCCTCTTGGCGGCCCTGGCCGAGGTACTTCAGCCGCTTTTTGAAAAATTCGCATTTTTCCGGGTTTATTCTAAGATTGGCTTGTCTGAGTCGGTCAAACACTTCGGTGAGGTGTTTTATGTGCTCTTCCAGCGTAGAACTTGTAATGATTATGTCATCCAGGTACGCGAATGCGTGCGGTTCGAGTTCGGGGCCGATAATGTGATCTAACGCTCTCTGAAAGGTTGCCGGTGCGGAATGCAGGCCGAATGGCATTACCCGCCACTGGAATAATCCTCGTACTGGTACTGTAAATGCCGTGTATTGTTTGCTCTCTTCCTCCATGGGGATTTGCCAGTATCCGTTTTTCAAATCTAAACTGCTTATGAACTTCGCCCTTCGTAACCGATCCAGAATGTGCTGTATGCGTGGGAGAGGATATGCATCAGGGACTGATCTTGCGTTCAGTTGCCGATAGTCGACACATAACCTCCATTTACCATTTTTCTTCTTTACTAATACTATCGGGGAGCTGTGTGGACTCCGTGACGGTTCTATACATTTCTTCTCCAGTAGTTCGTCGATCTCTTTATTAATTGTTTCTTGCATCTTAGGGTTACGTGGGAAGTATCTCTGTTTAATGGGGCGATCATCCCGCATTACTATCCTGTGTGTTGCGATATTTGACGTTCCGCTCATTTTATCGAATTGTCGTAATTCATCCTCAAGGAACGCCTTTATTCTTTCTGGTTCTTCACCTGGTGGACATGATTCTCCTAAAGTTTCGTTTGGATTATTATTTACCTTATTGTTATTTCGCTCCGCGAACACCTCTGATAAACTTATGGTGTTCTCCTGATTGTTGCCTTGGTATATTTTATTGCTCTCCATTATTGATGTACATTCGACTATCTCTCGTGTTACCTCCTTTACTTGTAATGTTAAAGAGTGACCTCCGCAGCTTAGAGTCATGTTAGCCTCAGCCAGTATGTCTGTTCCGATAATAACGTCATCGACTAGCCCCGGGAGGACCAGTACCTCTCCTCTGTGAGTCTTATCACCAATTCTCACCTCTACGTCTATGGCCTCCATGATCGTTCTTGGTCTACCATCGCCCATTACCACGTGTTTATGTACTTGTTTTACATTCCTTGTGCGTACGTTCCTTGCCCACGCCTCGCTCACAAAACTTCTGGTTGCTCCTGTATCTATTGTTGCCATTACATCTTCGCCGTCTACTGTTGCCTCTGCCAAAACTCGTCCTTCTGTGTGTTTCAAAATATTTAAACTTACCGAGGTTGTGCTGCCTGGGACCCTACCCCTCGGTTCTGGTATGATCCACGGTCGTTTCCCATCGATCTGCGACAACAATTTCGTGTAAGTACATCGCATTTACCACAATCCCAACAAAATAGTCGGTGATCCTTCCGGCAGTCGTACGAAAAATGCCCTTCGGTGCGTCGCTGTGGATTTGGCCTCACCATTGGTCGTTGTTGTTCTCTGTCTGAAATTATATTTTGGAGATCCTCGACTAGCCTTACCAGCTCGTCGAGCGTATTGAATTCGTTACGTGTAGCATACAATTGATACTCACTACGACTGTTTCGATAGATGCGGTCCAGCTTTTGTTCTTCGGTTAGGTTGGCGTGCCGCATCAGACTTTGTAGTTCCAAAACGTAATCTTTGAAAATCTCCTTGGGCCGCTGGAGACGTTGGCGTATCTCATCGTCCAGCCTCTCGAAGTATCTGCCACTCAAAAAAAATCGGAGGAAGTCCTGCTTGAACTGTAGCCATTGCAACCAATGCCGGTTGTTGTTGCGTAGCCATACCAAAGCTCGATCCTTCAAGAGCTCGGGTAATGCTCGTAGTAGTAGGTTTTGCTCTACCTCGTATCCTTCCGCCAGCTCCTCGACCCTCTCTATGAATGCCAGTGGGTCTCCTCTACCGTCATACTTAACTCCCCACTTACGTACGCGGTCGATTATGCAACCCTGCGGTATCGATGGTATGATGGAATTGTTTTGATCCATCGCGTTTGTTATTGTGTGGGCCCCGGGGAGGTTGGTGGGGGTCGGTGATCGACTTGGGCTTACCCTATTCTTGCCTCCGTCTCCGGGAAGGCCTAGTGAAGTCGTCGTTTTTGCGTGTTTCGCATCCAACTCTGTGAAGCGACTCTCGTGTGTTGGGTTTTGGTTCACGAAATTGACGAACTCCTTCCTCAGTTCGTCGACTGTTCCAGTATTTTCGAAGCCAAATTCGTTTGCGTATGCCACAAAATCTTCCTTATTTAGATAATATATCCACGTGACCTTTACCATAATTAGTTTTGGTGTTCCTGCGTGTCAGTGATTTAATGCTCCTGCGATTTCAAGTGTTGGTAAGTGCTCCTGCGGTTCCAAATGTTGGTTTATCTAATGCTCCTGCGATTCATATGTCAGTGCTCCTGCGTTTCCAAATGTTGGTTTATCTAATGCTCCTTCGATTCATATGTTAGTGCTCCTGCGTTTCAGTAGTTTAGTGCTCCAGCGATTCATATGTTAGTAAGTGCTCCTGCGATTCAGAAATTTAGTGCTCCAGCGTTTCAGTAATTTAGTGCTCCAGCGGTTTTCCTTTATAAGTGTCGCTGCTCGGGCGCCATTTGTAACAAACCCCGGTCTTCCGGATCTATAGCCAGGGTATAACTCGGTCGATGGGTTCCCTTACAAAGTAAAAATGATAACTCGTGTGATTAAGGATATAGGAAATTCATGAGGTTTATTTAAAACGAAAAGGTCTTAATCTAAAGCTTAGCCTCCTGTCTAGGATTCCTTCGAAGGAAGTGGTCACTACCCTTCGCTGGTTGATCGTTTGCACGCCTCAACCCTCCTAGCTACTTATTTACTTAATTTAACTTAGCCTCCTGTCTCGGATTCCCTTCGAAGGAAGTGGTCACTACCCTTCGCTGGTGGATCGTTTGCACGCCTCCACCCTCCTAGCTACTTAAACAACTGGAGTGATCACCACCGGTTGCTCCGTAGTGATCGCTGTCGCGCCTCACTGTATACCTAACTACGTGGCTGCTAGCCCCTAACTGACTCTCTATGCTAATTGCCGCCGCTTTTATACACTTTTGCCGGCTGGCGTACCGCTATTTACAATGATAACTCTTGACTTAACTGCTATCCTAGCTTAACAACAACCATGCGCAATATTCTATTCCATTTCGTTCCTTGCTTGCGTATGTTTGTATGTATATGTATGTTTACAATAGGCTGGGTCTTATTTTGTATTACTTAATTTTGTACTGTAAGTATGTAAAGGTATATAAGGGTATACATATTTGTAAAAGTATACAATTTAAGTATAACTCAAATATGTTACATTTGTATGTAAATACGTATTTATTATAAGTATGTATTTGTAAAAATATATAATTCAAGTATAATTCAAATATATTACATTTGTATGTAAATAAGTATGTATAAATTATAAGTATGTATTTCATGAAAAAAAGGTAATGTATAATGTATGTACATAGAAAATATATAGTTCAGGTTGTTTTTGTATACTTATTTGTGAGGGCCCCAAGGCCTATGGTTTGGGGTCTTCACAGGCTGTGCCACTGGCATGGGTGGGTCGGCCCTTCAAAGTTAGTAGGGGTCGGGCATACATTTGGACAGGATTGGGACACTGTAAATGGGTCAACTTAGGATTGTTCAAACTTTGAGGCTCAAAGTCAAAAGTAATGTGGGGACATCAGAATTGATTTTAGAGGTATGATTTCTTCGACAAAGTATCTTATTTTGATCCCTAAAATACGATTTTCCTTGCCACTTGGGCCATTTCGAAATCAAACGCCGTAATTACACACAGTGCCCTTGTATGGCGCTTGAGACCGAAATATTAGATTTTGGCTTATGCTGCTATCTTGAAAACTTGAAGTCCTTTCCAAAAACGTAAAATTGGCATAATCAAGTAGTAGTTGCCTCTCGATGATATATAACCAAGGCAAATTCAAATTCAATTTGGCGGCCGCCGTGGTGTAGCGGTTAAGTGTTCGGCCTTCTACACCAAGTCGTGGCGGTTCGATGTCCGGCAAAAGTAACATCAAAAATTCTTTAGAAAAAGAATTTTTCTAAACGGGGTCGCCCCTCGGCAGTAGTTTGGCAAACTCTCCGGGTGTATTTCTGCCATGAGAAGCTTCTCAGCAAAAAATTCATTTGCTTTGCAAGTGCCGTTCGGAGTCGGCAAAAAAACTGTAGGTCCCGCCAACTTGTAGGAAAAACTCAAAAAAGCAACACACCACAAGTTGGAAAGAGAAGCTCGGCTAAAAATCTCGTTAGAGGTTTTGATAACCTGTTGGTATATCGCCGCTATTAGTTTAGTATTAAATTCAACAAGGTAGAATTGACAACTGAAATATTTTGTTTTTGTAGGAATTTTTCCTTCAAAAAAATTTAAACAAGCCTGTTAACCCTTTGTCACCCAAGCTGAGTTTTTGGCCCCATACAATTGTGTTAATAAAAAATCGGATAGCATTTTCTGCGGCCACAAAATTATCAATACCACGAAATATTCTCGCCCAAACAGTAATTTCAACTGAAAAAGTTGCAACTTAGAAATCTAACGGAGTGACTTTGGCCACTTTGGAATCTAGCGCTTTTGAATCTTTGCATTATGAAAATGACGAGTATTGATTACACTGCTCTACACACATTCTGTCCTATGAACCAAAAAAACTTTTTCGGAAAGTGGACAAAAAAAAAAATACACGTGTATCGGCGATTTTCATGTACACGTAAGATTTTTTTTTTTATGTACTTTATGTACGTTATGTATGCAAAAAATTTTCAAATTTTTTGGAAAAATTTTCTGAAAATTCTGGCAAAAAAGTTCAAAATTTATGTACACGTCAGAATTTTTTTATGCACATACACACATAAAAAAAAAATTCTGACGTGTACATGAAAATCGCCGATACACGTGTATTTTTATTTTTTGTCCACTTTCCGAAAAAGTCTATTTGGTTCATAGGACAGAAAAAAAGTTCGTTTTTGTACCGCAGTGTTATTAGTCGATTTCCGCCGATGGTACCAACGGAAGGCTGTCGCCACAGTGTCGAAGAAACTGGAGAATTGGTTTCCATTACAGTTGTTTTATACGGAAGTCAAAACGCGTAGCCATACCAGGCTTCCTAAAAATTCTTTTTCAAATATTGAAAATTCATTAATTTTACTTGTTCAAACTGGAGTCGAATAAATTTCAAAACAAATAATTCTTTTTTCTTTGAAAAGAATTTAAAACGAAAAATTAAATTTTCTTTGAAAAGAATTTAAAACGATGTTTTTATTATTAAAATTATCATACTTAGATGTTAAATCTCATTGTACTAATTATTGTTTTTAAATAAATGAAATGAAAAATTCTTTTCATGGTTACGAATTAGACTCCTGCATGATTGGATTCAAACTTTGAGTACAATAGAATACAGTAAATTTGAATTTCCCATTTGAAGAACCAAAAAACTTAGCCTTGAATATTTTATATTTTGAATATTCACTTTGCCTAAAATTTGCAAAATTAAAAAAAAAAAGAATATGAATGAATGAATGAAAATAATTTTTATTCATTCTGATTCAAAACAAATATATTGGCTACACAGCTTACAATTTCACATTTTTTTTTTTCATAAAGGTGTAGAGTATTAGTAGAATTGGCTTTATAGAACATAAATGGGTGTATTTTATTTGTAATTGTAGAGTTTTGAGTTTTGTGAGGGTTAGAAATAAATCTGGCTAAAAGTTCTTGGTTAAGTTGGCTGCAATAAATACCACTGCTTTTGGTTTTCAATCCTGAAATATTTCAGAAAAATTCTTGAAAAAACCCTAGTAAAAGTATTTATTATAATATGTATACAAATATGGATATCGTCGGTGATTATGCACAACCACTCATCGGGCATCTAAAAGACCGCTAAACGACGTTTGTGATAAACACTTTTATAGCCCTTGCAATTAAGACTTGTTCCTTTATTCTCAAGAAAACTACATTTGCGTTGAAAAATCATTAAAAGAATCGATCTTGATCGGAGTTTCTTAAAGTTTTATAATTTGTAGCTGCAAACCCCCCTCGTGAAGGGTTGACACCTTGCCGCGGTACGAGGGCTTAAGTCAATAGCCACAGGGCTGCGCTGCCCTTGTGATCATAGTGCCGCCGGTACTACATCACGAGAGAAGCCAAGCCTCTCTGGCGCGACGACTAAGATCTTCCCCCTCCCAATCCAGGGTGTTATGCGACCACGTGCCCATTGGACGTTTGCAGCCGGGAGGCAAATCGTGGCTGTAATCGAACGGAGCCTCTCTGATACCGGGCCGCCTCGGAGAGTAACTATGGCCTTACCGCGGCATGGGGCTCTGCCGCGGCGGACGACACATTCCCCATACTCTTCCTTTGACCCTAAACTGGCCTTGCCCGGCAAGGGGTCGTACGAACAAGATGAAAAAAAGTAATAAAAACCTTAAAAATAATGATACAACCATGTATACTGCCCAGCAGAGGAGGAAAATGCTGGAGCAAGCGAGAACGCAACGTCGGAGGACAAACTCCATTTCTTTATCAGCCGAGAGATCGACAGCGATGGCAACTACGAGTCGATCAGCTCTGGATAATAAGGGGGCAATCCCCAAAGTAAGTACCGGTACAAACACGGTGAAGCCAACAACGGCTGATGCTAGAGCCCTAGTAAGTGCCGGTCCGAAACCAAGTCTTTAACGTCTGTGGCAGTGGTCTCACGATCTGGCCCCAGAGATCCAAATAAGGGAACGACCGCGATGGCAACTACGGGTCGAAATTTACCCCAAAAGACATCTCCCAGTCGCTCTGAGTACTTGGACAAAAGAGCGGCCGCGAGGATACTGAAGAAATACGAGGGTATTTCACAAGAGACGCTATCGCCGAATGCTAGGAAGACGGTGGAGATGGCTGAAGCTATCTTACCGAACTTCCAAAGCGATTACGCGCCAAAGAAGGTTAATATAAATCCCTTCAAACGCCAGAGATCGGACGTGGATTTAAAACCTCACCCGAAGCGGCAGCAACACGCCCCCGTAATGGGTAAACTCAGCTTTGCTGAAGTGACTAAGGATAGGATCCTCATAGGCGTCATTGACCGAGGTAATGAAAACTGGGCCATCCCTAGGGACCAGTGGCGGTTCGTCCGGAACGCTATCGGTAATGTCCTTCTCGACATTATGGATGAGTCTCCGGGTGCCACTCCGATGGGTTCTGATGCGGGATGGCACCAGGGCCGAATCAAGGTATTCGCTTGCGAGGATGCAAAAACTGTTGCACTGTACAAGGCAGCAGCTGCAAGAAGAGGTGAGATCTACCAAGGGGCAAGAATCGAGGTTGTCGACTGGAAGGACATCCCGGCTCGGCCAAGGGCAAGAGCGTGGATTCCTGCTATCCCTGCTGAACCTGAGAGAATTCTCAGGATGCTGAGGATCATGAACCCGTCTCTCCCGACGCAGGACTGGGGTGTAAATCTGGTCGAGGACGCGGTAGGGCCTGATAGGCAAGTGGTCTTCACCTTGAATAAGGAGGCACTCGAGCCCCTTAAACGGTGCAACGGACGAGTGCACTACGGTATGGGTCAGATCGTGATTCACGTATACCGCGGCGATGCACAGCGCGCTGCTATTTCGGCTGCACCGGAGGACTCGGACATCGCCGTGCCGGAAGGGGAGTCGGAGATGTCCGACTCGGAAAGTATGGTATCTGCCACGTCAAATGACGAAGGAGCAGTGAACAGCTCGGAGATGGGAGACAGCCTGCTGGACGGGGAGGACCTCAACGTCACAGTGATAGCAGCTAGTCCTGAGCGCACCACAGTTGACACTGCCACAGTTAGTAGGATCTCTGCCACGCCAAACCGTGGTCTGAAGAAATCGTCGTTGAAAGATAAGCCTCCAGACGAGGTGGAACTCGACGATACGGCGGTGGCAGGGAAGTCTGAGCACTCTCATGTTGGTGGTGATTCAGATAAACCTGCACAAATCTAAAGCAGCCTCGGCTGCTTTAATCAGTCGTCTCTCTAAAGGCGACGTAGATGTGGTCCTCATCCAAGAACCCTGGGTCAACAGCTCAAGGATTTGCGGTTTGGGGACTAAGGGTTATAAGCTTATTCGAGCCAGCGAGGGGGGCAGGGTTAGAGCCTGTATTTTAGTTAAGTCTGAGCTGAATGCATTTCTCTTGCCCAACTATACCAATGGTGACGTTACAGCTGCCAGTTTAACAGTCGACAGTACCAGTTTGACGATGGCGTCGGTCTATATGCCCTACGACGCCGAAGAACCTCCGCCACAGAGGGAGGTAAAAGACCTGGTGGCAAATTTTTCCATGGGTCATCTTATTATCGGAACTGACGCCAATGCTCATCACGTCCAGTGGGGAAGCTCCGATATCAATGCTAGAGGAGAGTCGTTGTTTGACTATTTGTTAACAACTAACCTGGTAGTTTGCAACGTGGGTAACGAACCTACGTTTATTACTAAAACCCGTAGGGAGGTAATAGATCTCACTATTTGCAGCGAAGGCGCTTATGAGTGGGTCAGCAAATGGCGCGTTCTCGATGAGCACTCATTCTCCGACCACCGGTACGTAGAAATAGTTCTAGACTTTTCTGTTGAGCAGCCAGTTATGAAACGCAACCCACGTAACACTAACTGGCAGCTACACAATGAAATACTATCTAGGGACTTACCAGCACTGCCCCCACAAGTCCCCTCATCAGTAGGGGAGTTGGAGGATCTGGTAAAGACCTTTGCAACGGCGCTCTCGAATGCCTTAGAGCAGGCTTGCCCAGTGCCAAAACCACGCGGTAAACATAGGCCGCATTGGTGGTCCTACGAGCTGGACTCGCTCCGAAAATCAAGTAGGACACAATTTAATAAGGCCAAGAGCCTTGGCACGGAGACTCAATGGCTCGAATATAAAGTTAAACTCAGGGCCTACAAAAAAGCTCTGAGGCAGGCGAAGAGAGTATCGTGGAGAAATTTCTGCACTGGGGTCGAAAATGTCGACGATACAGCGAGACTTAGACGAGTGCTCTCAAAAACTCAAACAGCCACAAGCTATTTGCGCAAACCTGACGGATCCTGGACCAGCACGGAGAGCGAAACCCTAGAGCTGCGCTTGAATACGCACTTCCCAGGGAACTTGCATGAGGAACCCGTAGCACCTACAACAAACCTGGCTGTATACATACCCATCACGGAGGAAAAGGTTAGGTGGGCGGTTAAAAGCTTCGAACCGTTCAAGGCTGCCGGGCCAGACGGGATTATTCCCGCACAACTCATAAACACGCTGGAGACATCTCCTCTACTATTGATAGCAACCTGATCTGTAGCTATCAGCATGCATACACCAAAGGGAAATCTACAGAAACTGCGCTTCACAGCCTAGTTTCTGTTATTGAAAAATCGCTGTATGAGAAGGAGTACTGTCTTGCGGCCTTTTTAGATATTGAAGGAGCCTTCAACAGCATAAGCCCTGATGCTATAAACACCGCTTTAACAAGTCTGGGCATAAGCAGGTCTCTTATTGGACTTATTGATCAACTGCTAAGGGGTAGACGAATAGTTTCATCACTGGGCTCGGTTGACTTATCACGCTATGTTACAAGGGGAACGCCTCAGGGTGGTGTTCTCTCCCCGCTTCTATGGAACCTCACTGTCAACTCGATGCTGCGAGACACAAGCTGGGGGGGCGGGAAGGTAGTGGCATATGCAGACGACTTAGCTATAGTATATAGGGGCAAATTCCCACAAACCCTGTGCGACTTGATGCAAGTAGCACTGCGAGAGGTTTCCTCATGGTGCTCGCGCTGCGGACTGAGCATCAACCCGGGAAAAGTAGAACTGGTTCTTTTCACCAACCGCTATAAGATACCACCGCTAACACTACCAAAACTGAATGACGTGCACCTGAACCTGGCTGACAAAGCCAAGTTCTTAGGCACAGTTCTGGATAGGAAACTAACCTGGAAGGAGAATGTTTTTCAGCGCCAGAAGAAAGCGTGTATTGCACTCTACACATGCAAAAGAGCCATTGGAAAGAAATGGGGGCTCAGCCCCAAAATATGCAAATGGATCTACACCGCAATCATTCGACCAATCATGCTCTATGGAGTTGTGGTATGATGGCCTGCGCTGAGCAAGGCAACAAACCTTAATCTGCTAGGTAAAGTACACAGATCTTGCATGATCTGTATAAGCGGTGCGTTAAGAACAACGCCCAATGAAGCACTCCAGGCCATTCTTGGCATTTTGCCACTCGATCTGGAAGGGCACCGGGTAGCAGCAGCATCGGCTCTGCGTCTAAGGGAAACGTCCGGCTGGGGCGCAAGCACTACTGGACACGCCTGTATTTTGGGATCCTATAGCTTTCTTCCGCTGAGCACGGATCGTTGTGCGACCACAACAGTCGGAGATAGCTGTTTTAAAATCAACATTCCCAGCAGGGAAGAATGGGAGAGCGCGGATCGGAGTCCCGCCACTCATGGCGGCACTTCCATTTATACTGATGGCTCGAAGCTAGACGGCAGAGTTGGAGGAGGGGTTTATTCAAAGGATCTGAACCTTGAGCTCTCCTTCAGACTACCTGATCACTGCAGTGTCTTCGAGGCTGAAGTTTCAGCAATCATGGACGCCGCGGCTTGGATAGGCCAACACACTATCGGACACGACATTTTTATATTCAGCGACAGCCAGGCGGCCATCAAATCCCTTGGCTCTTATTCGTTCAACTCTGAACTGACGCTCAGCTGTCGTCGATCTCTACAAGAGATGGCCCAACAGAATCGCGTGAACCTCACATGGGTCCCGGGGCTTAGGGACATTGAGGGAAATTGTAGGGCAGACGAACTTGCGAGGCAGGGCACGACCAAGCAGGTTCTTCGGGATAAAGAGCGCTTAGGTATGCCGTTTGCCACATGCAAGCTTATGCTGAAGGAGTACACACTCCGCCAAGCCAACGAAAGATGGCTGCAATCTCCAGGATGCCGGATATCCAAAGAAACCTGGCCGAAATGGGATCATAAAAGATCAAGACAAATTTATGCCCTAAGGAGAAGAGAAATCTCCATATTAATAGGCGTATTGACTGGGCACTGCCTCATTGGTAGGCACGCAGAAAGACTTGGTGTGCCCTACCGACGATGCTGTAGGAGTTGTAAGGATGATGAGGAGGAGGAAACGGTGGAGCACCTCATCTGCAACTGCCCGGCTTTAAGTGGCGCGAGAATGCGCTTTTTGGGAGTTCCCTTCCTGGTTAGCCTACGCCAGGTCACGGAGCTGGACATAAAGGACCTGATGGCCTTCATCAAGTCATCTAAATGGTTCGAGGAGGAGTAACGGTGTCGGTATAGGAAGGTCAGTCCCGGGATTCTGCAATGTGGAGAATTCCGTTAATACCGGGATTTTCCATATGGCAGGGTCCCGGAACTGACTTTCCTAGTGTTGGTGGTATCACAACGGGCCTTTTAATACTTGCCTAGGTGTGCCTCTACGGTAGCCACTTGAACCTAACCTAACCTGCAAACCCGCCAAACTTAAATATTACATACTACTAATGGCGGCGATATACAAACAGGTTATCATAACCTCTAACGAGATTTTTAGCCGAGCTTCTCTTTCCAACTTGTGGTGTGTTGCTTTTTGAGTTTTCCTACAAGTTGGCGGGACCTACAATTTTTTGCCGACTCCGAACGGCACTTGCAAAGCAAATGAATTTTTTGCTGAGAAGCTTCTCATGGCAGAAATACACTCGGATAGTTTGCCAAACTACTGCCGAGAGGCGACCCCATTTAGAAAAATTAATTTTCTAAATAATTTTTGATGTTACTTTTGCCGGGAATCGAACCGCTACGACTTGGTGTAGAAGGCCGAACACTTAACCGCTACACCACGGCGGCCGCCAACGCATACACCGTTTTGAAAATGCCCGTTACGTCGCTTTGCAGAATCACCGACGATATGTTTTTTTAACAGAAAAATTAACAACTTTTGTACAGACTGGATTTAAGTCCATTTTGAAGATATATGTATTGGGCGTTCAAATTTACAATCCAACATTCAATTGTACAAACTTTCACAGAAATGATTGTTGGGATATCTTCATGGATTTAAAAAAAAAAAGTGTCAAAATATGAATTCAATTTCGTTTGAAATTTTTTGAATATTCAAAGTAGACATTTATTTCAAACAGCCAGATATTCAAATTCAAAGCAAAGCAAAGCCAATTCAATTCAATCCAAATTCAATATGAATGATTCATTTGCCGTTTTGGATGGAGCCATGCAGAGGTCTATTACGAATATTTGAAATTTCTAAACATTCGGAAAAAGAATACAAATATTTTGATATCATTTGTAGAGTATAAAACATTTGCCACAAATGGATTACTATTGAGCTGTATTTATTTTTATGCGGGATTTAATTTTGAGTTATCGGTTACAATCGATCATCCTCGACCGTAACTCTTCGTAGTTAGACCGTTAACTATTGCCATTTACTCCTCGAAGAACTGTGTCCCCCAAATAAATGGTTACCTCCAAAGTTTCTCCGATTGTTTTCACGGCATGGAACCTTATCCTCGACGGCACTAAGCTCACGACTGTATCATAGTTCAAAATCTCAGGGCTAACATTCAGTAGCATATTCACTTTCGCTACCATTTTAACCGCGAATGCCAACAAGGTAAAGAGGAACAAAATCATTAAGTGGCTTTCTGACCTACGTTTCGTTGATATGAGCCCCTGGCCTTGTTGTATGAGGTTGCTGGTCTGTTAGAACACCGCACTCAGAACTACCATGGGATGTCACCCTTGGTCACCGGCACACCATTTACACAGTGAGGCAAACCGTCGCGCTGTTTCGGCATGGTTCATACAAATTGTATGGGCATGAGAATTTTCGACAACTATTTTACGCTTAACGCTCTTATTAGGTAGGTATGGCCCTTAAAGAGCTTGACGACATGCTGGGCCACCATATAACAACTCAGTTTGATCCAAAGGTGCCTAGACAGCCCTCATGAGCATTCAAACTGAACAGACTCGGTCTTGGTCAGCTCCCAGTCCGTGAATGCCCTTACAAGTACTACTGGCTGCTGCAGATGAATGCGCACTCCCGAAGGAAACCGGAGGCGCTCTGGCCCAACTTCGATAAGAGTACTGTAATGGATTGAACTGTTGCGGCTCGTCACCCATGATATCCACTAATTCTAAGACCAATCTCACTCTGGTCCAAGGCTGTTGAAACGGCACTTTTCAAGAGATTGACGGCAACTAGAGGTAATAAGCAATTGGGATAACTACGCATCGCTACAACAAAAACATACAGCGCAAGGTCCCCACTCTTCGCATGCCATAAGCTGGCTTTTTAGGGTACATTTAACATTTCATACATTGTAAGGGTATTGTAGGAAACTCCAACAAGACCGCCTACAACCTAATATTTAGGAGTACATTTTCAGATCTGATATCTCTGAATTTAATAGCCAACGTAACGAAGATTCATCCTATAACTAAATTCGAAACCATTTCTAATGCTACATACCTGTGGATATTCAATGTGAAATAAATAAAATTTAAAAGAATTTTTTGGAGAATGAAAAGGAATGTTTGTTTTTAAATATTCTCGTACTACAAGGGAAAACAAAAAGAATAGAATTTCAAACCAGGGTTCGTATTTGCACGCACACACACGGCTCACGCACGTGTGCAAAAAAATGCTCACTAAATTTATTGCTCTTGCACATGAGCTGTGTGTTTATTCAAAAAATATTTAGCCCACAGCACGTGAGTGTGCATTTTGAAACAAAGCACATATACGTGTGTGTGTTTTTGATTCAAAATATTTATGCACACGCTCATGTGTGTGCAGTTTGTTTAAAGCACTTGCACATATAACTTTGTTAAATGTAGTAAAATTCGTACAAATGAGCATGCACATTTTGATAGGTGCACTCCATGGCTAACATACGGATATGTCGGCTTTAACCGATCATTATTAAACGGTGATTTGGTGGGCCAATTGGCAGTGCCCTAAGATCTAACTGTGGGATGGGATTGGAAACGTGAACATAACGGGTAACGAAGCACCTATCTCGTCCTTCAGGCTTTTTCCTTGGGCTGCATTGATCGACCCTTTGGAAATATCCATTATCTAGGCTCGGGATCATAAAGGAGCTGACAAGTAGGGGTTCAAGAAATCAAGTAGTCAGTTCATGGCAGGCACTCTGTAAAGGTCACTGGGCCCCGAACATACACTGGGCCCTTGTTGTTGTTGTAACGAGGTGTAGTCCTGCCCAACACGTATTTTTCCTTAACCTAATTGTCATCAATATCTTCTAACGGGAGTCCAAGGAAACTAGCAGTTTCAATAGGGTTGGACCAAAGAGAGATGGGTGTTAGAAGAGTGGACTCAGATGAGCAAGAAAATAAGTAATTGGTAATGTGGGGGGACGAGCCGCATGCCGGACATACATTCGGCACATCAGGGTTCAGTCTAGATATGTAGGAGTTTAACCTGCTACAATATCCAGAGCGTAATTGAGCCAGAGTGACCCTTGTCTCTCGAGGAAGATGACGCTCCTCTTCAGAAATGCCAGGTGTTGCGGCAAGTAAGACATTGTTTAGCGGACAGAGCGCAGAGTAATGGCCAACAGACGTTGTATGGATATGCCCCAAGGCCTGTTTATGCACCTGTAGATCAAACGGCGTTGTTATATAGCGTCGGATCTCATCAAAATGTTTACGTAAATGCGATCTTATGGTCCTAGGAGGCGGAATGAGTTCAAGCAGTTGTCTACCGGGATGCTGTGGTTTACAGCAATTCAGTAGGTACTGCTTGTTTAGCATTTCATTATGCTCCCTAACTGGAAGCATTTCCACCTCATTGTGCATATGAGATATAGGTGACATAAGGACGCACCCCGTAGCGGTTCTGAGCGCGGTGTTTTGACAGGCCTGAAGCTGATTCCAGTGAACGTCTGCAAGCCTCGGCGACCATATCGGCGACGCATAGTTCAGGATCGGCCGACCAATTGCTTTTACGTTACCATCAACGTTTCTTTGTCTTTACCCCAAGCACTGCCGGCTAGTGATTTGAGGATTTTGTTACGGCTCTGTAATTTTGAGACAATTGCAGCTGAATGAGCAGCGAAAGTGTGCATGGTGTCGAAAGTCACTCCTAAGATTTTTGGGTGAGAGATAGTAGGTATTTTATGATCACCTACATAAATTTCTAATTCCATGCCAACCTGCGCTGTCCACGTCGTGAATAAGGTCGCCGAAGACTTTGTTGGCGACAATGTCAAGCTTCGGGCAGTAAAGAACTCGACTAGAGAGGGGAGATAACCATTTATTTTAGAGCACAGCTCATCAACGGAAGTACCAGTTGCCAATATCGTTCAATCGTCTGCGTAAGAAACAATCGTAACTTCTTCTGGTGGAGGAGGAAGCTTCGAAATATAGAAGTTAAACATTAACGGGGAGAGGACACCACCCTGTGGTACCCCTTGTTTTATCTTCCTGGCTTTAGATTTTTTGTTTCTGAATACAACAGACGACCGACGACCACTGAGATAATTGGCGGTCCAACTCTTTAGACAGGAGGGGAGTGACGAGTCTTCCAAATCAGCTACAAGTTGCCCATGATTTACTGTGTCAAAAGCTTGACTCAAATCAAGTGCAACTAGAACCGTCCTGTCATTGGGCCTGTTTTGATTTAGACCGTCAGTTATCTGAGTGTTTATGACATTTAGAGCAGAAGTTGTGCTCCTACCTTTCCTGAAGCCATGTTGGTACTCAGCTAACATCAAATGTGATGTATAGAGCGGGAGTAAGACCGCTTCAAATGTCTTTACTACTGGTGAGAGGAGTGATATCGGGCGATATGACTCCCCAACGTTACCTGGCTTGCCAGGCTTTAGTAGTGGGATCACAGTTGCCTGCTTCCATTTGTCGGGTATGACAGCTGTGATCAGAGACAAATTGAAGACGGCAGTTAAATATTTAGCTCCCGCTAGGCCGATATGCTTTAGATGCACCATGGCTATGCCATCAGGGCCGATCGCTTTGGAATTTTTGGCCTTCCGGATGGCCTCTTGAACCTCTGTAGCGGTGATGGGAACGGGAGCATAGTTTTTGTGTTTATGCGCGCGCCTGAAGATTCAACGTCTTGTCCTGTCTTGCGCAGGGTGTGGGACATATTGTCGACAAAAAGCCTGCGCACATTTCCTGGGGTCATTTAATGTCTTGTCACCAAAGGTAATGTCGACATTTTTTGGTGGACCCGAAGGATTCGACAAGGACTTGACGATGGCCCATAATTTCCGAACACCGAGAGAGGTTACAAGACCTGAGGTGTTCCTCCCATTTGGTTTGTTTGTGTACGTTAACCAGCCGTCTGATTTCCACGTAGAGATCACCGATTTGTGGGTCAGAGGGATCGATGTTGCGTATGAGGTCACGTTCGTTGGCCAAAACTGCGGCCTCAGCTGGGAAGTTAGGCCTAATATCTTTTATCCTACCAGCTTGTATAAAAAAGGCTGTAGCCTTTTTAATGACCTCACGTATGTTACGCTCGCCAACGTGTACATCCGTTTGAATGGGAAGATCACCAAAGGAGCTCTCCGTGAATTCCAAAAAGCCGACCCAATTAGCCTTTTTGAAATTCACGTATGTTCTTTTCTCCGAAGTAATGAAATCGGTGGCACGATCGACGGACAGGTTGATAGGTGGTCGGATGACAAGGCCACCATAGGTTGCCAGTTTATGCTGTTAATTAACCCCGGGCTAACAATAGTTAGGTCCGGGGAGCTACTGCAGTTAACAGCCATCCTAGTTGAGGTGTCTCTGTTCATAGTACAGAAAGAGGAAGTGTCAATTTGCTCGGCTAATTCCCGTCCTCTGCCGTCCACAGAAAGGTGTGAATGCCACATATCATGATGGGCATTAAAATCGCCCATGATGATACGGTTATCGCCACAAAGAAACGCCCTAAGGTCAGGACGATAACTTCTGGGGCAGCAGGTGACGGGAGGAATGTATATATTGATTAGCTCGAGATCAACACCACCCAGCTTGTATAACTATACCCTGACACTCTAAGGAAGTCTCTTTGGTCAGTGTTGATATCAAATTCCCTATACTGCACCGTATGGTGAACAAGGAACGCGAGACCACCTCCGCCGTCCGTACGGTCATGCCGGAGTACGTGGTAGCCTCCACTCGCTCGGAGTTTCGAGTGGGGGCCAAGTTTTGTCTCCTGGATTGCAGCAATTTTGATTTTATGTAGCTGCATAAATGTGGTTATCTCCGCTATCTTGCCGGTCAAACCGTTGTAGTTAAATTGCAACAATTTAAATTGCGAAGGAGAGGCAATGGTCACTCTGGGAGTTAAAGACTGATTTGTACGCCTAGATTGTGGTAAGCTATGTCGCGATATTGATCTCCGTTGCAGTCCTGAAGTCGGCGGATTTCGTTCATTATTAGATGAGTGTACATCCGTCGGCGTTGAGGGCTGCACAACTCGACAGCAAGGCGCGACGAACACATCAGTCCAGAGATTTCTGTTTGCGAGCCCAGAACATATGCGTAGGTGACATAGGCCTAGGCAGGAGTTGCACTTGACCGATGCCACAGACGCATATATCCTATGCCGACATACAGTGCACGAAGAGTGCTAGTGCCGGAAGAAATTAGTAAAGGGTTTAGAGACGGGGGCTGAAACTCAGTAGTGCTTAAGGCATCAACTGATGTGCTACGAAGAAAGTAGCCATGAGTGGATGCTTGAGATGTTGATGCACCAGGAAGCAAGCTAGAGCCGGGAACACACATGTTCTGCTGGGCAATATAAGTATTGCAGGTCGTGGAGACTTGATTTATAGAGGGCGATAAAGCAACATTTGAGCGTCGCTTGCCTTGAGACGTTCTAGGACGTGAACAGCAGGCCGCCACAAAACTTTTGTAGAAACTAGTGGGCCGGTGTGTTTTAGGATCTAGTCCGGAGCAACTAGATTTATGCAACCAACCTTTGCATGATGCATACTGTACTGAGTGTAATCGTCTTGTATATATTTTCTTCCGACAAACGCAGCAGAACCATTCTCTTGGGCCAGGATTTGGCTCAATGCCAGCCCGGATCAAGAGAATAAGGAGCAGCCGTGATAGGGTCTGTTCCGGGGTGTTACGTAACTACCTGGTGCGGGAGAGGAGGAGTGGCGGGTCGGCATAGTTGTAGCCCGGCTGAGGCTCGTCGGCATTGGGGCGCAGTTCTTGCCACTTCTCCTTTCCCAGCAGTTGCGAAGCAAAATTAGAGTTCGTGCCTGGGGAAAGAATATATGCAAAAAAAGAAATAGTGATATAGAAAAAGCGGGAGAAAACCTGTCAGAGTCAGGTGGAGCCTTCCCACCCCTCCTGTTCACGAGATGTGAACAGCCTTTGGACTCTACTATGGCTCCGCTTCCCGAGTAGAGTCCCCTTAAACCTGACTAATGTCCGTCTATGTGTACTTACTCGCTTTTCATACCTGCCTTAACTACTCCAACTTACCATCGGTTGCCACGAGGGCAACACCTGCACCAACAAATATATGTCTTTAGTCAGACATGTTACCGACTCAATTACCTAAAGCAAAAAAAATCTTCAACCCATAAACTTCAAAGACAATTTTCTTTGGAATTTACAATTTCAATAATTAACAACTTTATTCAAAATTATTCAAGATAGAAATAAACCCTTACGCTAATTGAAAATTTACTCTTAATACAAAAAATTACTATTAATTATTTTCTAATCCTAACACTTAAAAGATATTCAAAATTTTATTGGCGACTGAAAACTTCAAAAAAAATCTTAGAATTCAACCAGCCTAATGTGTATCCAGTTATTTGTGCACAGGCACACATTTAAATATAATTAAATATGTATGGAAGTATGTGCGCTCCCTCTCTCTAAAATTTGTAAACAAACTATATATATATATGTGTGTATGAGATCTCACTCAGATAAATTGGTAACTACATTTATGTGAGTATGAGCATTCTCGCTCTGAGTTAAAAAAAATCGAACTATATATATATGAAGGTATGTGTATGTGTGTGTGTGTATATTATTTTTCCTCTGCAAAACACTCACCTCGCTTTACAGTCCACGTTGGTACCAAATTGACGTTGCGAGCTGAAAAGAAATGAGAAAAAAAACAAACAACATACACAGGGCTATATTAAAGACAGTGGTTCAGTTATAGATCTTTGACCGCTTGACCGTGGTCAAGGCTAATTTTTAAGAAAAATTGTCTTTTGGGTTTTAGTTTAACAACGCGGTTCGGTGCATATGCATTATTTTGTGCATATGTTAAAAAAAATTTACGTATAAGAAAAAAATCTCGCGGAGCGTAAATTAAGTAGCTTAGAAAAGCTAAAAATCGCGGAATCGAGTTTAAAAAAAATGTCTAAAATATTAAAAGTGAATAATATATGTAGATTGGAAATGAAAATAAAAAAAGCAAAAACGACCAAAGGGACCAAAAAAAAAAAAAAATTAACAAAATGCAGAAATGAAAAGTGAAAGTATAAGTGAAATACTAAAACAAAAAAATGGTTCACATTTTTTTGACGACAATGTCTTGAAAACAAAGAAATATGGAATTTAGTTGAGCTCTAGGCGAGATCAAAAAAAGCGCCCAAAAAAAGAATAAAAGTTATAAAAAAAAATTTATAAAATTAAAACAATGCAAAAATAAAAAATTTTTCTTTTTCGAATAGATAAAAAAATTCAAATTTTTAAAGTGGCAGCGTGCATACAAGTGTTTACGCATATGCCTATGTAGGTGGAGACATATGTATGAATAACAGATATAAGAAGAACTGAAGGTAAGAAAAATTCAAAATACAACTGAACTTCTACTCTTTATAAAACTAATAAATAAATGTAAATGAATTCATAAATGCAAAAAATTCAAAGTTTGAAAGTTTTTTTTTTTCAAAACGATAGTTGGGTAATGCCGCCTAATAAATGTCCAAAAGTGTGTGTGATGGTGGTAGTGGTAAAACTTCAAAGTTGGTGAGCACGCTGTCGCTGAGCCGAGCTCAGTTACTCTCTCACCTCTCTGCGGTGTTTCTGTGTTAGTGCTATGTTTTGTGTCGCCGTGTATATGTGTGGTGAGTGAATGTTTCAGAGTCGATGTTGCCAAGTAGATATTTATGTTGCTGATAATCTTGCCCAAATTCTGTACATGTTGCTGTGGCAATTAGTAATGTTGCTCATACTGATGCTGTGTTGTAATGGAAAAATGTTGTGTTCTACCATCTTTTGTAGTGTTTGACGTGCCGGTATGATATGAAATGTTGGTATGATGTCGATTTACTATGTTTGGTATGGGTGAGTGTGTGTGTGTGAATATGACTTTTGGCCTGGTTTCCGAAATTGGTTTTTGGCCCAAATTCTGCCTTTTGGCCAAGTAAAAATTCCTCCAAAGATTTTTAGTGCTATATAAGTGAACGTGTGATATGATCGTTTGTTGTTGTTTTCCGTGTTTTTTTCTATGTGTGGATTTGTGTGTGTGGTTTCATGTATTTTGTTGGCGAGCGTTTATATATTTAAATGTCGCGGCCTTCGGTTGGCTTCGTGAGCTGCAATAAAAATGTACATGCATATTTTTTTCAAATATTTTTATATTTTTCCAATTTCCTGCTAAATTTTGTTTTCTGGCCTTTAACTAACTTTGACGAATCTTATGAAAATTTTATTTTTTTTCAAAAAAAATTGCCCAAAAATCCACATCAATTATTTAAAAAAAAAAAAAATCTTCTTCTTCTTCTCTGTTTGCATACGTGCTCGTGTATATATGTACCTACTTATATACATGTAAGTGCACTTGTGCATATTTTAATATTTTTGAATTTTCCGAATTAAATTAAATTTTATCTAAATTAAAAATTCAAATAAAATCCAAAAAGTAAAAAAAAAAATGGGATTTTGGGTAAAAAAAATTATAATTCGTGGTTTAAAATTTTTTACAACAACAATCCAACCTATTTGTTTGCGTTCATGCTCGTGTACATATTTACATACATATGTACACGTAAGTGCATTTGTGCAGTTTTTAATCTTTATGAATTTTTCAAATTAAATTCTAGAAAACAAAAAAAATAAAAAATTTTAGAAACGGGTTTGGGGCTCAAAAATATTATTTAATATTTCAGGAATATTTTTAGTGGATGCTGATGCCTTTAAATAAACGGTCGTTTTTAGGGCCACAAAATTTCTAAACAGAGAGATCAAAAATTACGAAGCATCATTTTAGGTATAAACAAATAAAAATTGTGTACATACGAATTTATTAAAAAAAATGTTTCAAACCCTTGCCAGAAAACCACAATCTAAATTAACAAAAACAAACTTTAATCGAGGATTTACACCGGAATTAAAAAATCTCCAAATTCACCAAAAAAAAAATTGTTAGAATTCACGGAAACTATTCTTACTAAACTAAAAAGGAAAAGGTTTTTCAAAAATTTTAAAAATTTCACAAAGTGACTTACCGGTGACTCTGCAGATTGCTTGAAGGGATTTTCTCGCTCTGGGGCGGCGGCTCTCCTGGCGCTGGTCAGATACCTAGGGAAGATTCCCTGGTACCAGTGATCCACTAATTTATTTTACGCTCGCGTATACTTTTGGCGTGAAACCGCACTTTAGATAAAGACTTTTAACTTATTCACACGCGCACCTACACTTTAAGGTGAAAACGCACTTTAAACTTAAACTTTTTTTCACACTTTGGCACTCGATCAAGACCGCGACTTTTCCAATTTTGATCTGTCGATCAGCGGAACCCCTTTTTATACACCATTGTCCTTGCGGCATTTCGGACATCGTACGGCACGAATTGCCTGCCTGCTTTGGTCAAACCAATCCGCGTTCGACACTTAAGCGGCACGTATATGTGCATATGTACAAGCAACATTTTAACCCACTCACACCATTATCCATCCGCACCATCGTAAAAACGAATAAGGGAGTTCGGTTAGCGGTTGCCCATACCTTTGCTCATATACCGCTCGTAGTCAGAGAAATCTTCAAAGGCTGTCGTTACAGGCTCGCATCCGCCGATAGTGCCTGCATCATGGAGCGTGTGCGTAAAAGAAATTCATAACGCAGCCTTGGGTTGCTAACGTGTGGCCTCGACCCACGATCTAATGCCGGGCTTCAAGTTCGCTTCTTGTCAAACCTCTTTCTGCAACATCTATTACACTTAACATTGATTAAGACACAAAATTTAAATAAATTATCAAAAAAAAACTAAATCTATTATCACTGAGGTTTTCAAGCAAAAACTAACCTAGGGTATCACAGATGGGCATCTTAATCCTATATCACAGGTTAAACCTAAAACTATATCACAGATCGAAAAAAATTGGTCCAGTTGCAAGTATGTAAATGGAAAAATTTGTCAAGTCTAAAATTTATAATCAAAAAAAAAAAAAAAAATGGTCAAGTCAAAAATTGTATAATTACATTAGTAGGTCAATAAAACCTAAAATAATTACAAAAAAGAATAAAAAAATTTTAGTCAATTTCCTAAGGTCAATTTTCAGGTACAAAAGTGATTACAAAACATGCAACATCACCGAGTTCATACATAGAGTTCCCGATTGCTTTTAACACAACGCATTTCACTTGCTTTGGGGCAAGTTTGGGATTATAATTATCGATTTGTGAACTCTGTTTGAAATTTCGGCGGTATACCATTTGTCCAATTTTAAACGACACGTCCCTACTCCTAGTATCATAAACCTTTTTACTGCGTTCGTGGGCCAACCTCAGCTCTTGCATAATCTTATTCCTAATTGCTTGTAGTTTATCTGCAGATGTTTCCACCTCGCAGTCTACATCCTTAACTGTCCCTAATTTTCGATACAATTCGTAAGATGCCCCAAGTATTAATGGCGGAATGGGTCACACTTCTTAGGGCAAACGCTGCATCACTAATATGCTTGTCCCAGTTCTTTTGGACCTAATTATTTGTAAAATTGATCGATTGACCCTTTCATCCGCATTGCCTTGTGGTGAGTAGAACGCTGTCCTTAAGTGTGTTGCACCATACTTTGCCAAAAACGACGTGAACAGTTCTGACACGAACTGTTTGCCATTGTCAGAGTGTACGTACTCTGGCACACCAAATACATGAAAAACGTCTTTTTCTAGGAATTTAACTACTTCAGCTGAGGTTGCCTTACGCATTGGTTTCAAAAACACAAATTTCGAAAAGTGATCTAAACACACAAACACATAAACATTACCATCACACGTACGTGGGTATGGACCCATAAAATCTATAAACAAACGTTGAAAAGGGCGTTCAGTAATATGTTGATGTACCTGCAGAAGGCGAGCAATGTGACGCTTCCACCAACCCTGAACGCAGTTCAGTCGGTACCCAGAGCTTCCAGGCATGGTCTCCTTGAAGCCCTTCACCCCTGTCGAATTGCGTCCGTCTATAAACATACCCGTCTGATACGCACAGTTCGGGCAGTTTGTCTTGATTGTACTCTGTCGATTTAAAGCATGGTGAGCTTATATCGATATCCAGTATTCTGTCGCTTACTAGCAGCTCGTTCATGTCGGCCCTGGATAAAGCGTCCGGTACTACATTTTGGGTGCCTTTACGGTGTTGGATATCAAAGTTGTACCATCAACCACTTCAAGCTGGAATGGTCCGTTATCACCGTAAATGGCAGTCCCTCGATGTAAGGCCGGAACCTCTTTATGCTCAGGACCGCTGCATAGCACTCTAATTCTGTAAGTTGCGTTGTGCCTTGTTTAACTTCGCGGATACGTAGGCAATCGGTCTTTCCTTTCCGTCCTCGTCTAGTTGGAAGAGTACACCTCCAACTCCGTCCGTTGATGCATCACATTGCACGTAAAAGTGCTTGTTGAAATCCGGATGGATTAACACCGGCGCAGAAATAAGTTTTTGTTTTAAGCAATTGAATGCTTGCATTGCTTCGTCCGTCATTTTAAAAGCTTTTATCTTGTCTTTAGTGAGGCAGTCGTGCAGTGGTGCTGCAATGGTCGCGTAATCCTGTATGAATCTACGGTACCAGCCTGTCATCCCTAGGAACCGCCTGAGTTGCTTCGGTGTTCGGGGTTCGGGGAAGTCTCGCATTGCTGCCATCTTATTAAGATCCGTACGGATACACCCATCGCCTACAACATACCCTAAATAACGCACCTCTTTAAAACAAAACTTACTCTTTTCAACGTTTATCGTCAATTTTGCATCACGAAGACATTTTGCAACACGGGACAACAAATCTAAATGGGACGAAAAATTCTCGGAACAAACAAGTAGATCATCTAAATAAACAAACACAGAATCACGAAGCGAAGCGGGGATGACGTTGTCCATTAAACGACACATACGTTGCGCCGCGTTGAGTGGGTGAGTTCCAGCAGCTGTTGCTTTCCTCTATTACGCCCATTTCCAACATCCTGTCTAGTTCCGCGAATATTAATTTTTGGATTGCCGGAGAAATAGGATAGTGGCGCTGTTTCACGGGAAGGTGTTCATTAGTCACTTCAATGATGTGCTCCTCTACGTCGGTTTTGCCCAACCCAAGTACCGCGAATGACGGATACTGTGCTTTTACGCGATCCAGAGCAACAGTTTCTTCGGGACTCAGCTCGTGTTGTACCGCGTCGAATGATAAGTCACCCTCAGTAGGCACGAGCTCTGACACGACATTAGCCTTTGAGTTGATTTGGGGCCCCCTACTGACTACATTAAGCTGGAAGGCTTTCCAGAAATCGATCCCTAGATAGACCTCCTGCTGCAACCCCGGCACTATTAGAAATTCCAGCTCTCGAGTGGTATTGTCCCAGAGCACTGGAAGAGTCACTACTCCGCTAACCGCGGTTTCACCCCCATTAGCAGTTTTCACACTTTGACCCAGTATCGGCAGAATCAGACTTTCTTTACCTTCGAGAAGTTTATGGGCATTTTTCCCTAAGAAACTGGCCCCGGCCCCTGAATCTAAGAACGCGAGCACCTCTCGTCCACCGATCTCCGTTTTCGCGAACAACCTATTGTCGCCCTGTACTGTTACTATGGTCGAAATGATCTTTTTCTTAATTCTCCTAAAAACTTTCTGCTTTTCCCTCATTTTCCCTATCTTTTCAAAATTTTTCTTCCTCTTTTTGGCGCTGATTTCCTCACAGAATATCCCCCTTCGGGCTTCTTCGTACCTTAATTTCCTAACATGCAAACTATCTCTATTTAACTCGACTCTTTTCTTTTCTTCTACTGTTTCCTTCTTCACTATTTCTTTATCCCTCTTTAAAATTCCTATTTTCCATTACTTCTCCGGGCGATCCTGGCTTGAGGCAGAGCTCCCGGACATCTCTACCAACGCCCGGTTTCCCGCCTCTGGCTTAAACACACAAAAAGACGAATCACCACCACACGCAAAACATTTCATAAAGTGGAAATTGGACTTGCACTTTGTGTCTTTTGCTGCTTCTGCCGGGTTCTTAGTATAAAAATCTACCGGCATGCCACAACCATAACACAACATAAGGTGAAACGGGGATGGACAAAACATTTGGTTTTGGACAGGACTAACATTTTGACAATGGACATTGGACGACGAACTTGTAACAGGACTAGGATAATTGGTTGGAATAATGGACTTAGGAGGACGATTTTGAGATACGGGGGCACGAGACACATTCCCATTAACATTCTTATTGTCCCTACTGAACGCTTCCACACTAAAATCATTCTCCTGAACATCTGCCCAAACCTCGCTACTCACTCCTACTTCGCTCACTGGCTTCGCCCTAGACCTATTTTCTTTAATTAATTTCTCTGCCCTCTTACACTCTAGCTTTAATTCCGCCAAAGTTTCTGTTTTTGTGGCAAAAGTTAGATTTGCCAGGCACGGTTTCAGGTTGCCCTTTATAATTTTGACCAGCTCTTTCTCCGGGATTCTTTGCCTCAGTCGGAACGTGAGATCGTGGACGTCGGCGTAGAACTCGTTAAAGCTCTCTTGGGGCTGCTGCTTTCGCTCCATAATCTCCCGCATTACTTCATAATCCGACTCTGCCGACTTGAACTGCGACAAAATCTTCCTTTTTAAACCGAAGTAGTCAAAGGACTCATCGTCGGCGTGGTCATCCAGTACCTGCCAATACCACTTGAGAGCTGGCCCTGTCACTAAACAATGGAAATCAGAAAACAGTTGTTGGTAAGATAACTGGTATTGGACCCTCATTTGCTCTAGTCTGAAAATCTTCGACACGATTGCTAAGGGTGGATATATCCGCCCTTACCTTTCGCACTTCGCCCATGTGATGATTCATCTCAGCGTTCTGCTGCATCATCACCTCCATCATACGTGCCAGATGGTCGATTCGCTCGTCCACAGTTGCCTGCGTGCGCTGGTTGCAACCATTGTTTCCGCCGTTCGTTGCCCCTCTTCCTTCACCTCCGATAGCGCCCTCTTCGGTGTCCGACATCTCCAGCAGCTGATCCAACTTCCGTGTGAAACTAAGGGACTGGTTTGCCACGTTCAGAGTGTCCCTATCGGTAGCCGTCAATTCCTGTCGGTTACTCGGAATATCCACCTGCCCAAAAACCCTAGAGGCACAACGATTAAAGAGGTCTATCGGAACGAAATCGACCGGGAATTCGATGCCTGTATCGATCTGGGTGAACAAGGATCCTGCCACTTGGTTCTGTAATTGCAAATCTCGAGCAACACTGCGAGTAATGCGTCGATTACTTGCCAAGATTCCTAAACCAGTCTTTGGAATCGCCCCCTGGTCCGTAGACTCATCCATAAACTAAAGGGACAGGTATAAAAGGGAAATCTGCGACCAGAAAACCAACCGTACCGAATCTTACTAGATAGAAGAAAACAAAAAAAAACTGATAACTTTTCCCCAAATACCGACAAAAAATATAGGAGGTAAATTATGGATTAAATATTTCACCTATATGTTTATTAGCCAACTCGAATAAGCAGCACAAAAAAAGTGTAAACAAAAATTAGGTCAAATGTATATGTGTATATGTATGTATATATAATAAAAGTAAATATATATGTTATATAAATAGTGGAAAAATGCGATAGGGATCTCATACAAAAAATTTAAAAAAAATGTTATTTCTATAATAAAGATATTTTACAGGTATATGTATGTACTTAAAAAATTAAAAAAAAAATTATGATTCAAGAATAAAAAAAGAATTTGAAATATATAATAAAAAAACTCTCTAACTAGCTCCTAATATACAAAACTATCGTTAAAAAAAAATTAAAAAAAAAATACCTTAACGGATTTTCAGTTGAATGAATTTTTATAAAAAAAAATTGAAGTCAAATTCTCAAATGAATAGTCGTACTGTTGGTGCATTCTGGTGTTGTCCTCGCCCGATGGACACCGTGGGTAGTTGAGCAAGATACGAGTTCCGTCCAAGGTCAAAGTCAGCTAATCCCCTCTTAACTATGGAATCTGGCACGACAGCGTCTTAGGGCTGGCTCAAGACGTGGTTGCCACAATTCCCCCGTTACCCTATTAATCTACTTTACCCCCTGCAGACACACAAAAACCTCACATACGTACAGTGCTGGACCATACGTATGGCAGCTAATGTTGTATGCAACAAAAACAAAAACAAAGAATGTCGTCCTAAAGTACTGCCGATGACTTCTGATACCACTTTTATGAAACGTTGGAGTTCTTAAAAGGAACTCAGAAATCACCACCAGCACTCCCCCCCACTGTCTTGTCACTTAGGCACATATCGCTCGTTGCTGACAACAAGCGATGTTGCCCTCGTGACCCTAACTCTGTCCGTGAGAAGGAAAAATTACGAAAGTGAAAGAGATAGGAAAACTGAAAATAGTACAAAGGAGTGAAAAAGTAAAAGAAAGTACTAGTAATTGAAAATTAGAAAGTGAAAATTAGAAATTAAGAAAAAATATGGGAAAATATAAATGTTAAACTAGTGGGCTATACCGTTGGGCGCCATTGTTACGTAACTGCCTGGTGCGGGAGAGGAGGAGTGGCGGGTCGGCATGGTTGTAGTCTGGCTGAGGCTCGTCGGCCATTGGGGCGCAATTCTTGCCACTTCACCTTTCCCAGTAGTTGCGAAGCAAAATTAGAGTTCATGCCTGGGGAAAGAATATATGCAAAAAAAGAAATAGTGATATAGAAAAAGCGGGAGAAAACCTGTCCGAGTCAGGTGGAGCCTTCCCATCCCTCCTGTTCACGAGATGTGAACAGCCTTTGGACTCTACTATGGCTCCGCTTCCCGAGTAGAGTCACCTTAAATCTGACTAATGTCCGTCTATGTGTACTTACTCGCTTTTCATACCTGCCTTAACTACTCCAACTTACCATCGGTTGCCACGAGGGCAACACCTGCACCAACAAATATATGTCTTTAGTCAGACATGTTACCGACTCAATTACCTAAAGCAAAAAAAATCTTCAACCCATAAACTTCAAAGACAATTTTCTTTGGAATTTACAATTTCAATAATTAACAACTTTATTCAAATGTATTCAAGATAGAAATAAACCCTTACGCTAATTGAAAATTTATTCTTAATACAAAAATTACTATTAATTATTTTCTAATCCTAACACTTAAGAGATATTCAAAATTTTATTGGCGACTGAAAACTTCAAAAAAAATCTTAGAATTCAACCAGCCTAATGTGTATCTAGTTATTTGTGCACAGGCACACATTTAAATATAATTAAATATGTATGGAAGTATGTGCGAGAGAGGGAGCTCTAAAATTTGTAAACAAACTATATATATATATATATGTGTATGAGATCTCACTCAGATAAATTGGTAACTACATTTATGTGAGTATGAGCATTCTCGCTCTGAGTTAAAAAAAATCTAACTATATATATATGAAGGTATGTGTATGTGTGTGTGTGTGTATATTATTTTTCCTCTGCAAAACACTCACCTCGCTTTACAGTCCACGTTGGTACCAAAGTGACGTTGCGAGCTGAAAAGAAATGAGAAAAAAAAAACAACATACACAGGGCTATATTAAAGACAGTGGTTCAATTATAGGTCTTTGACCGCTTGACCGTGTTCAAGGCTAATTTTTAAGAACAATTGTCTTTTGGGTTTTAGTTTAACAACGCGGTTCGGTGCATATGCATTATTTTGTGCATATGCTAAAAAAAAATTACGTATAAGTAAAAAATCTCGCGGTGCGTAAATTAAGTAGCTTAGAAAAGCTAAAAATCGCGGAATGGAGTTTAAAAAAAATGTCTAAAATATTAAAAGTGATTTAAGTGGAAAGTGCAGATAAAATCTGATAAAAAACAACAAAAATTTTATTTTTCCAAAATAATATATGTAGATTGGAAATGAAAATAAAACAAGCAAAAACGACCAAAGAGGTCAAAAAAAAAAAAAATAAACAAAATGCAGAAATGAAAAGTGAAAGTATAAGTGAAATACTGAAACAAAAAAATGGATCACATTTTTTTGACGACAATGTCCCGAAAACAAAAAAATATGGAATTTAGTTGAGCTCTAGGCGAGATCAAAAAAAGCGCCCAAAAAAAAATAAAAGTTATAAAAAAAAATTTATAAAATTAAAACAATGCAAAAATAAAAATTCTTCTTTTTCGAATAGATAAAAAAATTCAAATTTTTAAAGTGGCAGCGTGCATACAAGTGTTTACGCATATGCCTATGTAGGTGGAGACATATGTATGAATAACAAATATAAGAAGAACTGAAGGTAAGAAAAATTCAAAATACAACTGAACTTCTACTCTTTAACTTATAAAACTAATAAATAAATGTAAATGAATTCATAAATGCAAAAAATTAACAAATCAAAAAATTCAAAGTTTGAAAGTTTTTTTTTCAAAAAGATAGTTGGGTAATGCCCCCTAATAAATGTCCAAAAGTGTATGTGATTGTGGCAGTGGTAAAACTTCAAAGTTGGTGAGCACGCTGTCGCTGAGCCGAGCTTAGTTACTCTCTCTCTCACCTCTCTGCGGTGTTTCTGGGTTAGTGCTATGTTTTGTGTCGCCGTGTATATGTGTGGTGAGTGAATGTTTCAGAGTCGATGTTGCCAAGTAGATATTTATATTGCTGATAATCTTGCCCAAATTCTGTACATGTTGCTGTGGCAATTAGTAATGTTGCTCATACTGATGCTGTGTTGTAATGGAAAAATGTTGTGTTCTACCCTCTTTTGTAGTGTTTGACGTGCCGGTATGATATGAAATGTTGGTATGATGTCGATTTCCTATGATATGAAATGTTGGTATGATGTCGATTTCCTATGTTGGTATGGGTGAGTGTGTCTGTGTGTGAATATGATTTTTGGCATGGTTTCCGAAATTGGTTTTTGGCCCAAATTCTGCCTTTTGGCCAAGTAAAAATTCCTCCAAAGATTTTTAGTGCTATATAAGTGAACGTGTGATATGATCGTTTGTTGTTGTTTTCCGTGTTTTTTTCTATGTGTGGATTTGTGTGTGTGGTTTCATGTATTTTGTTGGCGAGCGTTTATATATTTAAATGTCGCGGCCTTCGGTTGGCTTCGTGAGCTGCAATAAAAATGTACATGCATATTTTTTTCAAATATTTTTATATTTTTCCAATTTCCTGCTAAATTTTGTTTTCTGGCCTTTAACTAACTTTGACGAATCTTATGAAATTTTTTTTTTTTCAAAAAAAATTGCCCAAAAATCCACATCAATTATTTAAAAAAAAAAATTCTTCTTCTCTGTGCATACGTGCTCGTGTATATATGTACATACATATATACATGTAAGTGCACTTGTGCATATTTTAATATTTTTGAATTTACCGAATTAAATAAAATTTTATCTAAATTAAAAATTCAAATAAAATCCGAAAAGTAAAAAAAAATGGGATTTTGGGTAAAAAAATTATAATTCGTGGTTTAAAATTTTATGGTTTTGACAAAAGTGCAAAAAAATTATTTACAACAACAATCCAACCTATTTGTTTGCGTTCAAGCTCGTGTACATATTTACATACATATGTACACGAAAGTGCATTTGTGCAGTTTTTAATCTTTAGGAATTTTTCGAATTAAATTCTAGAAAACAAAAAAAATAAAAAATTTGAGAAACGGGTTTGGGGCTCAAAAATATTATTTAATATTTCAGGAATATTTTTAGTGGATGCTGATGCCATTAAATAAACGGTCCTTTTTAGGGCCACAAAATTTCTAAACAGAGAGATCAAAAATTACGAAGCATCATTTTAGGTATAAACAAATAAAAATTGTGTACATACGAATTTATTAAAAAAAATGTTTCAAACCCTTGCCAGAAAACCACAATCTAAATTAACAAAAACAAACTTTAATCGAGGATTTACACCGGAATTAAAATATCTCCAAATTCACCAAAAAAAAATTGTTAGAATTCACGGAAACTATTCTTACTAAACTTTCAAAAAAAGGGAAAGGGTTTTTCAAAAATTTTAAAAATTTCACAAAGTGACTTACCGGTGACTCTGCAGATTGCTTGAAGGGATTTTCTCGCTCTGGGGCGGCGGCTCTCCTGGCGCTGGTCAGATACCTAGGGAAGATTCCCTGGTACCAGTGATCCACTAATTTATTTTACGCTCGCGTATACTTTTGGCGTGAAACCGCACTTTAGATAAAGACTTTTAACTTGTTCACACGCGCACCTACACTTTAAGGTGAAAACGCACTTTAAACTTAAACTTTTTTTTTCACACTTTGGCACTCGATCAAGACCGCGACTTTTCCAATTTTGATCTGTCGATCAGCGGGACCCCTTTTTTATACACCATTGTCCTTGCGGCATTTCGGACATCGTACGGCACGAATTGCCTGCCTGCTTTGGTCAAACCAATCCGCGTTCGACACTTAAGCGGCACGTATATGTGCATATGTACAAGCAACATTTTATCCCACTCACACTGTTATCCATCCGCTATGCAAATATCGTAAAAACGAATAAGGGAGTTCGGTTAGCGGTTGCCCATACATTTGCTCATATACCCGCTTGCGCGTTGTCAGAGAAATCTTCAAAGGCTGTCGTTACAGGGGATGACAATAGGTGAGGGAATCGTGACGCGTTAGATAGGGTCACTTCGAAATGTTTTGCTCTTGGCCGAGTCATTATAAACAAGTAAGGAAGTCTAAGTTCGGGTGAAACCGAACATTACATACCCAGCTGTGCACATAAAACGCTGTTATTCTTTGTTTTGTATAGTTAATGGTGTTAAAATTAATAAAAATTGCTTGACTCATAAGTGGGCGGTGCCACGCCCACTTTCCAAAATTTTGAAAAAATTATGTAAAGAATATGAAAGTTGATGTATGTACCAAATTATATTATTATAGCGAAATCAGTTAATTAGATATGGACTTTTCAATATTTCCACCTCCTTTCAATATAACTTTTATGAAAAAGTAGGCGTGGTCGCGAAGCGATTTCGTTTATTTTCTATAGCTGAATTTACCACAACAATAGTATGTCCTCTACGAAATTTCGTTATACTAGCATAAACTTTTCTGAAGTTATTAAGAGTCAAAATTTTAAAATTTCTTCAAATATACGTGGGCGGTACCACGCCCCCTTTTCAAAAATTTTTATAAAATCGGCCTTAGAACATCTAAATCAATACATATTGCAAATTTTATCATTGTAGCTGCTTCTAATATTGAATTAACCCATTTTATACGTTTTTCGAAATTTTCGATATCGAAAAAGGGGCGTGGTTATGGTCCGATTTTACCCATTTTCAATAGCAATCTATTCTGAACCCAAATAAGTACGCATGCCAAATTTGGTGAAGATATCTCATTATTTGCTCAAGTTATCGTGTTAACGGACAGACGGACGGACGGACGGACAGACGGACGGACAGACGGACGGACATGGCTCAATCAAATTTTTTTTCGATCCTGATCATATTGATATATGGAAGTCTATATCTATCTCGATTCCTTTATACCTGTACAACCAACCGTTATCCTAACAAAGTTATAATACCCTGTGTACAAGTACAGCTGGGTATAAAAAAAACAACCCGGGTCGTTTCGGTACGAAGGGTAATGTACAAGTACAAATACCGTTCTCGCAGAACCGGCAATACGTGAAACGAAAAAAAACACTGCGAAACCTTCTAGGTCATGTCCCTCCTTCTATAAGGAAGGATAAGATGGGTAATGAGAGGTGGGAGATCAGCCATCCCGCAACGGCAATGTATGCACAGGCTGTGATGTACACTCTATGTCTGATCTGCAGATAGGTCGCCTTTCAACTTTATGACACGTTAGGTGATGCCGTAAATCGAAACATCTCTTGGAGAACTGAAAAAAAAATTGGAAAACAAACAATTTTTAGAAAATAATTTAAAATTTAATATTTTTTTTTTATTTTGAGAAATGTCAGCAAGTAATGTGTGTGTGTTTTATTTTGAGAGCAAAAAAATGCACACTTGATTTACAAATTTTTCTACACACAGCGCAAGAGTATGTGCCTAAATAATTTAAAAGAAAGCACACGTTCGTGAGTGTGCATTTGTTCAAACAGCACACACATGTGCAGTGTGCTAAATTTTTTTTCTAAATGCACACTGCACATGTGTGTGAGCCCAAATTACGCATATGTGCTGCACATGTGTGTGCAAATACGAACCCTGTTTCCAACATTTGAAAATAGATTCTCTTGATTTCAAATAATTCAGAGAATGTTAAATATTTTTGAGTTGTAAAAATTTAAAAATTCATACGAAACATTTGTGGCAAAGAATAATTTGTGAAAAAAAAATTTATTTCATACCATACTTTGCTTTTATAAAAGAAAATATGTATCCAAAGAAAAGAAAGTAAAATATTTATAAAAAAAGAAAATTCAAACTCGTTTGGAACCGGTTCCGGACTTCGAAAAGGTTTCGTTTTTTTATAATAAAATACGGTTACGGCTTAGTTTTCGGTTTCGCAAAATTATTCGGTTTCGCTGTTGCTGTCGTAACAGGGACGTGACGGATCAAACAGAGTTGTATAGTATTGATTCTATGCAGCCGAAATACCTTTTGGAACTATTCCAATTGCTGATTCCATCAACCCAGTCGAAGTGGTTTTCAGTCTCCTCTTGCGAAAGGCGTACCTACCTCGGGCATATTCTACATCAGTAACCCGCAGGAATCATAAATACATTTTAATCAGTTGCAGTCTCGTTTTTGGTCTAAGCCCCAGTTGACAAAAGATTAGACTATTCATCTTAGCTAAAATGTGATAGGATCTATCTAATCCTAACTCTAAACTCTATTTAAACGTGCGAAGAACCGACGCAAGCATATTAATAATTATTTGAAACGATTTGCTATTTCTTCACACTATTCATATTTTTTTCATTTGACGGGAAAGTTCCTACAGAAAAGAGAGAACTGTCAAGATCACTGTTACCATGATGGGTATTTGTTTCCTTTAGGGGTCAACTGCTAATAAATTAGCTAAAATTATGGGAGATAGCTCAAAAGACGGGTTTTGGGCTCAGGATCACGAATCCGGAAGCGTTTTTTTAATTTTTTTGTTTTAGTCAAAAGTTATGGTCAAAAAACCGAAAAATGACCCGGGTCCGATACCAAAATTGGGGCGGAATCCATGGTATTTATGTGCGAAACGCCTTTCTGAGTTGGCGGCCTTCGGCCGCGCTTATAAAAAATAATCCTGGGCTATGCCATCCCAAGTCCGGACGTGTGACATAACCGTGGCTACTTAAGAGAAGCAAAATATAAAAAAAGCGCTTCCGGATTCATGATCCTGAGGCCGAACTCCGTCTTTTGAGCTATATCACATAATTTTATCTAATTTATTAGCAGTTGACCCCTAAAGGAAACAAATACCAGACGCACCTTTTAAGATGACCCAATGTGCGCTTGCTTTGATTGCCTTGCTTACCTAGGCTTACCTTGCTTTCCTTTTAAAGCTTCTATGGCCCAATAGAAGCTACAAAAGTTGTCAAAAATACAGGATGAGACAAACAAGACAACAACAAGATAAACAGCGAAGCGTGTAAAGCGCTGTCAAATAGAGATTTGGGCTATTCGACGCTTTGAAGCGTTTCAAGCAAGCAAAGTAAGGCTGCCACTTGGCCAGCTATCATATAATTCATAAGAGTTCAAAAGAATTTTGACATTTCTCGAGGCAAAGCCAGCAAAGCAAGCGGGCTTTACTGTCGCTGTGGATGTTCATCGTACAAACGTCAACATGCTCCCAATGTGGTTACCCCGCTGCTAAGCTGCGCTCATACAACTGGTCCATGAATGCCAAGAGGTGGAAGACCACTGACACGGGTCGCATGCGTTAAAGGAAACAAATACCAGACGCACCTTTTAAGATGACCCAATGTGCGCTTGCTTTGATTGCCTTGCTTACCTAGGCTTACCTTGCTTTCCTTTTAAAGCTTCTATGGCCCAATAGAAGCTACAAAAGTTGTCAAAAATACAGGATGAGACAAACAAGACAACAACAAGACAAACAGCGAAGCGTGTAAAGCGCTGTCAAATAGAGATTTGGGCTATTCGACGCTTTGAAGCGTTTCAAGCAAGCAAAGTAAGGCTGCCACTTGGCCAGCTATCATATAATTCATAAGAGTTCAAAAGAATTTTGACATTTCTCGAGGCAAAGCAAGCGGGCTTTACTGTCGCTGTGGATGTTCATCGTACAAACGTCAACATGCTCCCAATGTGGTTACCCCGCTGCTAAGCTGCGCTCATACAACTGGTCCATGAATGCCAAGAGGTGGAAGACCACTGACACGGGTCGCATGCGTTATCTGAAAGTCGTACGTCGCCGTTCCCGCAACGGTTTCCTCGAACACAAGCCGAACCCAAGAAGGCCACTGAAACTAAATAACTATACCCCTTATCATAATTATAGGACACCTCCTTCTTGTCGTTCATCTTCATATACGATGCATATGTTGCGTGAATAACTCACGAATGCATTTAAGAACGTTTAAATTAAATAAAAAAAACTAAAATAAAATAAAGTAAACAAATAAAAGAAAAATAAAGAATTAAAAAAAAAACAATTAAAATAGAATAAAATAAAAATAAAAAATAAATTTAATTAAAAAAAATTTAAGTAAATAATAATAAAAAAAAACAAAAAAAAAATAAAATTATAAAAATAAAATCACATTAAAAAAGTAAAATAATAAAACACAAAATAAAATAAAATAAAAAAATCAAGTAAAAATAAAATGAAAAAATATAATAAAAAATACGATAGAAAAAATTAGTAAAAAAAATCAAATAAAATATAATTTAAAAAATAAAAATAAAAATAAAATAAAAAAAATGTTCTGCATATCTTGCGTGAATAATTCACTAATGCATTAAAATAAAAAAAAAATAAAAAAATAAGAAAAAAATAATAAAAAAGAAAATAAAATAGAAAAAAAAACTAAAAAAATAAAATAAAATAAAATTCAAAAAAATATAAAGAAAAAAGAAATTAAATAAAATAATAAAACAAAATAAAGGTAAATAAAACAAAAAATAAAAATAAATAAAAAAATAAAATAAAAATAAAATTAAATTAAAAAATAAAAACAGGATAATAAAAACAAAAAGTATTTTCCATGAACATTAAAAAATAGAATTAAAAAAAATTAAATAAAATAACAAGAAAAAAAATTAACAAAAAAAAATAAACAAATAAAATAGACTTAAATAAAATATAAGAAAATAATAATAAAAAAATTAAAACAAAATAAAATAAAAAAGTAAAATTAAAAAAAATTAAAAAAATAAAATCGAATAAAATAAAAAAAAATAAAATAAAAAAATAAAATAAAATAAAAAATTGAAATCAAATAAAAGTAACATTTAAAAAATCGTTAAAAACAAAATAATAAAATAAAATTAAACTAAATAAAATTTAAGAAAATGATAAAGAAAATAATAAAAAAAACAAAATAAAATAACAATTAATAAAATAAATATGTATAAATAAATATGTATAAAGGCAAAATAAATATTAAATAAATTAATTAGAAATAGTAAGTACGAAGTGATATAATTTTTTATATTGTACATAGTTCAAATGTTTGAGAAAGCACAAATAAACTTTTATGAAACCAGCAATTGTTGGTATGCGTTTTTTTTTTTCAGCTTTCCAATTAATTCTTGTCAAAATTTCATACTATTAGAACTTTCCCTTTTCGTTGAAAACTTTGTTTCATACACTACTTCAAATGTTTCTAATAAAAAAGAGCTAAGGCTGGTTTTCATTAGGTCAACTGACTCAACTGTCACCATAGAAATTTGGTGGCATATGTGTTTTCATTACGTCTCTAAAACTGACATGAAGCCGATAAAGCGGTGCGTGTCAATGAGCAGCGTCAAATTTTCGTGTCAGTCGATTGCATCCCTGTTTTCATCACTAATGTCAATCGCGAAGTAAATTTTGTTTGACAGCTGATCAGCTGATACATTGTGGCAAACAAAAAATTAATTAAAAACGCGCAAAATAATAATTGGTTTACGCGCTAAATAATATCCGCAGAAATATATGGGTAAATGTCTACTTTAGCTGTCAACTAATAATAAAGTAGCTAAAATTATGGGAGGGGCCTCAAAAGACGGGGTTTGGCCTCAGGAACACGAATCCGGAAGCGTTTTTTTCAATATTTTTCTTCTCTGAAGAGATATTTCCATTTTTTATAACTCAGAAAGGTGTTCTGCACATAAATACCCTGGATTCCGCCCCAATTTTCTTATCGCACCCGGGTCAATTTTCGGTTTTTTGACCATAACTTTTAACTGAAACAAAAAATTAAAAAATCGCTTCTGGATTCGTGATTCGTAATTTATTAGCAGTTGACAGCTAAGGTAGACAATTCCCAAAGAAACAAATTGCAATAGCTTCTGCGACGCTGTGCTTTGTGACAACGTTGAGCCCATGGACGCGGAAGAGGGGCCAGTTAAGAAAGCAGAAGCAATGGTGGGTTGAGTCTACGAAGAAGAGAAAAGTGTGGGTTCTACGCTACACTTCCATCGTTTCTTCCATTTTTATTATCAAAAAACATTAAAAAGCATTGTAAAAATTAATAAATCAGAGTTTTACAAATTTTACAAAACTTTTCATTTGTGATGCTTATATCAGCTGTTCGTACGACGAATGACACCAATTTGCCAACATGTTGGCAAATCTATTTTGAGTGTCAATCGTTGCCAACTGCGCTGTGATACTGAAATTTGACCGTTTTCACATACATGTCATTTTATATGACAATGAGTCGTCAAAACAGACTGCAAACGCAATTGATACCATATGCCAGCCCGTTTTCATTAGTATGCCACCATTTGATGTCATATTTTGACCTAGTGAAAACCAGCCACTAGAGAAAATTTCAAACTTTGATTTAAAGGCTGAAGAGACCTTAAAAATGCTAAAATCACATTTTCTTGCACTGAATCCCTTAACAAAAAATAGTATGAAATTCAATACTATTTTACAAACGGGCCTTCTTTTATGCCCCTTTCTCTTGTACTTTTAAAATACAACCGTTCAAGTTAAGACCGTTCATTTGACATCTGTAAAGATGTCCATCACCTTTGTGGTTACGTCATGACTATTTCTTTGTTTGATATACTTCATAGTGAAATAAACAAGGTGAAGTAAGATGTTTAGGCCCGATGCCTAAAATCTTAAAAATAGTGACACCCTAATGTCACTTTCCAAGCACCCACACACCCACCTGTACGTATGCATGATTATTCATGTTTTGTCAGCACACATATACATGCAGGTGGGTGTGCATGTGTTGGTTCACCTCCCCTTAAAACCGGAGGATGATTTTAGGTTCAACGGTTGTCAACGACTTGACAACCGTCTATTCTTTCAGCAACCGAGCACGGATTAAGAAATCAGCACAGCCCCAGGATTTTCCCAACGCAATAATTATGGGTGGGTGTGCATGTATTGGTTCACCTCCCCTTAAAACCGGAGGATGATTTTAGGTTCAACGGTTGTCGACGACTTGACAACCGTCTATTCTTTCAGCAACCGAGCACGGAAGAAAAATCTACAGTCCATTACTCGACCACTACAGCGAAGGAAAAACTGTCCACTATCAAGGAGAATTTTCAGCCAACGTTAAGTCGCACTACAGCATTAATATTACTAATCTGCCAAAAAGTCAAGTGAAAATACAGTCCACTGTCGTTTGTCTTCACTCTGCCACAAAAATCAACAACACTGCTCCATTTAACTACAGCCGATCACCACATCAAAGCAACGTAAGTTGGTTATATTTCTTGCCAATTAATTTGTTAGTGTGAAAAATATTTCGTTCCAATTTAAAAGTGCCGTGAGTACACCCAAACGTAAATGCGAAAAGTGTTCCCGGATTAAGTGAATTTTAAAATAATTTATTTGTTGCACAATTTGTTTCGAAGTTCAACTTTGCGACTATCTGGATTATCCCCCCACCAGCGGTAAGGTTTTCCAGACACAGCGCAAAGTAAGAGGTAACATAACCTCACAACTCACAGAGCTTTTCGATTGCTGTTTTTGTTTTGAATTGTATCATTTTTTTTAATCAAAAACGCACACAATTGGTATAACCGAAGGCTAGCACTTCATTTCACGATTTATATCGCTATAAATTCACTAATAATTCACTTCTTCGCTCGTTTAGGTGTACCGCGCACTTTTAATTTAAATTTTTTTGGGAAAATCACATTTCAATATAACCCGTATATACGTGTGTGGGTGGCGAGTAAGCCTGTGTTGTTGCTACATATCTATATATTAATAGGCTAACACTCTCCCCATACAAACAGACGCAACCCAATTTCGTATAGTATTTATGGATAGATCTCTATAAAATTTATAGTGGAAACTTAGAATGGAATAATCTGGTGTCTCACCAAAAAAAAATTTGAAAATTATTTTTCGTTTTTTTGTTATTAAAGAAAAAATAGGTCTCCAAACTCTCCAGCTATTTTGTTATCTCCACATTCTGTTATACCCGAACTATTACTAATGCACCTTTTTACATAAGTAACTCCACTTTTTTTGTATGAAACCACATTTTTTCGATTTTTAAATAGTTTTTTTACTTATGAAATTTTTAGAGAAATAAAATATTGGAAAAGTATATCTTCTAAGCAGAAAATGTATTTTTCATACAAAAAACTGAAGTTAGTTATATAGAATTAAAAATTTTTTCGCAAGACCAGAATTGTAATTTTCAAAAAATAGCTTTACAAAAATTTGTTTAAGAGAAAAAACATTTAAATATGCTGCCCCACCCTAATGTGCGGATTCGTTGCATGGTATTACTCAAATCAAATGTTTAAATTCCCAAACATCATATATATATATATATGTATGCGTGAAGCAAGAATAAAAAACGGTACTTTGCAAATTGCACAATCATCGAAACTCCGACAAACACTCCCCGCAAAAACTCTGCGCTTGGAAAACCGCTCCCACCCTTTTTCGCGCTCCTTACTTTCACATGAACGTACATAAGTATACAGCGATCCAGGCAGCTGCCACTTGCCTTCATTTTTGTGCAAAAAAAAAAAAAAAAAAACAAAGTGTAGCAAATCAAGTAAATATCATTGCATCCTCGCCATCTTCACACCATCATCATTCACATAATCACATAATTCACATAATCTAAGGTTTTTGGCAGAGCACTTCTTTATTTAGTTTTTTGTCCATTAAAAAGTTAATATTTTTAACGATATGGTTTTTTTAAAGTAAAATTCCACAAGGTTACGATAAAAAAAGTACCATTATATATCGAAATATTATAAGCCCATACCGGGTTTTTGTGCAATTTAAATTACAAACTTATTTTTTATGTAACAATTAATGTAAGTTTAACATAATTTGTAATAGTAAGTGTCTGCTGTACCTTAGACATAAACAAATAAATAAAAAAATAAAAATAAAAATAAAAATAAAAAAAAAATAAAAAAAATCTGTTGTAGATATATCCTAATGTATTGTCGTCAGCTTTTCTGTTGTACTGCTTTGCTGCACCACCCTAATGTGAAGATTGTTTGTATGGTATCACTTAATCCAAATTTGCATTTGTCACGAGGGAGTCACTTACTTGGTTTTGTTGTGAACGGGGAATATGTACATATATTAAGAGAGAGTTGAAGAAAATTTCAGATGGTCGAATTTCGACCACGGGCGATCCTAGTATATATATTTTTTTTTGAACAAAGGGTCAGACAATACGGCCAAGTCTGCAAAAAATTTAGAATTTTAAATATTAAAAATAAAGAATCAAATATTGGTACAAAGACGGTTGTTATTAAAGTTGTGTTTTATAAGTTGTTGTTAGTCTCTCTGGGGCAATCTCTGCGGTCTCACCCATTCTGCCTTCATTTATCTCTGTCTTTCCTTTGCCTGCCCAAGACCACACTCGGTGGAAAGAAGAAACATGGATAACTTCATCAGATTAGCTGATAACATAACTGAGTTCGAGTCTGACTACAATGGAGCAGATGTGGCCACTCATTCCAAACACACACTAAGTCTGCAACAAGACGACTTAAAAGCTATGTGGAAGAAAGCCAAAGCGGCGTATGATGAGCTAATGGGCTCAAATAAGTTAGACTCCGACGATATAGCTTCTGTAAAAAAGAAGTACAAAAACACATACGCAACTTACTTGCGCTGCATGTCAAACATGGCTACACGCCAAGAGACATTTACCAAACCCGAAAAATCCCCCGTAGAACCATCTGAACGTGAGCATTGTATCCGCCTGCCTCCATGCGATACTGAGGTGTTCAAGGGCGATTATCTGTCATGGCCAACATTTAGGGATATGTTCACGGCTATATATATTCTCAACAAGCAAAACACCCGTTGAGAAATTATTTCATCTCGTCAATAAGACAAAAGGGGAAGCGAGGGATATAGTGGAAAAAAGTCCACTCACGAATGAGGGATTCGATACAGCCTGGAAAAATTTATGCGAGAGATACGAAAATAAACGTATCCTAGTGAACTCGTAGTTACAAATATTGTTCAATTTAGAGAAGGTAGAGAGTGAGTGTGGTAGCGCGATTAAAACCCTGCAACGGCAGATAAATAATTGCCTTGCGTCTTTAAGAAGTCATAAAATTGACACGTCGAATTGGGACGCAATCATTACTTATCTGTGCTCGACAAAGTTGCCAGAAAGTACGCTGAGTCTATGGGAACAAAGCATAGACCATAAAGTAGAAATATCCAAATGGGAGGATATGGACAAATTCTTGTCAAATCGGTTCCAGACACTCGAAACATTGTCTGGGTTTGTGGGGACTGCAAGTTCGCAAGTCCAACAGCCGCAAACTACGAAAAAAACGACCGAACCACCTGCAAAAAAGCTTGGTACGTACCAAGTAAAGGTCACAAAATTAATGTGCACCAAATGTAAATCTACTCGCCATAGACTACGAGGATGCCCCCGGTTTTTGAGATTAACGCCGGAAGAGCGAGTTAATTTTATAAAAACCAATCAGGGGTGTTTGAACTGCCTGTCCCCAGGACATACCGTGACGAAGTGCCCAAGCTCATACGACTGCAGCAAGTGCCACTCTCGACACAACACGCTCCTACATATAGAAACGCGGCAGAACCAGGAAACAAACAACACCACCCAGTACAATAGGGATAATGGTGCTCCCACTTCTACGCAATCACAGGGGAGACGGGAGGCGAACGATAAAAACGTAAAATCCTGCCATGTACATTCAAGTGCAGGTGTGCTGCTAGGGACAGCTAGAGTAACCATCCGTCATAATGGTACAAACTTCCCAGCCAGAGCACTGATAGATTCTGGGTCAGAATGTTCATTTATGACAGAACGTCTGAAGCGCAGAATCAACTTACCGGCAAAGAAAATGAATGCCCGCGTATCGGGTATAACGAATGCCGTGTCGGCCCAAGTCAAGGAGGCATCCAACATCGAACTGCGTTCAACAGTGGACCCTGACTTCAGCCTAACCACATCCGTGTTAATTCTGGCCAAACTAACTGGAAATCTGCCATCCTGCCATGTCGACGCTATGACTATGCAGGCTTTTCCAGACTTAGTCTTGGCAGATAAACGATTTTATGTCAACGAGGAAGTTGACATCATACTAGGCGGAGATGTATACCCGCAAATTATACTAGGTGGGCTGAAGAAGAATGTCCTGAATACACTTCTGGCCCAGGAAACGGTATTCGGTTGGATACTCACCGATCAGGTAGAGTCATCGAGTCCAACAACAAACATAGTGTCCTTTTACAGCGAAGTCGCTTGGGACAAACAACTCACAGCGTTCTGGGAGTTGGAAAATCTGCCTAGACACAAAGGCCCAAACGCAGATGACAAATACTGCGAGAAACTATACAAAGAAACTACGCATAGAAACGAGGATGGGAGATATGTAGTCTCGCTACCATTCACACAGGAGTACCCAGATAAGCTGAATATAGGATGGTCTCTTAGGAGGGCGTGTTCGCAATTTATTAGGAATGAGACATGGTTAGCAAAGGACCCAGAATTAGGGAAATAGTATACCAGGGTCCTGTCTGAATACGAAACATTAGGACATATGCACAAAATTAATACCAGGATACCAGCCGATGCAGCTGATAACTATTTTTTGCCCCATCGCGCCGTAGTAAAGGCGGAGTCTACCACCACCAAGGTGCGGGTCGTTTTTAACGCCTCAAGCCCAACGGCAAACGGCACAAGTCTAAACGACATTCTCCTGCCAGGCCCAGTGCTTCAAGCAGATCTCCCATTCCTTATACTGCGTTGGAGATTATATCGATATGTCTTCAATAGTGACATCGAGAAGATGTATAGACAAATTTGGATGAACGAAAATCATTCCAAATTTCAACGAATAGTTTACCGCACATCACCACAAGAACCAATAGGTCTTTATGAGTTAAAGACGGTCACGTTTGGGGTTAATTGCGCACCGTATCTTGCAATACGAACCCTTTTGCAACTAGCCGATGACGTAGAAACATCATTCCCATCAGCATCGAATATACTAAGGGAGGGGATGTAGGTGGATGATGTATTAGCGGGGGGGCATACACTCGCATCGGCCATTCATGCGAGAGATGAAATTCGATAGGTCTTACACTCCGCTGGATTCTCACTTCGGAAATGGACATCGAATTCCGTGGAGATTCTCAACGACATCCCAAGGGCGGATCGGCTTACCGAGGACTTCCTGGCGTTCGAAGACACCAGCACCGTTAAGGCTTTGGGCATTAGATGGAATGCTCATTCTGACCTCTTTTATTTTAAGGCAGGGTCACTGGACGAATGTGAACAGCTCACGAAACGAGCAATACTATCCGCCATCGCCAAGCTGTTCGACCCTTTAGGATGGCTTGCACCAATGGTCATTGTGGCCAAAATACTGATGCAGAATATCTGGTTGGAGGGCACCGATTGGGATGAGCCAGTCTCGTCCAACACTTTGGAACGATGGGGGAATTTTAAAAGGGACTACAAGGAAATCGATAACATCAGGATACCCCGATGGGTAAATTTTTCACCAGAAGATGAGGTCGAAATCCATGGATTTTGTGACGCGTCGGAAAAAGCATACGCTGCAGCCGTCTACATGCGCGTAAAAAGAGATGACCAGATCTTCGTCAACCTTCTTCTAGCCAAAACGAGAGTAGCGCCGGTAAAAACCGTTTCGCTGCCGCGCTTGGAACTCTGTGGAGCTGTACTCTTGGCGGAGATAATGGAATCCATTTTCCGAAACATAAAATTAGGGCAGGTCAAACAACATTTGTGGACGGATTCCACAATCGTCTTAGCATGGATACGGAAACCACCATGTTCCTGGTCAACATTCGTCGCACACAGGATAACCAAGATCATCGACTTGGTCGGAAGTAAGGACTGGCATCATGTCAACTCGGAATCGAATCCGGCAGATTTAGGAAGCAGAGGAATACCGGCAACGGATTTGGTCAACAATTCTTTGTGGTGGCAGGGACCTTCTTGGTTACAAGAAGACAATTCAGGGTGGCCAGCACAAGAAACCGAGTTCCATACATCCGTGGAGGAAAAGAGAGCGCAAACCTACGCAATATCGAAGCGAAAAGAAATCGAGACTCTAGATCGGTTTTCGGATTTACCTAGGGCTTTGAGGGTACTATCATACATTATGAGATTCTTTCGAAGAACACATCCCACAACAAAGGCTTCCTTTCAAGAAAAGTCATCCGATGAGATAAAGACAACGACTCAGATCTTGATTAAACTATATCAGAAGCAACATTATTTTGAGGAGTACGTAAATTTGAAGAAGGGAACAGTCATCGACCGGAAAAGCGAGATATTGCCACTTAATCCGTTCCTTGATAAGGACGATGTTATCAGGGCCGGGGGTCGTCTAGGGGCGTCGGAAGACCTCGCTTACAATGAGCGTCATCCAATCATACTCCCTTATAATTGTAGGTTAACGCGGCTAGTTGTGCAAATGATACATAAAATCTCCCTCCATGGGGAAAACCAATTAATGCTCCGTCTCATCCGCACCCAGTACTGGATTCCGAATGTCAAGAACATGATTAGGGCCATTATCCACAACTGTAAGATTTGCACCATTTACAAGAAACGGGCGCAAACCCAACTTATGGGTACCCTACCCCGTGAGCGGACCACCTTCACCCGCGCGCTTACTAATACCGGGGTAGACTTTGCAGGACCATTCGATATCAAAAGTTTCCGAGGGAAAGGGTGTCGACTTTCAAAGGGCTACGTCTGCCTCTTCGTCTGTTTTACCACCAAAGCGATCCATCTGGAAGCAACCAGTGATCTTAGTACCCCATCCTTTCTAGCAGCCCTTTCGCGTTTCATAGCTAGAAGAGGATGCCCGAAAAACATTTACTCTGACAATGGTACTAACTTTGTCGGAGCGTCACGATTTTTACGATCCGAATTCAAGGCCTTTATAGCGGACGCAAGAGATCTAACGATCTCGAAATACAGCCATCAATTAATGACATGGCATTTCATCCCGGCAGGTGCTCCACACATGGGGGGACTCTGGGAGGCGGGAGTCAAAAGCTTCAAAAGCCATTTTAAAAAGATAGCCTCGCCCCACAAGTTCACGCATGAAGAGTTCCATACGTTACTATGTAGGATTGAAGCCTGCCTCAACTCACGACCATTAAGTCCCGCGTCCAATAACCCTTCAGATTTTGAGCCACTTACCCCGGGGCACTTTCTCATTGGAATTCACCTCATGGCTCCACCAGAACCCGATGTTAGCGAAAGCTCTGCCTCCATGATCAACAGATGGCAGAAACTCAAGGCCCTCCATCATACCTTCTGCAAACGATGGAAGGTGGAGTATTTGTCCGAAACTCAAAAACGAGTGAAGTGGAAACAATCAAAACAGAACATTAAGGTGGGGGATCTCGTTGTCATTAAGTAAGACAACTTATCTCCAAACGAATGGAGGCTCGGTCGAGTTACTAACGTACACCCCGGAGAAGATAACCGAGTACGTTTCGTCGACCTCATGACCGAGAAGGGTCAGGTCAAAAGACCGGTGGTCAAGCTGATCCTGCTCCCAACCGATGGAGTGGATGGTGCGATCTCCCTCCACTCCGTTCATCCCCACCTTTCCAAATCCCTCAACAAAATTCCCACAATTTACTCGTTAACCCCAACGAGGACACCAGAAAGCCTAGCGCAGATGGGCGAACCCGATCTGCAACAAAAAATAATCCGCACTCCACAAAGAGGCCAGAGAAAACCTAACGCAGACGGGCGAGCCCGACCTGAAACAGACAATAAGCTGCACTCCACAAAGAGGCCAAAGAAATCCTAACGCAGACAGGCGAACCAATCTGCCACCGAATCTTAAAATAGATCTGCGACAACGCAGAGACCCCCTCACATAAACACCCAGGCCCCAAAGGTGTGAACAAGAGGCAATGTGTGCGTATAAGGTCGAAACTGATTCGACCCTTGACCTGTCTATATTGGTCAATTTTGGAAGCAATTTTCGTCGCATCTGCCGTTGATTCAAATAGGGATTGACTACCCGTTTACATTGATAAATTTTTAAACCACAATGTCAAGTGGAATGTTGAGTTGATCAAAAGTCGGTTGGCTACCAACTTTGTTGCATGCAATTTTGCAAGCAACTTTCAAAAATCAACGTGAAATTGAAGAAAAAAAAATCGAGCAATGTAAACGGGACTATAGAGCAAGGCTGCACAACAAAATAAACAAAATTTTTTGAAAGTAACGTTATCAAAAAATATTTAAAAAAATTGTGTTTAACGAACACTTTTCTTGCTCTAGGTTGCTCTATCTTTGTTTCATGAGTACGCTCAAAACAAAACTAGAGCAATCCCAAGGTTTATATATTACAGGTTGAGGCAAGAAAAGACAAGTGTGTTTGCTTGTTGTTTAAAGTATTCTAGGCTGTCAAATGTTTGTCAAACTGCGTTGGTTTGTTTACAAATTCTGATCTTTTTCGTCAAATAATATGTGTAATATTCAATATGTGCATGCAGGGAACGCAAAAGAAGTTGAAACTCGTATTTGCTTAACCATCTCTTGGTAATTTTAGTGTGGAGGTTGCGGGCTTTGGTAATCTCCCAAACGCAATTTAAGTGGGCACAGCGCTGAAGTTGCAGACTTCGCTATGCATGTAGTTGGTTTTTTCACTTAGATGTTTGCCAATTTCACACTAAATTTCACAAAATCTTCCAAGAAAATTTTTTGTTTGAATGTTTGTAAACAAAAGGTGGCTTTTGACAACTGTAAAGGCATATATACGTAATAGTCTAAGATCCGGCTGCAGATATGTGTTGTCATCGAGTACATGCTAAAATCAATATTTTTACTCATATTTATGATTACGAGAATAAAAATTCACCAGGTTGCCAATCAAAATGTGGCCGCTAGTATTTTTAATTAAATTATTATTAATTAATTTTGCGGGAAAAATTTCACCCATCAAGTTTTGAGATAAAATATCGTTCACTTCACGGCAATAGATGTAAAGACTTAAAAAAATCGGGGTTGCCGTTGCCCGCTTGGCCGCACCTCTCCGCAGCCTGGTATAAGCAGGTATGATTTCGATAAATTTTTACACCCATAACGTATATTGATCTTTTATAGATCAAAATTTAGGTAATTTTTTTCTGATTATTATGGTATAGGGTTGCCTAGATAAATCTGGCCGCAAGTTAGGGTTGCCAGCTGTTAAATATGGTAAATATTGAAGGTTTTCCATATTCACCAACAACTATCAAGTGCAACTACACATTTGTGCATTTTTATTGTTGCTAATAATTGATACGGGGTCGCCCCTCGGCAGTAGTTTGGCAAACTCTCCGGGTGTATTTCTGCCATGAGAAGCTTCTCAGCAAAAAATTCATTTGCTTTGCAAGTGCCATTCGGAGTCGGCAGAAAACTGTAGGTCCCGCCAACTTGTAGGAAAAACTCAAAAGCAACACACCACAAGTTGGAAAAGAGAAGCTCGGGTATTTTATGTTTATACATTATTTCTAATGCAGGTAAAAATACAGCATAAAATAGAATGTGTATAAAAACCAAAAACAATCACACTATCAATTACACTGTGCAACAAGATTCTACGTAATTGATGAAACCAATTGAAAATGAAACTTTAGCCCTCCCATATCAAAACCTCATACTGGGTTTTTGGCCTATAGGTCTGGAATCTTTTTTATTTTTATTTAAATTTGGTAACCCTGTGTATGCGAAAAATTGATTAAAACTTGATCGATCAAATGATGCAATTTTAGATGTTTTTTTTTTGTATTTCGTTTTTTTTTTGGATCGAAAAACTAATTTTTGACATAAATTTTTACCTAAGTCTTACGGTAGGTGGCGCTGTCATACAATTTTTCTTATTTTTGATAGTTTTTCATGCTAATGAAGCAATTTTAGATTATTTTTTTTGTATGTCGCAATTTTTTGGATCGAGGGACTCATTTTTGACATTAACTTTTACTCAAGTTTTACGATAGGTGGCGCTGTCATAAAATTTTTCTTATTTTTGATACTTTTTCATGCTAATGAAGCAATTTTAGATTAGTTTCTTTTTGTATGTCGCTATTTTTTGGATCGAGGGACTCCTGTTTGACATTAATTTTTACCTAAGTCTTACGATAGGTGGCTCTGTCATACAATTTTTCTTATTTTTGATAGTTTTTCATGCAGAAATAATATAAAAATTGCATTTAAAAGGGAAATATAAATATTTCAACCCTGTATTCATCTTCTTAGGAGTGGGAGGCCCCTCCCTTTCCGCACTCTCCTGTATGAAATAAAAGGATAATTTCAAAAAAATTATACCGCAAAAAATTAACTTATGAAAAGTTATAAACTGTATATTTATGCAAAAACAATTTTTTTTTACTAATCACAATTTCTGAGAGTTTCGTGTCAGTTTTATTGCAATACCACAGCAAAATAAATTCTGAAGATTTTGGTAGCGTATGGTGTCTTATAAAATAAATTTAAAATGAATAAATGTTTGCGAAAGTTAAACACTGTTATTTTTGTAAGCTTTTTTTGCATTTTTTTCACGCCTACATATGTGTATATGTATACTATTTATCATCTTTTTTGTGTTGCAAATATAGTGTAATGTTGCTTTCTACATGTATCGTATATGTACGAGCATTTCTACAATAAAAATAAAAAAATAATTTTTCATGAAAAATTAGAAAAATTTTATGACAGCGCCACCTATCCTAAGACTTAGGTAAAAATTAATGTCAAAAATGAGTCTCTAAATCCAAAAAATTGTGTTATACAAAAAAAAACTATCTAAAATTGCTTCATTAGCATGAAAAACTATCAAAAATAAGAAAAGTTGTATGACAGCGCCATCTACCGTAAGACTTAGGTAAAAATGTATGTCAAAAATGAGTTCCTCGATCCAAAGAAAAGCGAAATACAAAAAAAAACATCTAAAATTGCATCATTTGATCAAGTTTTAATCAATTTTTCGCATACACAAGGTTACCAACTTTAAATAAAAATAAAAAAGATTCCCGACCTATATTATCCAAAAACCCAGTATGAGGTTTTGATATGGGAGCGCTAAAGTTTCATTTTCAATTGGTTTCATCAATTACGTAGAATCTTGTTGCACAGTGTAATTGATAGTGTGATTGTTTTTGGTTTTTATACACATTCTATTTTATGCTGTATTTTTACCTGCATTAGAAATAATGTATAAACATAAAATAGAATGTGTATAAAAACCAAAAACGATCACACTAGCAATTATTAGCAAAAATAAAAATGCACAAATGTGTACTTGCACTTGAAAGTTGTTGGTTAATATGGAAAACCTTCAATATTTACCATCTTTAACAGCTGGCAACCCTAACTTGCGGCCAGATTTATTTAGGCAACCCTATACCATAATAATCAGAAAAAAATTACCTAAATTTTGATCTATAAAAGATCAATATACGTTATGGGTGTAAAAATGTATCGAAATCATACCTGCTTATACCAGGCTGCGGAGAGGTGCGGCCAAGCGGGCAACGGCAACCCCGATTTTTTTAAGTCTTTACATCTATTGCCGTGAAGTGAACGATATTTTATCTCAAAACTTGATGGGTGAAATTTTTCCCGCAAAATTAATTAATAATAATTTAATTAAAAATACTAGCGGCCACATTTTGATTGGCAACCTGGTGAATTTTTATTCTCGTAATCATAAATATGAGTAAAAATATTGATTTTAGCATGTACTCGATGACAACACAAATCTGCAGCCGGATCTCGTACTATAACAATATAAATATGCAGCACTTGCATAAATTATGTAGTAATAAATATCGACCACACACGTCGCCCAAAATATTGACATAAATAGTTTCCGTTGAACTCAGCGGGAGTTCATATGTGTGCATATCAAATATGAACGATGACACACATAATGAGACTCTTGTTACACTAGTGGTAAATGTCAAAGAGACCGACAAACGGTCGCAATGACCAACTGATCGTACAACGTCAGTTTGTCAATTTGTCAAGTTGACCGACATATGCTGAGAAAGCATTCTTAGTTTTAGGCAAAATAGTTTGTAAGTGTTAGTGTAGTAAAAATGTATAAAAGGAAAGTAAATCGAAATAAATGAGGAATCACTTTTGAACGCTACACTGCTGCGTTTCTTTTTATTATAACTGTCCGTACATTACATGGCGATCCTAGCCAGGATTGGTTAGAAAACTCAGCAAAATTTGCTCTACCAGCAAAAGCTAAGCTAACCAAAACTGAGCGAAAGATCCTGCCACCGCGTAAGAATTTTTCCTTGCCAAAAAGCAAAGTAGTGGCAATAGTGGCAGCAATACGAGGATAAACACAATCAGAAATCCCGGTTTTGGGCTTGATGACGAAGATTCAGCCACCAAATTACAACAACCAACAATACTAATTCAGCACTACAACAAAAACAGCAACACCAGAAAAACAACAACTAAGACCAACAGCAAAGAATATGGCAATGGTATAATTGAACAAAAAGGTTAACCTGTTATACATGTGACAAATCCCGGGAAAATTAAAGAAATTCTGCATAAATATCATGACGATCCTATTAGTGGTGGCCACCCAGGAATAAGTCGCATGAAGCAGAAATATAGCTGGCTGAATATGAAAAATGACATAAGAAAATATGTAAAAAACTACATCCACTGCAAGAAAAATAAGACAAATAGACATCTAAAAGAGCCAATGACAATAACAGAGACACCTCCAAAGGCATTTGATATTGTACAAATCGATACAGTCGGACCTTTACCAAAGTCGATAAATGGAAACGAATATGCAGTTACCATTATATGCGACCTAACCAAATACTTGGTAGCGATCCCAGTTGGTAGCAAACATGCAACAACAGTCGCCAAGGACATATTTGAGCATTTCATCCTGATTTATGGACAAATGAAAACGGCCATAACAGACATGGGCACAGAATACAAAAACAACTTATTCAAAGAACTGTGTAAACTGTTAAAAATTGAGCACAAAACCTCAACACCGTACCATCACCAAACGTTGGGTACTGTAGAGCGCAGTCACCGGACATTCAACGAGTACATACGTTCATACATATCCAGTGACAAAGACGATTGGGATGAATACCTCAGGTATTTCGCGTATTGTTACAATACAACGCCATCCACTACACACAAATATTGTCCATTTGAACTAATATTTGCAAAAAACCCACCGATGTACGAATTTTTGAAAGAAAACGAAATCAGCCCGTTGTACAACCACGAGGCATACGACAAAGAAGTAAAATATAGACTTCAAGTAGCCTAGCAAAGAGCTAGAAAATTAGTTCAAGAGGCTAAAGAAAAACAAAAAACCAATTATGATAAGAGTAGCCATAGTAAGGAAATTAAAATAGGAGATCTAGTATTAGTTAGAGAAGAGGCCTCCCATAAATTAGAAAATAGATATGGCGGACACTATAAAGTTGAAGATATCGATAGGAACAATAATTTTACTTTAATACCACACAGCATAGAAAATAGGAAAAACAAAAAAGAAATCATAATCCATAAGAATAGACTTAAACCAATTTAAACCCGTAGCACTAAAAAGTAAAATAAGCAATGCACTCCATTCATAATAAGGTAGTAATATGATACTACAATAAGCACTCCAACTTACTCATTTAAAAAAACAGGCACAAGCCAAGAAAAGAAACAAAACAAAAAAAAGAAAAGGAAATATACAAACAATAATATTATGTCACAAGTGTAACAAAATCTTTATGCAATCAAAATTTTGTCAAACGTTAAGTGAGTCAGTCGATCGTTCAAATAGATATATATAGTTGACTACAAATATATATATCTATTCTTTTGAAAGGGTAGATGTAAAGGCATATATACGTAACAATATAAATATACAGCACTTGCATAAATTATGTAGTAATAAATATCGACCACACACGTCGCCCAAAATATTGACATAAATAGTTTCCGTTGAACTCAGCGGGAGTTCATATGTGTGCATATCAAATATGAACGATGCCACACATAATGAGACTCTTGTTACACTAGTGGTAAATGTCAAAGAGACCGACAAACGGTCGCAATGACCAACTGATCGTACAACGTCAGTTTGTCAATTTGTCAAGTTGACCGACATATGCTGACAAAGCATTCTTAGTTTTAGGCAAAATAGTTTGTAAGTGTTAGTGTAGTAAAAATGTATAAAAGGAAAGTAAATCGAAATAAATGAGGAATCACTTTTGAACGCTACACTGCTGCGTTTCTTTTTATTATAACTGTCCGTACATTACACAACCATTTGACTAACAAAAGTTGATCAAAATCAGAAAAAAGTAGAAAAAAAAATTAAACAGCTATTGCTCTGGCTTTTTCATGGAGTAAGTTAGAGCAGAGAAGCAATTGTCATTCAGGAAAAAATAAATTTTTGAAAACTTAAAAAAAAAAATGGCTTGCAAGAAAATCAATGTTTGTACGCGTGAATTGCATTAAATTTGAAGATTTAAACAAAAAATCCCTAGGTGGAACACCACAATTTCAGCGAGCATTGGACTCCGCGCTGCTGAGGTGGAGCAGCAAGTACGTGAGGAGCTGAAGAACTTTATAACAGACCTGCAAACAAAAATCAATGCAAAAGCACAATTACGCACCGAAAATCTCAACTGTGAACATCCAGGCGAATCTTTCTTTGCCAAATTGGATTCCAGTCTGAAACGCAACACCGCATTCGTGAAAAAGCTGAAACAATTCACCGCCACGCAATTGGATGTACTCAAAGACATGAATGGGCGAAATATAAGTAAATATATTTCTGAAATTTGCACAGCACTCTCCGAGGCCAAAATTAAAAGGACCGATGTGCCAGCAGTGGTGACGCTATGTTCGCGGCTACACCAAACATATGCCGAATTCGATGCACAATTTCTTGAAGCGTGGCAAAAGATGTTGGCCCTGCGCTCAGGTGAAAAAAATCTCGAATCCCAGTAAACTACGTGCCGATATGCGCTTATTTGCAGAGTTGGTGAGCTCGGGTGTGATCCGTGACAAACAAGGGTTGCAATTGCTAGGTTCGGTGCTCATCAATGTAATCTCACAGGATAAAGAGGATCACAGTAATTTCTCGATTATTTTGTCATTCTGTCGACACTGTGGTGAGGATTATGCGGGTTTAGTGCCACGTAAAATGCAAGATTTGGCCGCAAAGTATGGTGGTGTTAAAATACCTAAATCAGATTTTCTAGCACCAGATAGGCAACAAAACTTGCGCGGTTTGCTTAAAGATTATTTTAAAAATTTATGCAAACATTCGCTGTCCGAACAACAGGAATTACTCAATAGGACAAAGAGTATAAGGCGTACTTTTCGGCACCAAAAATTGATTTCGTCAACTTCTTCGATTATTCTTTGTATTAAAATTAAGCAAAAATTCAATTGCTGCCGAATCTATCAGCTCCTTGTTGACACAATTATTCAAGTTATTCAAAAACTGATCGAAATGCTGCTTGCTGTGCGACATTTGACCCGCACTCTGACGTCCGACTAACATTAGGGCACTAGAAATTTGGTCTGGTAGTGGTGTTGGCGTATTGGAGTCATCATTGCCTTGCTCTGTTGCCCCTTCCCCAGCATCCTTATCATTTGGTGGATCCGAAGCGGTTGAAGGTGGACCATCCAATTCCATTTCCACATCAATTTCAGCATCAAGTGCGTCTTCTGTCATCTCTGTGGGCTCCTCATTTTATTCCAGAGAACCCGTTTGGGATTTATTGCCTTTTCTCTAACGCTTCGTTGCCATTGTTAATCTTTGCAATACCGACGTGGCCAACGATCTCTCATAAATGTTACGCAAAGAATTCAAATGGCATATACGTAAAAGGAATCAACTGAATATTGAATCTAAAATTAAAATTGTCCGCTTCATTGGTGAAATGGTTAAATTGGGTTTATGCAAGAAATTCGATGCGCTCCGCGGTTTAAAAATGCTCTTGCGTGACTTTCAGCACCATCTGAAAAGGTTGAGATAGGTTAGGAATACATTTGTACAATTAAAACAAAATTTTACTTACCTTTAGGAATTGAGGGCTGCTAGTCCACGCGTGTGGCCGGAAATGAATGAAGTTCGATTTTTCTCTACACCCGTAAAGAAAAATGAACAATGGAATTGTTTTTGTTGTGTTCCCTACAATTCCATTTCATTCACTGACAAATTAGGCAGGGTTGTACAAAATCATGCCAATTAGTGATGCATCATTTTCGGATATTACATTAGTGATGTAACTCTGGCATAACTATCGGGTACCGAAAACCCGATGTACCAAAAATCGGTACCGCATACCGAATCAGAAATAGGCAGGACTGTTTTGCCCACAAAACAACAAAAATAAAACCGCCACTCAACCACTCTCTACCAGCATCGATAACACAATCGAGTACCGAAAACGCGTGCTTATGCGCAGCACTAGCAAAAAAGTTTGTTTCTGCGCAGCACTAGTGTCACTTGCGCCGACTAGCGGACAAGTGATCGACATAAAGAAAACAAAAAAAAGGAACTGGAACACACAGGGTGCCTCAGATGGGCTTAGTTATGTAAAGCGGCAACCAGTCGGCAGCAACGTGTCGCCGGACTTAATTGCCACAAGGGAAGGCGGCAACGGGTCGCTGGACGTAAATGCTACAAGGGAAGGAAAAACGTTCGGACAACGTTTGATATAGGACCAAATATAAGGAAATATCGCGTTCCGGTGAAAAATAATTTATAAAATAATTAATCTCAAGTTGATCCTTAGGTCGTCACTTCGGCTATTCGCCACCTTCCTCCCACGTATGTATATGGGCAACCGTATGCATAATTCAAACCTATTTTTTCTTTCTTTTTTCGGTCTTCTGCAGCATGACTCGCCATGCTTCCCTTCGTTTCCGCGCCGCACGTATGGCCGCCCGGTACCCAAAACCATGCCCCCTCTGCGGTGAAAGCCACCCCCTCCGGGCATGTGACCGGTATTACGGAATGGCACCCTTAGACCGGCTACAGGAGGTTATCCGGGCGGGATACTGTGGCAATTGTTTGTCAATGGTGCATAGGACGAAGGATTGTACCAGCGACGCCAGGTGCCGACGATGTGGTGGCAACCACCACACTACGCTGCACCTTCCAACGGACGACCAGTCGTGCCAACCGATCGTCGAAAAGAGTTGGGCGTAGCAAGTCGCAGAAGCAGAGATGGAAGAAGCCGCGTGGCGAGCCGAACAATCGAGGGAAAGGAGAGAGGAAGAGAACCACGAGGAGGTGTTGTCCATCGAAGCATCGGAGTCAGTGCTGTCACCGGAAGACGGCGAAATCATAGAGCCGGCATCGGAACCACGGCCGTTCCGACCGGCACAAGGGATATCGGACCCGCGGCGGTTCCGACCCCTGTTAGCCCACGAGCGGCGACACCAAATACAACGCGACAACAGACCTCCATCTCGCCGCGCGCATCGTAACAGCCGCAAGCGAAGACTGGCCCTCCAGCCACGCCAGCTTCGCATTCGCCCCATAAGCACCGACGCGGAACCTCGTAGACTGGCCACTCAGCCGCGCCAGCTACGACACAACCATGAAAGTCGCCGAGACGAGCGTAGACTGGCCACTCAGCCGCACCATTAGCTCTATGAGCCGCCCAGAGGGTAGACTGGCCATTCAGCCGCGCCAGCTGCCATCCCGAGGATTCCGCGACGGATTCGACGGAGCTCTCGCCAGGATGGGACCATCGTTGCGCCCCATGACCACCCTTGCGCCAACTGCGGTGGTCAAACTGGCAGCGGGGGACGGATTTTTCTACGTCCGCGCATTAATTGATGCGTGCTCACCCCGCGCAGCTATCGACCGCAGCTTGGCGGAAGGGTTAGGGCTGCATCTCACCCACTCTGGCGGCGAGCAGGGTTCCTTCCTCCGAAGGAAGCACGGTAACAACACGACCATCACAGCACACGCGGTGTGCAGTTGTCATTTTCAGCGGCTGAGTCCGGCAAACCATGTCGACGCCAAAATCGCGGCTCCGTATGAGCACATTCGTTTTGGCCGACCCGCAATTCTATAGGTCGGCGCCGGTTAAACTGACCCTCGGCGGAGACGTCTATGCCGACGTCGTAAATCCAAGCACCTTGCCACCGTCGTTTGGGTCCCTGTTGGCTCAAAGCACCATTTTTGGGTGGGTGCTTTCAGGGGCTACGTTTTAAAAAAAAAAAAAAAAAAATTCTCTCAAGTACGGCACACCTGGCAAGAAATATACCACTTCTATTTTTCAAGTCTCTCTATCCATTTAACAGCTAGGTACGACACGGCCAAACTACCGGTGGTGACAGACCTCAACCTCAGGAGGTGGCTCGAAGGAGGAAAGTGCTACCCAGCACCCCACGATAGGTTTAAGAGCCTAGAATAAGAGAGGGCGTGATGGAAATCCCGGGGCTGGTCAGAATGTTGCGTATCGCAAGGGGGCCGGCATGTTTAGGCCCGATGCCTAAAATCTTAAAAATAGTGACACCCTAATGTCACTTTCCAAGCACCCACACACCCACCTGTACGTATGCATGATTATTCATGTTTTGTCAGCACACATAAACATGCAGGTGGGTGTGCATGTGTTGGTTCACCTCCCCTTAAAACCGGAGGATGATTTTAGGTTCAACGGTTGTCAACGACTTGACAACCGTCTATTCTTTCAGCAACCGAGCACGGATTAAGAAATCAGCACAGCCCCAGGATTTTCCCAACGCCATAATTAAGGTAACTAAAATAACTTTGTTGACACTATTTGTATACAATAAACGGCCAGTGTATTATAACGAGAATTCTCGTCTCTATCTTTTCATTTCCTCCTCCAAAATAATCCGACCGCGGTGTTCTGAGCCACGGCCGCAAAAGAAGAACCCCGTCGTCGAATTTACATAAGATGTCAATTGTCTCGCTCTAAATTCCTCTTTGTTCTGTCATTCGGCTATCTGAAAATTTCGAGGCAATGTTGTCCCCAAATCAGTGCTGTCTCTCCATCAAGGTGCTGCTTTTATAAGATTTGTTAGTGTATGGATGGGGAATTTTTGGTAAATATTAAAAAAATATGTATATTGCAACATTTCGATTTTCCTTGACATTTTGCCGTCATTTCGCTAAGAAAAGTATCGTTTTTTTTTTAGTTTCGCTTTTTGTTTTGAATTATGCCGAAAGGAAGCTGCGCGTTGTGTAAAAAAACATGGAAGGCAGAGGGTTTCAGCCTATTTAGTGCTCCTGTGGATGATAATATGCTAAAATTGTGGTGTGAAAGCAGCGAGGTCCCGGGGTATTTATAATCAATATGGGTATCAAACGAAAGGGGAAGGCCCCAGGTTTCATTTAGACATCGATATGTTTCGTTAAATATATCGATAACTGAGTTATCGGTGATAATGAAGTTGATCAATAATAATACAAGATGGATATCAAAGGCGATTTGAAGGTAGATTTGTTCACATAAATAATACAACACTTGCATAAAATTTAATGGAAACCATGATATAAATACTATAGGTAAAACCGTTCTCTCTTTTAATTTTGTTTTGACGTTTTTAAGCAATATAAAATGTGTCAGTATATAAGTCAAATAGAAAAAAATATTTAAAAAATTTAAAATAAAAAAAATTTGAAAAAAATCAATAAAATATTTTCCAATTTACACTGCACGTTTAGGTGGACGCTTGGACACTATAAAATGGCAGGAAATGAGATGGTATATTAGCCTGATAGAGGGGCGCATTCGCTCCGCTTTTACAGTCTTCATTTTTAACAATTCTAGCAATAGTTCTAATCGCAAATTGAAGAAAAATTAAAATAAATTATTTTGATTTGTAATTTATTTGATTGAAAAAACCAAACAGAAAAGTCGTGGCAAAAAATAAATGAGTATGAGAATTGCTTAAAAATGTCACTAGTGTCATTAACGGTTTTATCTGTAGTATTTATATCATGATGGAAACCCAGTACCTGGGTGACCGATCTTGCTCGGTGCTATCAATTTAGCGCTAACTTAACTTACCCAAAATGACCCAAAAATAATCCTAAAATGGTCCCAAAAAGACCCTTGAATGTTCCCAAAATGATACACTCAGAGAAAAAACAAGAATTTTGTACTTAAATCAAGCCCAAATCAAGAATTTTGGTCACGAAAGTAGGGTAATTCCGAATATTCTTATACGAAGTACAAAATTCTTATATCAAGAATTTTTTTCTTACTTCGAAAATTCTTCTTTCAAGAATAATTTTGTCCGAATTTAAGAACGCCCGGGGTTGTTTCAAGAACAATATATTCTTAGGGTTAGTTTGTTATTCTTAATTTTAAACTGAACAAATCTTTTTTCAATCCCAATTGTTTCTTAAACTAATACTAAAATTCTCAAAACAAGATTTAAGTTTAAGGGGTTGTGAGTTCGATTCTCGGTGAAGTCAGTATAATTTTTTTTTATATAAAAAAAATAAAAAATAAAATTATTTTTTCAGAGTTCTTATATTGACTTCATTGAGAATCGAACTCAGGTCCCTCCTTACGCTTAACCAGGGTGCTTACTATGCCATCGTTTACTTTTTCTTGCCACTTTCTAATTATGTTTGTTCTAAATGACACGTTGCTTTTTGTTGCCTCCACCGGGAATCGAGCTCACACGCTTTGAGTGCTGCACGGACGTCTCTACCACGAGGCTATCGCGTATTCATGTTTGCTGTCGTCTCATTGCAGCCATGTTCTATTGTTATTTTGAGACAGGGTAGTATATTTTCAAGAAAAAGTGTTCTTGTTTTAAGACCACAAAGTGTTTGATTATTTTGTTCATTTCATATCATCTGCATTACAAACCAATGTAATTCGCAGATAGTTTATGGAATTTTCTTAATATAAGTAAAATTTTCTAATTTATTGATTTGAGTATGTAATAGTTTTGTTTTAAGAACACTTTTTCTTAATTTAAGTACTTTATTCCTGTTTGAAGCTTTTTGCATCTTATTTATTGATTTGAGTACATAATGGTTTTGTTTTAAGAATAAAATTCAAACAAAACAAACAAGAACGAAAAATTCTTATTCTAAGAATATTTAAGTACGAAAAATTCTTGAAATTTTAAGAATGGAAAAAGATAAATTTAATTCCGGTCGGACTTAATTTTAGAATTCCATTTTTCTCTGAGTGTACGAAATTGAACCAAAAACGACCGAAAAATTATCCGAAAATGATTCCCAAATGATCCCAAAAACACACTTAAATGTACCCTAAAATTATCCCAAAATTATCCAAAAATGTTCCCAAAATAATCCTAAAATAATCCCAAAACGACCCCAAAAAGACCCTCAAATGTTCCCAAAATGAAACAAAAATTATCCCAAAACGATCCCAAAATGATCCGAAAATTACCCCAAAATTGTTCCAAATTAATCCAAAATTGAACCCAAAATGATCTCAAAATAGTTGTAGCGGCAGCCTGTGGGTTAATGTCACATTGTAAAAGTCCGAACATCGCTGTATCTGTGTGTTAACAGCAACGGAGTTTCCCTTATATGTGTTTGTAATGTAACGAAAGTCAAATCCATGTATTTAGATAGGTGAATATGGATCTGTTAGTGTAGGTGAAAGTTATGTCGTGAAAGTATATCTGTCGTGTCCCGCCTAATCAGGAAAGATGTATGAGTGTCCTTCGTGGTTGAGTGAAATGGTCAAAACGGAACATCTTTTCGCTTATGGGGTACGATCGCCAAACGAAGCTAGGCAATGACCGAAATCAAAAGTTGAGCCAAGTGAGTGCGGACACCTTTACCCGTTTGTGAAGAAAGTGCTGAAAAGTTTTAAAACAGTTTTTCTTTAGCGTACATTTTTTTTTGTGGACGGCAGCAACGTTCCATAAGGAGTACAGTATCCAGATCTGCTGCGTTTTAGAAAAAAACCGGCCTTTCGAAAACTAATTTGCCTGTCTACACCACCACCAACACATCATATGAAACATCCCACTATAAAAACGAATTTTGAGGGTAAAGGGGGAGCATAAGCGTTCCACTGGGCTCCACGCTAAAGGCCACCAAGGGCCTCAGAGCGCTCTTGCCACAGCAACCATCACCACATCATCATTGACCTAAATAAGGATGAGGATCCGACCATTTTTTGAGAGAGGAGACGGAGGAGAATCGAGTCACCGCGGCTGCTTAAAAATACAATTTTTTTATTAAATAATTTTAGTTCATCTTTTTTATTAGTTGAAATTGTTCCTGCTTTTCCAATTTCAACTTCCTAAACTTTTTTTTACGCCAGGTATTATTTCACTTGCACTATTGTATAATTTTTCTTGCCACCTAGTTTTACCTATCTACAGCTATACTTATTTCATACGAGTTTAGTTTATTTGTTTGGCATACAAAATTCTTTGATTGCAAAAAGTTTTTTTAGTAGTTCATTTGAGTTCTTTATTATATCATTTATTCATTTTAATATTCGTCTAATTGAGACCAAGTCGTTGCCCTCCGCATTCAGTTAGCTTTCCCTTTCGTAAAACAGTTTCCTTTCAATTAGTTATCGCCAATTCGGCATAATTTTCTTTTATCTTCCTTTTTTGATTAGTTTTCCTCCGTGATAAATTGTCAACACTCGATTTTTGCACTTTGCTCTTTTTCGTTCGTTGAAATTTCCATTTTTGTTTTGTTTCTCATCCCTCATTTAGCCACTTTTTATAATTTTTATTATTATTATAAAATCACTTTGGTTCCTTTAAACATTAGACTTTATTTGCTTTCTAAGTATTCATTCGTATTTATCCGCATTTTCTTCATAACTTTGTTAAAACTCTTGTCTTCCTTTACCCACCTGAAATCCGTCAAATTCATTTTTTTATATATTTTCCGTTCCGCACCTCCCCACTCTCCCCTTCCACATCACCCTTTTCTTCTTCTTTTCTTCTTGCGATTCTGATCCACAAGCCGCCTAGCTATGATAATAGTGCGTTATCTGCACTATAGATGGCACGCAGGCATCACTGCAAGATGTCAATTTAGGTGTGATCCTTTACAACTCAGAAAAAGCCAGAAGTAAACCGAAACGCCCGAAGTTACTAGCTACTAATCCCTTACTTTTCAGCGTTACTCTACTTTTTTAATTACAAAATAAATTCCATTTTCGGTAAAAAGATTTGTGTTTGTTTATTAAAGTCGGTTAAGAACAGATTTTAAATTGTTATATACACCTTAATTTAATTATTTATTGAGTTTTTCTCTATAAAATTGTTATACGGAAACAAAGAATGTTTTTTAGTTATAACTTTTAAATGATAAATAATATTATTTTTGTGACTCCGGATTATGATTTCTAGGACTGAAACTCGACTTTTTATTCCTCTCCCGACTTTTTCCTACGTGTTTTTTGCAGTTTTAGTAGGATATAAAAAAATACAATTTCCAAAATTATGGGCAAATACATAATTAAATATCAATTTTTCTTATAAATTACACATATTTATTGTTTTTGAGTAATTTTAGGGCCTAAAACAACATAATTCTACCCTTTTTCCTATTTTTTTGCGTTTTAGCAACAACTTTTTTTCGTCGCCAAAATTTGCCAGCTTTTGGAGAAAATTGGAGATTTTACGAGAAGGCTAAAATTGCAGAATCGCAAATGAATTTAGAGATTTTGGGAGATGGAAATTAAGCATTAGCGAAAACTGGAATTCATGTACTGAGCTTGCTGCTTTGAGGTTCCATCTGAGCTTGAAGCAGATATGGAGTGACTCCTTCAACCCAATGAAAAAATGCTGCAGGCCACCCGTATTGCCGTTAATTTGATTGGTGAGTATATTGCGGTCCGCCGGAGCTCCATAATATGGTGCATTGAATTTGTGCGTAGAATATCTCAATTTATTATTTTATTGTTGACATAAAACTTTTACAATTTTTATTTGTCAGCTCGAAATGTTCAATACGCTCGAAACTTTTGAGCAAACATTCAAGCACTTGAGCAACGAACGAGTTTCGAGCGAGTATCGAGCTACTCGGGCTGCTCGATACCCGGGTATCTGGAGCTCTAAAATATACATCAATTCAAAAACTAAAAATGCGTTTTCTGTAATATCATTTTTTTGAGTTATGACGATGTTCTAGCAAATGATCGATATGTGAGTTTGGTCTTTACGGTGCACAATGGGCTGAATTGAGTTTTTTATGGCATAAAGTCGAAATCTCCAAATAAAGTATGAATATATATTCCCCATGAAGAATGTGAAGCGTATCTAAAAAAAAAATCCGCTAGGTGGTGATTTTGTCGCGATTCTCAAAATCCGCATTTTGCTCATTTTTAAAACATATGTCACCTACAGGAAAACAAATAGTTCCACAAAAAATCTTGCCACTAGGTGACGTTGGAGTCGAGATATTTATCTACAGGTTGCAGGTTTAATTTTGTAGAAACGAGCAAATATGAGCAAAAATTATTATTAGTAATGTAAAAGTTAAATACTCCTAAGCAAATTAGTACCATTACACTGTGGAACAAATCAAGGTTAGCAAAAGTTAGGTCGGTTCTGAAAGGCGGGGATGAAAATAGAAGCTAAATTAGAAGACCCCTCGTGAAGGGTGGATACCTTGCCGCGGTATGAGGGCTTAAGTCTATAGCCACAGGGCTACGCTGCCCTTGTGATCATAGCTCCGTACGGCACTTCGTCACGGGAGCAGCCTAGCCTCTCTGGCGCGACGACAAAGATCTTTCCCCTCCCAATCCAGGGTGTTATGCGAAACCGTGCCCATTGGACGTTTGCAGCCGAGAGGCAAATCGTGGCTGTATTTGAACGGAGCCTCTCTGATACCGGGTCGCCTCAGAGAGTAAGCATGGCCTTACCGCGGTACGGGGCTCTGCCGCGGCGGACGACACATTTTCCCCTACTCTTCCCTTGACCCTAAGCTGGCCTTGTCCGCCGATGGGTCGTACGAACAAGATGAACTCAAATAAAAACGAGAAAACCTAAAAAACAAACAACGTCAAATTTCACTCCTCAGCAGAGGAGAGCTATGGAGGAGCAAGCGAGAAAGCAAAAACAACATCGGAGGACAACCTCCGCTCCACAATCAAGGGGGGATCGACAGCGATGGCAACTGCGAGTCGGTCAACCAAACCTCTATCGAGTAAGCTTGACTTGATGGGAGCTAGCACAAATGCTGCCAACGCAGCTAAGCGGACAACGGCGGATGCTAAACTCCCATCAACCGCTGATATAAAAACCAGTATCTTTACGTCTGTGGCAGCGGTCTCACGACCTGGCCTCGGAGGTTCGAAGGCGAAGGAAGCTGCAACTGAGATTTCGGCAAAGGGAGCGACCGCGATGGCAACTACGAGAAAAGATTGGCTGCAAAGATCCTGAAGAGGTATGAAGGGGTACCGCAGGAATCGCTGTCGCCGAATTCCAGAAAATCGGTAGAGCTAGCGAAAGCTGTGATACCGGATTTCCAAATTCCTTACATGCCAAAGAGGTTAGGTAGGTAGGTAGAAGTGGCTGCCGCAAAGGCACACCTAGGCCAGTAATAAAAGGCCCGTTGTGATACCACCAAACACTGGGAAAGTCAATCCCGGGGCCCGGCCATATGGAAAATCCCAGTGCTGTCGGGACTCTCCATATAGCCGAAACCCGGGACTGACACTCCTAACCGACACCGCTACCCCTCCTCGAACCATTTTGATAACTTGATGAAGGCCATCAAGTCCTTTATGTCTAGCTCCGCGACCTGGCTTAAGCTAACCAGGAAGGGAACTCCCAGAGAGCGCCTTCTCGCTCCGCTTAAGGCCGGGCAGTTGCAGATGAGGTGCTCCACCGTTTCCTCTTCCTCATCATCTTTGCAACTCCTGCAGCATCGTCGGTAGGGAACGCCTAGCCTTGCTGCGTGCCTACCAATAAGGCAGTGCCCGGTTAAAACACCTATTAATATGGAGATTTCCTTCCTTTTTAGGGCATATATGTGTCTAGATCTTTTAAGATCGCATTTTGGCCAGGTTTGCTTGGATATCCGGCACCCTGGGGCTTGTAGCCATCTTTCGTTGGCTTCGCGGAGTGTATGCTCCTTCAGCATTAGCTTGCACGTGGCAAACGGCATACCTATGCGCTCTTTATCTTGAAGAATCTGCTTGGTCGTGCCCTGCCTGGCAAGTTCGTCTGCCCTACAGTTTCCCTCAACGTCCCTGTGTCCCGGGACCCATGTGAGGTTCACGCGGTTCTGTTGGGCCATCTCTTGAAGAGATCGACGACAGCTGAGCGTCAGTTCAGAGTTGAACGAGTAAGAGCCAAGGGATTTGATGGCCGCTTGGCTGTCGCTGAAAATACAGATATCCTGTCCGATGGTACGTTCACCTATCCAAGTCACGGCGTCCATGATTGCAGAAACTTCAGCCTGGAAGACGCTGCAGTGATCAGGTAGTCTAAAGGAGAGTTCTAGGTCCAAATCCCTTGAGTAAACCCCTCCTCCGACTCTGCCGTCTAACTTCGAGCCGTCGGTGTATATACAAGTGCCGCCATTAGTAGCGGGACACCGATCTATGTTCTCCCAGTCTTCCCAGCTGGGAATGTTTATTCTAAAACAACAATCTCCGACTGTTGTGGTCGCACACCGATCTGTGCTCAGAGGGAGAAAGCTGTAAGATCTTAGAATCCAGGAGTGTCCAATAGTGCTTGCGCCCCAGACGGACGTTTCCCTTAGACGCACAGCCGATGCTGCTGCTGCCCGGTACCCTTCCAGATCGAGTGGCAAAAAGCCAAGAATGGCCTGGAGAGCTTCATTGGGCGTTGTTCTTAACGCCCCGCTTATACATATCATGCTCGATCTGTGGACTTTTCCTAACAGATTTAGGTTTGTTGCCTTTCCTAGCGCAGGCCACCATACCACGACTCCATACAGCATAATTGGCTGGATTATCGCAGTGTAGATCCATCTGCAAATTTTGGGGCTGAGCCCCCATTTTTTGCCAATGGCTCTTTTACACGTGTAAAGTGCAATGCACGCTTTCCTCTGGCGCTGGATGACATTCTCCTTCCAGTTAAGCTTTCTATCTAGAACTGTGCCTAGGAATTTGGCTTTGTCAGCTAAGTTCAGGCGCACGCCATCTAGTTCTGGTAGGTTCAGCGGTGGTATCTTGTACCGCCTGGTATAAAGGACAAGCTCAAACTTTCCCGGGTTGATGCTAAGTCCGCAGCGAGAGGACCATGAAGAAACTTCTCGCAGTGCTACTTGCATCAAGTCACACAGGGTTTGTGGGAATTTGCCCCTATATGCAATAGCTAAATCGTCTGCATATGCCACTATCTTCCCGCCCCCCCACCTTGCGTCTCGTAGCAGGGAGTTTACGGTGAGGTTCCCTAGGAGCGGGGAGAGAACACCACCCTGAGGCGTTCCTCTTGTGACATAGCGTGAAAGATCAACTGTTCCCAGTGAAGAAACTATTTTCCTTCCCTTTAGTAGTTGATCAATTAGTCCAATAAGAGACCTATTTATGCCCAGGTTTGTTAAAGCAGTGTTAATAGCCTCCGGCCTTATATTGTTGAAAGCCCCTTCGATGTCCAGAAAGGCCACGAGACAGTACTCCTTTTCGTGCAATGATTTTTCAACAATAGAGACTAGGCTGTGGAGCGCAGTTTCCGTTGATTTACCTTTGGTGTAGGCATGTTGATAGCTAGAAATAAGGTTGCTATCAATAGTAGAGGAGAGATAATCGCTAATTATCCTCTCGAAGGTTTTAAGTGCAAAAGACGAGAGACTGATCGGTCTGTAGTCTTTAGGCTCATAGTGTGAGGCCTTCCCAGCCTTTGGAATAAAGACTACCGTGGCGCTTCTCCAGGAGCACGGAATGTAAATTAAGAGCCAGGCAGGCTGAATAGAGAACTACCAGCCATTTAGCTGATATTTCCAGCGTGGCCCAGCTGCCTTGAACGGCTCAAAGCTTTTGATTGCCCACCTTACCCTTTCCTCCGTAATGGGTATGTTTACCGCCAGGTTTGTTGCAGATGCTACAGGTGCATCATACAAGTTCCCCGGAAAGTGTGTGTTCAGGAGCAGCTCCAGGGTTTCCCCTTCCGTGCTGGTCCAAGATCCGTCAGGCTTCCGTAAATAGCTAATGGCTGTTTGAGTTTTTGATAGCACTCGTCTAAGTCTCGCTGTATCATCGACTTTTTCGACCCCGGTGCAGAAATTTCTCCACGAAGTTCTCTTCGCTTGCCTTAGAGCCTTTTTATAGGCCCTCAGTTTAGCTTTATATTCGAGCCATTCAGGCTCCGTACCGATGCTCTTGGCCTTGTTAAATTGCTTCCTGCATGATATACGGAACGAATCCAGGTCGTAAGACCACCAGTGGGGTCTATGTTTGCCGCGTGGTTTTGGTACTGGACAAGCCTGCTCTAGGGCATTTGAGAGCGCCGTTGTAAAGGTCGTTACCAGATCATCCAGTTCTCCCACTGATGAGGGGGCTTGTGGAGGTAATACTGGTAGGTCCCTAGCTAATATTTGGTTATGTAGCTGCCAGTTAGTGTTGCGTGGATTTCGTTTCATAACTGGCTGCTCAACAATAAAGTCTAACACAATTTCTATGTACCGATGGTCAGAAAATGAATGCTCATCAAGAACACGCCATTTTCTGACCCACTCATAAGCGCCTTCGCTACAAACAGTGAGGTCTATAACCTCCCTACGAGCTTTAGTTATAAAAGTTGGCTCGTTACCCACGTTACAAACCACCAGGTTAGTTGTTAGTAGGTAGTCAAACAGAGACTCGCCCCTAGCGTTAATATCGGAGCTTCCCCACTGGACGTGATGAGCATTAGCGTTAGCTCCAATAATAAGATGACCCGTACAGAAATTATCCACCAGATCTTTCACCTCCTTTTGTGGAGGAGGTTCTTCGGCGTCATAGGGCATATAGACCGACGCCATCGTTAGGCTGGTGCTGCCGACTGTTAAGCTGGCAGATGTAACGTCACCATTTGAGTAGTTGGGTAATAGAAAGGTGTTTAGCTCAGACTTTATTAGAAAGAGGTTAAAAGTCAACCCTTTCAAGCGCCAGAGATCGGACCTGGAGTTAAATCCCCCTCCCAAGCGGCATCAGAATACCCCTGGAGCGGGCAAACTAAGCTTTGATGAGGTAACCAAGGACAGGATCCTTATAGGTGTCCTTGACCGAGGCAATGACCGTCTGGCCATCCCCAAGGACCGGTGGCGTTATGTGCGAAATTAAGTCGGCAACATTCTTCACAACGTTGCTCCGGAGTTTCCGGGTAGTTCGTCGCGAGTAACAGATGCGCGTTGGCACCAGGGTCAGATTAAATTACTCGCATGCGAGGATGCAAAAACTGTAGCACTGTACAAGGCAGCAGCTGCTAAACTGGGTGAAGTCTACAAGGGCGCAAAGATAGAGATCGATGACTGGAAGGACATTCCAGCTCTTGCAAGGGCAAGGGCATGGATTCCGGCCATCCCTGACGAACCCGAGAGAATTCTCGGGATGCAACGGCTAATGAATCCGTCCCTTCCAACGCATGACTGGAGTGTCAATCTGGTCGGGGATGCGGTAGGGCCCGACAGACAGGTGGTGTTCACCATGAATAAAGAGTCAATCCAGCCCCTTAAAAGGTGCAATGGCCTAGTACACTACAGCATAGGCCAGATCATTATCCACGTATATCGTGGTGATGCTCAGCGCGCTGCTTTCTCGGCTGCTCCGGGGGAACCGGAAGACGAATTACCAGAAGAGGAAGCGGAGTATTCCGATGCGGAAAGCATGTTATCCGCCACGTTCCTTGGCGATAGTGCTGTGGTCAACTCGGAGATGGAGGACAGCTTACAGGACGAGGAAGTCCTCGACGTCACGGTGGTAGCAGCCAACGCTGAGCGTTAATTAATCTGCACAAATCTAAAGTGGCCTCGGCTGCTTTAAGTAGTCGTCTTTCTAAAGGCGACGTGGATGTGGTCCTCATCCAAGAACCCTGGGTCAAAAGCTCGAGAATCTGCGGATTGGGGACTAAGGGCTTTAAGCTCATGCGAGCCAGCGAGGAGAGCAAAGTCAGAACGTGTATTTTGGTCAAGTCTGAGCTGAACTTCTTTCTCCTACACCAATGGTGATATTACCGCTATCAGTCTAACGGTCGAAAGCACCCGCGTGACGGTGGCGTCGGTCTATATGCCCTACGGCGCCGAAGAACCTCCACCACAAACGGAGGTGAAAGACCTGGTGTCAAATTTCTGCACGGGTAATCTTATTATTGGAGCGGACGCTAATGCTCACCATGTCCAATGGGGGAGCTCCGATATCAATGCCAGGGGCGAGTCTCTGTTTGATTACCTCTTAACAACCAACCTGGTAATTTGCAACGTGGGTAATGCTCTCCGATCACCGTTACATAGAAATGGTTTTAGACTTTATTGTAGAACAACCAATCATGAAGCGCAATCCACGTAACACTAATTGGCAGTTACACAATGAAGTATTAGACAGAGACCTACCAGTACTGCCCTCACAAGCCCCCTCATCAGTAGAGGAGCTGGAGGATCTTGTTACTACATTTACATCGGCGCTCTCAAATGCTCTAGGACAGGCTTGTCCAGTGCCAAAACCACGCGGTAAACACAGGCCACATTGGTGGTCCTACGATTTGGACTCGCTCCGCAAATCATGCCGGAAACAATTTAACAAGGCCAAGAGCCTCGGCTCTGAGCCTTAGGCATGAATATAAAGCTAAACTAAAGGCCTACAAAATTGCTCTGAGACAGGCGAAGAGAACCTCGTGGAGAAATTTCTGCACCGGCGTCGAAAAGGTCGACGACACAGCGACACTTAGACGAGTCCTCTCGAAAAGTCAAACATCCATCAGCTCTTTGCGAAAAACTGACGGATCCTGGACCAGCACGGAAGAGGAAACCCTTGAGCTGCTCTTGAATACACATTTTCCGGGGAATCTGCATGACGCACCACTAGCACCTGCAACAAACCTGGCAGTAAATATACCCATCACTGAGGAAAGGGTAAGGTGGGCAGTTAAGAGCTTTGAACCATATAAGGCTGCCGGGCCGGACGGGATTCCTATCCCCGCGCAAGTTATAAACACGTTGGAGACATCAGCTAAATGGCTGGTATTTCTCTTCACAGCCTGCCTGGCTCTCAACCACATTCCGGGCTCCTGGAGAAGCGCCACGGTAGTGCTTATCCCTAAGGCTGGGAAGGCATCCCACTATGAGCCAAAAGACTACAGACCGATTAGTTTCTCGTCCTTTGTACTCAAAACCTTTGAAAGGATACTAAGCGACTACCTCTCAACCACTATTTATAGCAACCTTTTCTTTAGCTATGAGCATGCATACACCAAGGGTAAATCAACAGAAACTGCTCTCCACAGCCTAGTATCTGTGATTGAGAAATCGCTGTGGGAAAAGGACTACTGTCCCGTGGCCTTCCTAGACATTGAGGGGGCTTTCAACAATATAAGCCCGGAGGCGATCAACCCCGTTCTTACTAATCTGGGCGTAGATAGACCTCTAACTGGTTTAATTGACCAACTTCTAAGGGGAAGGAAAATAGCTTCTTCACTTGGTACGGTTGAGTTATCACGCTATGTCACAAGGGGAACGCCCAGGGTGGTGTTCTTTCCCCACTTTTATGGAACCTCACAGTCAACTCGTTGCTACGTGACACAAGCTGGGGGCGGAAAGATAGTGGCATACGCAGACGATTTAGCTATTGCATTCAGAGGCATGTTCCCACAAACTCTGTGTGACCTGATGCAAGTAGCACTGCGAGAAGTTTCCACGTGGTCCTCTCGCTGCGGACTTAGTATCGACCCGGGGAAAGTGGAACTTGTCCTCTTCACCAACCGGTACAAAATACCGCCACTAAGCCGACCAGAACTAGATGGCACGCGCCTGGGCTTGTCGGATAAGGCCAAGTTTCTAGGCATATGTATCTGTATAAGCGGTGCGCTAAGAACAACGCCCAACGAAGCCCTCTAGGTCATTCTGGGCATTTTGCCACTGATCTGGAAGTGTTTCGGTCAGCGGCGGCATCAGCTCTGCGCCTAAGGGAAACCTCCAGTTGGGGTGCGGGTACTATTGGGCACTCCAGTATTCTGGAATCTTACAGCTTTCTCCCTCTAAGCACAGATCGTTGTGCAACCACTACAGTCGGGGATAGCTGTTTCAAAATAAACATTCCCACCAGAAAAGACTGGGAGAGGAGGGATTGGTGTCCCGAAACAAATGGTGGCACTTCCATATACACCGACGGCTCGAAGTTGGACGGCAGAGTTGGAGGAGGAGTTTATTCAAGGGATTTGGACCTTGAGCTCTCCTTCAGACTACCTGATTATTGTAGCGTCTTCCAGGCGGAAGTCTCGGCAATCCTGAACGCCGCGGCCTGGTTAAACAAACGTGTTATCGGAGAAGATATCGCTATTTTCAGCGATAGCCAAGCGGCCATCAAATCCCTTGGCTCATATACGTTCAACTCTGAACTGACGCTCAGCTGTCGTCGATCGCTTCAGCAGATGGCCCAACAGAACCGCGTAAACCTCATATGGGTCCCGGGACATTGAGGGAAACTGTAAGGCAGACGAGCTTGCCAGGCAGGGCACGACCAAGCAGGTTCTTCAGGATAAAGAGCGCTTAGGTATGCCGTTTGCCACATGCAAACTAATGCTGAAGGATCACACACTCCGTCAAGCCAACGAATGATGGCTGCAATCCCCAGGGTGTCGGATATCGAAACAAACCTTGCCAAAATGGGATCTTAAAAGGTCTAGACGCATTTATGCCCTAACTAGGAGGGAAATCTGCATATTGATAGGGGTATTAACCGGTCACTGCCTCATTGGTAGGCATGCAGAAAGGCTAGGTGTGCCCTGCCGACGATGCTGCAGGAGTTGCAAAGATGATGAGGAGGAGGAAACAGTGGAGCACCTCATCTGCAACTGTCCGGCTTTAAACGGCGCGAGAACGCGCTTTTTGGGAGTTCCGTTCCTGGATAGCCTAAGCCAGATCGCGGAACTGGACATAAAGGACTTGATGGCCTTCATAATGTCATCTAAGTGGTTCGAGGAGGAGTAACGGTGTCGGTTTAGGAGTGTCAGTCCCGGGATTCTGCTATGTGGAAAATCCCAACAACTCAGGGATTTTCCATATGGCTGGGTCCCGGGACTGACTTTCCTTGTGTTGGTGGTATCACATCGGGCCTTTCAAAACTGGCCTAAGTGTGCCTCTGCGGCAGCCACTTGAACCTAACCTAAATTAGAAGACCCATGTCGCGGCGTTTGTCTATGTTAGTTCGAATTTGTTTTTAATCGACCTTCGAAATTTGCAGTCAAATGCCGATTTTCAGCATATTGTTTGTATGGTTTTACGGCTATAACTGGTCGACTAATTGATATTTTTTTAATCTGTTAAAGCCAAACTATTGCTAGAGACCTGTGCAATAATTACAATTAAAAAAAATTGATTTAGAAAATGTGTAGGGCTTATGAAGCAACGCGTTACTGTAAACCAACTTTTACGTCTCATGGAAGCTGAAGGCTACCAAGTGATCGCGTGCGCTCATGACATCTGCGTTATCTTTCGGGGAAAATTTCCTCAAACCCTCTGCAATTTAATGGAAAATGCTCTGACTAAAGTATGCGACTGGGCGAACGCTTCAGGTTTGGAGGTTAATCCCGAGAAACCCGAACTTGTCCTCTTCACTAGGAGGTACAAAATACCGAACTTAATACCACCAAAAATTGGGAATACGACTTTAGTACTCAGTGACAAAGTCAAATATCTAGGAGTTATTCTAGACAGGAAACTACTCTGGAGCGACAATATAGCGGTACGAGTTAAAAAAGCAACATGCGCGTTGTTTACTTAAAAGAGAGCAATTGGTATATCGTGGGGGTTCTCTCCCAAAGTGGTGCCCAATTCTACTCTACGGTGTGCTGGTCTGGTGGCCGGCACTAACCAAGAGCACGTACCTTAAGCAGCTACAAAAAGTCCAAAGGAGTTCAGAACTCTGCATAACCGGGGCCCTCGGCTCCACTCCAACAGAATCACTCAACAGCTGTGATTACAGCTCTGCGATTAAGGGAGACCGGCGTGTGGAAAGACGGCACATGTGGTCACGCCACAATTTTAGGCTCCCATGCACCTGTTAGCATACCATTACATACAACGTGTTTGTTAGGAACTACGAGGTGAAAATACCCACAAGACAAGAATGGGATAACAGACCGCATACTGTTCGGAATGCCATTAACATATTCACCGATGGCTCTAAGGTTGAAGGGAAGGTGGGTGGAGGTTTCTAGGGACTAGAGATCTCCTTTCGTCTTCCTGACCACTGCAGCGTGTACCAAGCCGAAATGCTGGCAATACACGGTGCAGTGAAAAGCCTAGCGTCTACCCCCCAAAACGGCAAACGGATATTTGTCTTCTCAGACAGTCAGGCCGCGCTAAAGGCACTGAACTCATGTGTCGACAACACAAAGTCGCTTACTGAATGCCGCAGATCTCTTAACGAGATGGCTCAGCACTTCAGTATCAGCCTTATTTGGGTCACAGGGATATTGAAGGCAACTGTATAGCGCATGAGCTGGCCAGAAGAGGTACTACCACTCATCTCCTTCCAGGAAATGATCTGGTAGGCATTCCCATGGCCTCTTTCAAACTCTGAGCTAGCACAAATACCTTACAAAGGGCAAATGAGCTCTGGTCAGGTCTCTCGACGTGCGAGATATCAAGGCCAACTTGGCCTTCGTACAACAAAGGACGCACTAACTGTCTGCTGTTCCTTAATAAATCTGGCGTCTCATCTCTGATAAGGGTGTTAACAAAACTAATGGCGGCGAAATACCAACAGGTTATCATAACCTCTAACGAGATTTTTAGCCGAGCTTCTCTTTCCAACTTGTGGTGTGTTGCTTTTGAGTTTTCCTACAAGTTGGCGGGACCTACAGTTTTTTGCCGACTCCGAACGGCACTTGCAAAGCAAATGTTTTTTTTTGCTGAGAAGCTTCTCATGGCAGAAATACACCCGGAGAGTTTGCCAAACTACTGCCGAGGGGCGACCCCGTTTAGAAAAATTATTTTTCTAAATAATTTTTGATGTTACTTTTGTCGGGCATCGAACCGCCATGACTTGGTGTAGAAGGCCGAACACTTAACCGCTACACTATGGCGGCCGCCCAAGTGTTAACAGGGCACTGCTTAATAGGCACACATGGTGCTAGGATGGGCGTAATAACTCACGATTGCTGTCGCACTTGCAGATGTATTGAAGAAGAGGAGAGTGTTCAAAATCTGCTTCGTCAATGTCCTGCACTCAGCAGAAGACGATTGGCTATTCTCGGCCAACCGTTCATCGACGACCTCACGGAGGTTTCAAAAATGGATATTAGGGCTCTATCGAAATTCATTGATTCCACGAGCTGGTTTGATCCTCTAATCTAGGTGTGAGAGTGTGAGATTGTTGATTTTTGATTCTCGGATATGAATGATTTCCTAAAAGTAAGGAAACCTCCATACAAATTCAAGTAAATGAAGGGAACAATATTGCACCAAGGCCGCACTGCCTTAAAAAAAAGAAGTTGTTATACTTAAATTTACTTTTAAGTAGGGCTTGTACTTAAATGGTAGTTAAGTAATTTTAAACTTAAAAAAAAAAAAAAATTATTTGACACAGTTCTTATACCTTCAACGAGAATCGAACTCACAACTTTTCGAATGGTAAACTCAGATGTCTACCATGAAGCTATTGAATACTTACGCTTGACAGCGTCTAATTACACCTTTGTTCTGTTTATGGAATTTCACCACTCTTACTCACGTTGCCTCCCAACATAAGGAAATATTGACTTATTTTTAATTTTTAGGATAGTTGTATACTTAATATGTAATAAAATTCCTTAAAAATTACGCGGGCAGAACGTTTTTTGCGGCGACAGCGAAAATAAGTAAATATGGTCCTAAATTAAGTTAAACACTGCCTTGATATCACTGGAAAAAATGTCTTCAGCATAAGGAAATATTTACTTATTTTGAACTTAAAGACAGTTTTATACTTAATAAACTTGTAAATTGATTGAAACTAGTAAAAATGTCTTTAATACTGAAATGAGTACATTGATTTACTTATGGCAAGTAAAAATGTTCTTTTAAACTAAGTAGATTTGTCCCTAAAACAGAGTTTTTTCCTTAAAAATAGGAAAAATATTTTTTTTTAAGCCAAGTAGTACGTTTCCTCAATTTTAGGACAATTATTTTTATCAGTGTAGTTTTTACATAGGTATATTTAGTTTAAGATTTGTTATAAATAAATGCTCTAGGCAACCAGAGCATCAGTCTTGTGCGTAACTCTCTGCGGTAGTGTTTATCTTTTAAAATTAGTGTTCTCTATCCATTTCTGACAGTATTAACAATAATATATATTGTATTAAAAATGTCGGAAGTAAACTGGACCATTTTTGTAATGTTTGTGGACGTTTCATAGCAAGCGATGAAAAATGTGGCAAGGCGAGTGCTTCTTTTTTGGAAGCTTATAAACCAAGGGATGAAACCGATTAAAATAACGTTTCGGTTTCGGTTTTGTAACACGATTCGGTTCCAGTTTCGGTTTCCAAATAAAAACACGAACGCCAAAAAATTTTACAAAAGTTACTTACTTACTTAAAATAGCCTTTAACCGCCTAGGCGATTTTGGCCGTCCAACATTTTACGCCAGTCGGTTCTTTGTTGAGCCAACTGGCGCCAATTAGAGACGCCGCGTGCTCGCAGGTCTGCCTCTACTTGGTCCTGCTATCGAAATGGTGGTCTCCTTTTTCCTCTACTTCCACCGGTAGGTGCCGATAAAAATACCTTCTGGGCCGGAGCGTCTTCGTTCATTCGCGTGTCCTAGCCAGCGGCGTCGCTGGGTTTTAATTCGTTGAACTATGTCCACGTCTGCGTAAAGCTCAGACAGCTCATCATTATATCTTCTTCGGTACTCAACTTTTAGGAGTCCATAAATCTTTCGAAGAATTTTTCTCTCGAATACTCTTAGAGCCGCCTCATCAGAAGCTGTCAGTGTCCATGCTTCTGCACCATATAGCAGGACGGGTACAATAAGTGACTTATAGAGTGTTGTTTTTGTTCGTCGAGAGACGACTTTACTTCTAAATTGCCTACTCAGCCCAAAGTAGTATTTGTTTGCAAGAGTTATCCTTCTATGGATTTCCAGGCTTACATTGTTGTTGGTAGTAATGCTGCGTCCCAGGTATACAAAGTCCCTTACTATCTCGAAATTATGGCTGCCAACAGTGGCGTGGTTGCCAAGGCGCGAATGCGCTGACTCTTTGCTTGATGCCAGCAGCTACTTCGTTTTACCTTCGTTCACCACCAAACCCATTTTTTCCGCATCTTTTTCTAATTTGGAGTACGCAGAAGTTACGGCGCGGTTGCTGAGATCAATGTTGTCGATGTCGTCGGCATACGCCAGCAGTTGTGCGCTCTTGTAATATATTGTTCCAGCGCGGTTAAGTTCTGCAGCTTGTATTATTTTCTCCAGCATCAAATTAAAGAAATCGCCCTGCCTGAAACCTCGTTTAGTTTCTAACGGCCCGGAGAGGTCCTTCCCAAATCTGACCGAGCTGGTGGTGTTGTTCAGCGTCATTTTGCACAGCCGTATAAGCTTTGCTGGGAAACCAAAATCAGACATAGCGGCATATAGGCAACTAATTTTCGTGTTGTCGAAAGCAGCCTTAAAATCAACAAAGAGATGGTGTGTGTCGATCCTTTTCTCACGGGGTTTTTCCAAGATTTGGCGTATTGTAAAAATCTGGTCGATGGTAGATTTACCAGTGTCGCCGACCCGCTGGCGAATTTAACTTGAGTGGTATAGAAGGCAATAAATAAGCTCTTGTAGCAAATAAACGTTCTGGCAAATCACTCAGATCACTCAGTTTATTTCTAAAACAAATTAACATTAAAGCTACACTGATAAAAATAATTGTCCTAAAATTGAGGAAACGCTTAAAAAAAAAATATTTTTCCTATTTTTAAGGAAAAAACTCTGTTTTAGGGACAAATCTACTTAGTTTAAAAGAACATTTCTACTTGCCATAAGTAAATCAATGTACTCATTTCAGTATTAAAGACATTTTTACTAGTTTCAATCCATTTACAAGTTTATTAAGTATAAAACTGTCCTTAAGTTCAAAAATGTAAATATTTCCTTATGCTGAAGACATTTTTTCCAGTGATATCAAGGCAGTGTTTAACTTAATTTAGGACCATATTTACTTATATTCGCTGTCGCCGCCAAAAACGTTCTGCCCGCGTAATTTTTAAAGAATTTTATTACATATTAAGTATACAACTATCCTAAAAATTCAAAATAAGTCAATATTTCCTTATGTTGGGAGGCAACGTGAGTAAGAGTGGTGAAATTCCATAAACAGAACAAAGGTGTAATTAGACGCTGTCAAGCGTAAGTATTCAATAGCTTTATGATAGACATCTGAGTTTACCATTCGAAAAGTTGTGAGTTCGATTCTCGTTGAAGACAATATAAGAACTGTAAGTACTGTTAAGTACAAGCCCTACTTAAAAGTAAATTTAAGTATAACAACTTCTTTCTTTTAAGGCAGTGCGGCCTTGATGCAATATTGTTCCCTTCATTTACTTGAATTTGTATGGAGGTTTCCTTACTTTTAGGAAATCATTTTTATCAGTGTACAAACATAAAAAGGGAGCTACTTACCGCAGTGTGTCTTTCCTGTTTTCTATTTGGTCGGCAACTAAATTGTCATTGAATTGCCTTTACCGGTCAACTGAATATGTGACCGAGATGCAACACAAATGCACGTACAATAGAAATGAGGAGATGGACACATTGCGGTAAGTATATGCACAAATCACAAACTCCCTGCAAAATATCTATACCCATATACACGCTCTACCTATGTACATATGTATACATATTCGTATTGACCAAATATCAATGCAAAGAGACAATACTGCATTGACCGTTACGTGCTGTCATATCGCAAATTAATACGTATACATATATACAAGTAGAGCAGAGAATTTGGATATTCCCAGCATACATTCGCTTGGTTATATCTTACGTCAGAGTATGCAAATATAAACCAGGGTACGAAACATTAAACAGAGAAACATTAATCAGAATACAATTTAAATTATGCGAATCTTTATACACGTATGAGTGTTTACAAATAAATAAATAAATAAACCGCGGGAATCCGCCACATTCTCCACCCCGTGAATCAACTAGATTCACCACCATCAATATCGAGGACGGCTAATTTAGAAACCGCTCCAGGGTATACGCCTTCTACCTTGCCACGGCGCCATTCTCTGCGAGGTACGTTGGGATCGCATATAAAAACAAGGTCTCCCACTTCCAGCGGCTTCGTCCTCTGGCACCACGTCACCCTGCGTGTCAGCGTAGGGAGTTACTCCGCTATCCAACGCTTCCAAAAATGATCTCTCAATTGTCTTGCTACAAGCCACTGTTGTCGTAGGCAGCACGTTTGTTCCAAAACTTCATTTACGGCCGGGGTACGCGATGTATGGGGTTCACCAAGGAGAAATCGGTGTAAGAGGTTGCTCCTGGTCGACATCTATAGGTAAGTGCGTTAGCGGGCGCGAGTTCACTATATTTTCTGCCTCGATTAGGAAGCAGTTGAGCGTGTGTTCTCTTGGCGACGTTTCCTTCAAGGTTTGGCGTAAAACCCGCTTGACGCACTGAACTAACCGTTCCCAGGCACCACCTTCCGCTGGGTTAAACGGCGAGTTGAATAGCCACTCTACTCACCTTTGAGACAACTCGCTTTGTAGCCGTTCGCAATCAAAGACATCGTCAAACCTTTTTGCTTCCATATCTGCGCCGACAAAGTTTTTTCCATTATCCGATCTTATACGAGAAGGGGCGCCACGACGATTTATAAAGTTGCGTATGGCGACTATGCAAGAGTCGGTGCTCAAATCGTGTGCCAACTCTAAATGTACCGTTCTGACCGTCAAACATGTGAATAGCGCCACCCATCTCTTTTCGGTACTACGACGGACGGTAACTGTTACCGGGCCGAAATAGTACAGACCGGTATAGGTGAATGGCCTTACGTAAGGACTTAATCGGTCAATTGGGAGCGGGCCCATGAGTGGTGGCGAAGCGCTGATTTTGCTTAAACGGCACACAGCGCAGCTGGCTATGATACTAAGTAGCAAGTTCCTCAACGGTGGCACCCAGTAACTGCGACGAACTTCTGAAATAGTGGCTTCTGTATTTTGGTGTCGCATACTGTTGTGGTAGCGCATCACCAACAACCTCGTAAAGATACGGCTTGGTGGCAGTATAATTGGCCGTCTTGAACTTATTGGCAGCCAACTGGCCGCTTCTATGCGTCCCTTAATACGAAGGACGCCGTCTTCATCTATATATGGCGAAAGCTGTATAAGCGGGCTGGTGTTGGACAAGTTTTGTTTCCTCTCAATCTGATGCGTCTCCTCAGCATATACATTGCGTTGGATAATGCGACAAAGACAAAAATTGGCAGTTTCAACTTCTTTTGCTGTCAGACCGTGGGGAAAATCTGGCTGATTCCGGCGGCGGCAAATGTTAACAAATCTTAGGACCCAGGCTACTGTTCTGACCAACCTATCAAAGGAAGAAAATCGATTAAAATTTAAAAAATCATTTGTTACCATAGTAAGGGCATTTTTTGGACGGAGTTCTTCATCCGCTTCGTGATGGTTGTTAGTTATCGTGACTTCAGAAGGCCAAGTATGCTCATCCTCCAGCAGAAATTGTGGACCACAAGACCATCAAGATGCAGAACTAAAATTGACTTGATTGTTGGATCTTGTTGCTTCATCGGCGACGTTCTTATCAGTTGGCAACCCCCTCCAATTTGATATGGTAGTGGCAGCTAATATTTCGGCCATACGATGTTGTACAAACGGCTTATAACGTCGATGCTCACTGGGGAGCCACTGGATTACCGTTTTTGAGTCGCTCCAAATGACGCAACTGTCGATTACTACGGAAGGCTCTTCGCGGATGCAGCTCATCAATCGCGTGCCTAATACAGCTGCTTGAAGCTCTAGTCGCGGGATTGTCAATGATTTTATTAGCGCGCATTTAGTTTTCGCGGAGAAAAATGAAACTTCCAACTCACCAAGGTCACTAATTGCTCTCCAGTAGGCAACCGCAGCGAAGGCATCCTCACTAGCATCGACGAAAATATGTAGTTGCAGAATCTTGGGAAGGCCCTTCCCAAAATAATGGCGCTGGATTTTGTAATCGATGACTTGTGCCAATTGTTTACGCCAGTATTCCCAAGCGGTGTTAACGACATTTGGCAATGGCTCGTCCCAAAGGATATCGTGCTTCCACACTACGCGCATGAGTAATTTTGCGCTCACTACAAAGTTTCTCAGAAATCCCAACGGGTCAAAAACTGACATAACAACGCTCAGTAACTCACGCTTTGTCGGTAGCCTTGCTCCATTCAGTACCTTTGGATCGACCTTGTTGAATTTCAATTCAAAACGAAAACTGTCCGATGACGCATGCCAGAATAAACCATGAACCCTTTCAGTCGCAACTCCTTCCTTACTTGCTAGTTGACGGGCATCAACGCTTCCACCAAGTGCGTTCGTTACTCTTGAAGAGTTTGACGCGAAATTACGAAGCTCAAAAGCCGCTCTTGCATGAATTGCCTTTACTTGTAGTGATATTTTAATGGCTTCTTCCTCAGTTGCAAAGCTGTCGACGTAGTCATCTACGTAGTGGTAGTCCAATATAGATTTCACGGCTCGGTCGTTACCACTAGCGTCACTACGAGACTCCACAGCATTACGCATTTTTATGTAGTTGGCGGTACACGGCGAGCATGCTGCGCCAAACGTCATCACAAGCATCTCGTACACATCAGGCTGTTTCGAGGCGTCACCATTTCGCCAGAGAAACCTTTGTGCACATCTGTCGGTCGGCTGAACTAATATTTGGTGGAACATCTCTTTGATATCCGCACATACCCCCGTTGCCCCTTCACGGAAATGGAAAAGTATAGCAGGTAAGGGACGATATTCCTGTGGGCCTTTTAAAAGTTGTGAATTGAGCGACACACCTTCGACCTCGGCGGCCACATCAAAAACCATACGTAATTTTCCCGGCTTGTTTGGGTTACTTACTGCAAAGTGGGGTAAGTACTATGTTCTAGTGGTAGACATACTGGCTTCCTCTGGTGACAACCTTCGCGCATAATTCTTCTCAACATACGAATTCATGATTCGTCTATATTCGTTACCAAAGTCTAAATCGCGTTTCATTTTAGCTTCAATGCTTGTTAACCTTTTCAGAGCCATGGCGTAGCTAGAAGGAAGCTTTATATTTTCCTGCCTCCAAAGCAACCCAGCCTGAAACCTCCCTTCAACTCTGCAGGTAGTTGATTCTAGTATCGCTTTAGCGCGTGTGTTACCTTCACTCTCGATGGTAGGTGCAGGCCGCACCCCGAAGCTTTCTGTGGAAAAATAATCCGATACTACTTTATGCAATGAAAGATCAGAATAACGGTTCACAATTACGCAAGATGGCGCCGCTGGATTCGTATTTGTTGTTGGACCGAACACAACCTACCCAAGTTCGGTGCTTGCAGCGAACGGCCCATCCTTGGTCACCATCGTGGTGGTTGATGGCAGACCAAGGTGGCAGTGGTCAAGTCCAATTAGCAGCTTTGGCCTGACGTGAGTATATGGCTGTACTGGCAGTATTTCCATGCGACGGTTGTTTACGTGCAAATCAGCTTTGCTCAAGCTCTGAACTGGCAGCTGCAAATTTGAGACCCCAAACACATTACATAGTTTATGTTTCTTTTGCATATTTGCTGGCACGTCCACCGAACCATTGCACATTTAATCGTTGAGATCGGCCGCGTAACCCCAATTCATCAATAAGGGTGTTATCGACCATGGTAATGGACGAGCCTTCGTCCAGCAGGGCAAATGTTTCAACGCACTTTTGGTTGCCATAAAGGATTACAGGCAAAATTCGGAAAAGGAGCTTACCTTTGGCAATGTCGTTACTGCAATTCAGCACGGCTGCTCGTGTATTACTTTGTTGTTGATTACATGAAGCTGGCTGCGCTTGATTGGCTGGATATCTACTACGTTCGACGGATGAAACATGTCTGGTGCGATGTTGAAGCTTGCCTGAATTGCTTGATGAATCGTGGTTTGCGCCTTCGGTTTCGTGCAACAATTTGTGGTATGTCCTTTTACACCCGTCGATAGCGCACTGGTTGCGTCGTTGCGTGAACTATGTCCCACATTGAGACATCCGAAGCACATATGGAGTCGTTTCACTTCCTCCCACCTTTTTGATACTACAAGTTGAGTGAATTGCTTACAGTCGGCTGCCCTGTGATGACCCTGGCACACGGGGCACGTTGAGTGGCGTTGCCATTCGGCAGCGTGTAAGACTACTCGACGTTTGGAGTCTTTTCCGACATCTCCATCGTATACTGCAAGGCCGGCCATGCGTGCACATTGTGCACTTTTGAGTTTATACTCAAACACCAACGCTAACGATGTGCACGTACGAAGTTGTGCTTTCTGTGGTTCGTCGTTATTTCACTCATGATGCGGAGTAAGAAAAATAGTGAGCGCAAAAGAAATAAATACTACTTTGCGTAATTTAATGAATAATTATTTCCCTTTTATTTTATTTGTTTTATTTTATTTTATTTTATTTCATTTTATTATATTATATTATATTATATTATATTACATTATATTATATTTTATTTTATTTTATTTTATTTTATTTTGTTTATTGTTCTTTGTGCACTTTGAGTTCGTATATTCACACCGACGCTAACGATGTGGGAGCACGAAATTTAGCTTTCGCTTGTCAGTCGCTGTTCAAATATAAATGAAGCAAGACTATGTCGCATAACAATCAACAAGCAACAGTCATGACAAATGAAAATGCACAAACTTATTTTTGCGCATACAATAAAAATAATATGTTGCAATGCGTGCTATGCGGGCGAATTTTTACAACCAAAAGACTTTTTATAAGCTTTTATTTAGTTTCACCTGACGGCTGTCTGTTAACAAATCTTGCAAGCTAAATTTGATACACTTCCCGGTGTCCGATTGATCTGAAATTCTGCACCCATGTATAACCCCGATGACAATGCAATATTATAAAAAAAAAATTTCGATAGGTGGCGCGCGGGTCGCTATATTTTCAAAATTCGCATTTATGGTCCGATTTAGCTGAAATTCGTAACATGTATTACTACCATGAAAAGAAATATTTTTGTAAAAAAAAATTCCGCTAGGTGGGGCTGAGATAGCGGTAATAAAAACTCAAAATCGTAATTATGAACCGATTTGGCTGATATTTTACGTGTGTGTTACTTAATTAATTTCTAAATGTTAAAAAAAAATTGGACCCGCTAGGTGGCGCGTGAGTCGCTTTAATTGAGAATTACGAAGGTCTGTTTTCAGTGTCGATTAATTCGTTTTTCAACGAACTTCCCGTTGAGGTAGGATCTTGAAATTTTCATCATCGTTTAGTTTTATACCCCAATCCACTATAATAAAAAAATAATTCCGATAGGCGGCGCATGGGTAGAGATATTTGAAAAATTTAATTTACAGAGATTTTGCCTTCGATTTTGAACTAACTCCCCGTTGAGCTGGGGTTTTGAAATTTTCACCATCTATCAGGTTTTACTGACAATGCATTATACAAAAAAAAAATCTAAAATATTGCTTTATTTGCAAAAATCCAATCATCACCCAAGTTTAGTCGTTTTTCCCTATTGCCATAGAAAGAAGATTGGAATTCGGCGCGTGGTGTATTCCAAAAGTACCTTTACTTACCCGCGGTGAATTCCTTTACTCTTATGAGCATTGTCTATTGATATGCAGATGGCACTAAGCATTACATGTATATTGATATGCAGATGGCACTAAGCATTACATGTATATTGATATGCAGATGGCGCTGAAGAATAAAACATTCGGCTAATTCCTTCACTCTTATGAGCAATTATGCATAAAAAGTTGGCTCTGCTGATTTTGAATTATTAAATTGAAGAAAAAAGGAAACAGCTAATTATTATTGAAACGCAGTTCTAATTAATTTATTAGATTTTACTGATTGTGTTTTCATTTGCGTGATTCAAATGCTAGAATTAAGTGTTAATGTAATATGAGAAATAAAATTAAAGAAAAAAAAACTTTTTTATAAGCTTTTATTTAGTTTCACCTGACGACTGTCTGTAATCAAATCTAAACACTTAAATATAATAGCCGCGTGACAACCAAGTTTCGCATGTACATGCATTTAACGCAAACTTATGCGTCACAGCAACAGCGGCACAATCAACTATATGAGAGCCAAGTGTAAAATGCTTCTTCTTATGCTTTTCATGCATACAAAGTTGAAAGTTGCCAACTTTTGCATGTCAGATGTCGCTCGTGATGCGCGATGTGTCGTTCTCTACCTATATACCCACGTTCAACTCATCTGTCAACACATAATGCTGCTGCAAACATTGATTGTGACGCCGCTATAAGAGAACACCAAAATAAAGCAATATAAATGCTGAAAACCACGTCAACTGAATATTTATTCACAGAATATTTCCTTTTGCACGTGCTTTTTCCATACGTCAAAATTTACTTATACAAAATATTTTCTACGTTCTCTGTTGCCGCAATAATAGCAAGAAAAGAAGGTCCTGAATGTTCTTAATTATACCATCAAATAGAAAAGAAGGTCCTAAATGTTCTTAATTATACCATCAAAATTTAACACGCTTTTATTATTAATAAAATTAGGAATGTGATATATACTGGTAGATTTAATAATTTAGGTGTAAAGTTTTAATGTTAGAAATATATATCTAATTATGTACAATATGGAATTATTTTGTGGCAGACGAAGAAGCCAAATTATCTTTAAACGTTACAATGAACTTATAAAGTGTTATATTCCTTTACAGTGAATTTATTTTTTACTTTTTAGTTAATTTTATAAACCAATAATAAAAGCTTATTTTTAAAAAAGTTTTTTTTCTTTAATTTTATTTCAAAGCTTTTCAGGGGTAGCTATTCTTTCTCAGACCGAAAAGTTAACTTTATCTGACCAAAAAAAAAGAAGCCATTTTTCGGGTACTGAAGTTGCACAAGAAAACTTAGCGATCACAAGTCGTGAAATTAAAAAGCCTTCTTTTGTTGTTTCTTTATATTTAGCGAACCAATGCCGTGAGAAAATTTGCGAAATTGTAAATTCAGTACCCTTGTCTAGGCAAACTATTACCCGAAGAACTGAAAAAATTGGCGTCTTTATTTTGTTAAAATTAAAACAGCTTTTAGAAGACTGTGAGTTTTTTTCTTTGGCGTTGGATGAAAGTACCGACATCAACAATATTGGTAAACTGGTTATTTTTGTTAAGGTTGTAAATGAAAATTTTGAAACGAGTGAGCATTTACTATCAGTTGGACTGCATGGCCGCATTAATGGACAAACTATTTTTGATGCCGTCAATGAACATGTTTTTTCAGTATGCAATCTAAATAAATTAAGCTGTATATGTACAGATGGTGCAAAAAATATGACCGGTAGGGACATGGGCTTCATAGGACGCCTAAGACGTAACAACATTAATGCACCCGCATTTCACTGCATTATTCACCAGCAAGTCCTTTTCGCCAAAGAACTTAATAAAATACAGGCCATGGACACTGCAGTGAAAGTGATTAACAAAATAAGAGGCGGTCACCATGCACTAACTCACAGGCAATTTAAAGAGCTTCTCGAAGAACTTGGAACAGATCATGGGGACTTAACTATGTATACAGAAGTTCGTTGGTTGACTCGTGGTAAAAGTTTGGAACGATTTTATAACTTGAGAGAAGAAATAGAGTGGTTTATAGAACTAAACAATGAAACTGAGTTAGCAGATAAAATTAAAAGCATAGAATTTATCTCAGAACTTGCATTTTTATGCGATGTTACACAATTTTTAAATGAGCTAAATCTGGCTATACAAGGAAAAAATAAAATTATTTTTGAACTTTTGCTATGTATTGATCAGTGTGAGAGAAACTTGTCAATATTAGTTCCACAACTTCAAGGTGGTGATTGTTCTGGTCTACTTAGAACAAGCAAATACAAAACCAACCTTTTCGAAATAAAAAGATCAGTGAATTTGCTGAAGTTACAGAGTCTATGTTAAAATATTTGCAACGCAGATTCCAAGACTTCAAAGTTCTTGGAACCATAATTAAAACCCACAACGACCCAATATACTGCGAAATTTCCCAATTGAGCCCAAGCCTTCGTGACGAAGTGCAGAGAATGCGTTTAGATTTTAATTTGCCGTTGGGAAGTGGGAAACTTTTTGGAAAAACCTGAACAAAGAAAAATATCCAAATATTAGAAATGAAATTTTAAAACTATATAGTATGTTTGGATCTACGTATAATTGCGAGGTTGCTTTCTCAAAAATGAAATTAATTTAATCCCAATGGCGTGGTTCTATTACTGATAGTCATCTGCAAGACTTGATGCTAATAAAATCATATGATAAGGAAATCGACATTGACAGCTTGTTATAAAATGACTTGCTTATTACTTTTTAGTTTTACTGAGTTAATTTGCGAAAATATATGAATTATATTTATTTTAAAATGAGAACTGTGAGAAGTTAAGTACAAAAAAATTGAGCATCTAGTATATAATAGTTTTGAACCCAAAGAGTTACGCAATGAATGCAATTAATTTAAGAAAAATATATGAAATAAAATAAGTTATTTTCTTTAAAGAAAGAAGAAAATATATTTTGAAGAACCGCCATAATATTTCGTTTATAGTTTTTTATAAATACATTAATTCTTTTCTTTCCTTTTCTTACCTGTCCTTTTATTTTAATTTATTTTATTTTATTTTATTTTATTTCATTTCATTTCATTCCATTTTATTTTATTTTGTTTTCTTTCATTTCATTCCATTTTATTTTATTTCATTTCACTTCATTCCATTTTATTTTATTTCATTTCATTTCAAAGCAAATAATAAAATATCCTTTTGATTTTATAGTTTCACAGTCCGCATTTTATTTGCAGCCTCTGTACGCACAATCACTCAAAACTTACGCACACTTATGCAAATGGCCCTGGTATACTGTACAAATTACATAAGCTAATTTAGTAAGCCACTCACTAAAATCTCTAGCAGTTGCATACGGCTGCAAAGACACAGCAAAAACTGCCCATTCGACTCGCTTGCTCATAGGCAACTTCGATACGAGCTCGTCGAGGAGCGTTGGATTAACTATATGTTGCTCACCACCATGAGCCGATTGCAGAAATGCGAAAATATTGCCCACCTTTGTTGCAAATGGCACCAGTTTAACCATGGAGTTTTCGGCAATTGGAACAATCTCTCTAACGTTGGCAAGTTGGCTACGAATTAACTGCTCGGGGGGCCCGAATCGGAACTTGAGTTGTTCAATTACATTGCCTACATTACTCGGATGGATTAATAATGATCTAAACATTTTTGTAATCGCTTATTATTTTCGAAGCAACTGTATCCGTAAACTGCAGTTGACTCGTTAAAGGCGGTAAAAAAAATCGGCCAATCTTCCGGCTTCCCACTAAAGTCAGGCAGATCCTGCAACTTTCTTGGCTGGTTTGGGAAATGTAAGGGTATGGAGCCCGTGTTGGCAGAAACAGGCACCGTCGACGAAAGATTGCTAAAATGTCCAAAAGCTGGGAAGCTTGGAGTGCCATAAATGTTATTTGTTGCTGTTGTAGCAGCGGGGCAACTTGCAGAAAACGTATAAATAGGCGACGAGTGATGGGGTGTGATATAAGAGGAGTAGCATACTACATGATTTGGTTGTGATTGCGAGTACACAGTACTTACGTTGACAGGTATTAGCGTTTGTGAAGCCTGTAGTTGAGGCATAACACTCGTTGGCGGCATGAGACTTGTAGGCGGCATGATACTGGTAGGCGGCTTGCCACTGGTAGGCGGCATGATACTTGTAGGCGGCAAGTTACCCCCATTGGCGGTGCTTTCGCTCACGCCACTGGCTATGCTTTGCGATTCCGCGCTTTGAATTTCACTTGCAGACTCATGTTCCTTAATTTTCAGCTGAGCCGTCTTTAAGCGGTTTTCGAGCATCACAATTTGCTTCTGCATGACCTGTATTATGGCTTCCTGGCGGGCGGAAGAGCGGGTGTTAACTATTTCGACAATATTTGGCGAATTATTGCCGGAGGCAGTACTGGTACCCGGCACCATTTTCGTAGTGTCTGTAGCAGCAGTTGATGCAGTTTTCGACGTTGATACAGCTGTCGTAGTTACTGGCGGAGGAAGATAAAATCGCAAAATTGTCGCCAACCCGCGACAAACTAACATTAAAGCTTGTTACAAACATAAAAAGGGAGCTACTTACCGCAGTGTGTCTTTCCTATTTTCTATTTGGTCGGCAACTAAATTGACATTGAATTGCCTTTACCGGTCAACTGAATATGTAACTGAGATGCAATACAAATGCATGTACAATAGAAATGAGGAGATGGACACATTGCGGTAAGTATATGCACAAATCACAAACTCCCTTCAAAATATCTATACCCATATACACGCTCTACTTATGTACATATGTATACATATTCGTATTGACCAAATATCAATGCAAAGAGACAATACTGCATTGACCGTTACGTGCTGTCATATTGCAAATTAACACGTATACATATATACAAGTAGAGCAGAGAATTTGGATATTCCCAGCTTACATTCGCTTGGTTATATCTTACGTCAGAGTATGCAAATATAAACCAGGGTACGAAACATTAAACAGAGAAACATTAATCAGAATACAATTTAAAATATGCGAATCTTTATACACGTATGAGTGTTTACAAACAAGTAAATAAATAAACCGCGGGAATCCGCCACAACCAGGTCTGAAGCTTCAGTTAGGCTTCAGTCTTTCGCACAATACGCTTGATAGGACCTTATATGCGATACTCAAAAGGCTGATTCCACGATAGTTGGCGCAGTTTGCGGGATCACCCATCCACTCTTCAGGCATGCATTCATCCGAACATATTCTGCACAAGAGCTGGTGCATGCACCTTACCAGCTCCTCGCCGCCGCATTTAAATAGCTCAGCGGGCAGGCCATCAGCACCCGCCGCTTTATTGTTTTTTAGCCGTGATATAGCTATTCGCACCTCGTTATAGTCGGGTTGTGGAACTTCGATTCCATCGTCTTCGATTGTGGGGTCGGGTTCATCCTCTTCTCTGGATTGTTGCTCTGTTCCTCCGTTTAGAAGGGCAGAGAAGTGATCCCTCCATAACCCTAGTACTCTCTAAACATCTTTCACCAGTTCGCTGTTGTCATTTTTACAGGAGTTTGCCCCGGGTTTAAAACCTTCCGTCATTCGCGGAATTCTTTGATAAAATTTTCGGGCGTTGCTTCTGCTGGCTAGCATTTCAAGCTCTTCGATTTCACGTTTTTCCGCTTCCCTTTTCTTCGCCCGGAAAAGCCGTCTCGCTTCCCTCTTCACCTAGCGGTAGTGTTCACACACGCTCCTCGTTTCATTCGCTTTTAACGTTGCCTTAAAGGCGTCGTCCTTTCTTTTCATTGCGTCTTTGCACTCTCTATCATCGTACCAGCTGTTTTTTCGCATTTTCCGGAATCCAATTACTTCTTCGGCTGCGGTACGAAGTGATCCGGAGATATGCTCCCACTGTGGCATTGGAGTTGCTCGAAAGCATTGGACATCATAAAGTACTTATCGTATGGCATTGTGCGACGTGGTATAGTAGCGCATAAAATCGAAAAAATGTACGCGCATACGTTCTTGTCTTTTTGCTTGCCCGCAAGCTACTGAACGATGCGACGTTAGCAGATGGACACTAAACTAGTGGGTTTTCACTAGCATTGCTGCAGTTACTAACATTGCTGACATTAGAGTTTTGGTGACCGCTGCTTTAAAGTTTAAACCAGATATTGTCATTTAATGGCACTGAGGTGCAATGCTCAACTCACACAGATTGCTATACTCTCTCGTTTTGTCGTAGTAAAAGAGCAAAAGTCAACTGACCATCTCCTAGCGTAGCATCGTTCAGTAGCTGCGGGCAGGCACAAAGACAACAACGTATGCGCATGCTTCGTTTTCATGCGATTTTATACCACGTCGCAAAATGTCATATGAAAAAATGATATGATGTCCAATGCTTGCGAGCAACTTCAATGCTAAGCTATTTCCACTAAAAAGACATTTTGAGATTTTCCATAAAAACATAAATTAACTAACAAAATGAAGAATTATTTAGACAAAAAAAAAAATATTTATATATTAACCAAATTAAAAGTTGGTTGGCTAAAATGGTGGGCAAAATCCATGAAAAAAAACTAAAATATTATTTTTTTTCTATAAATAATTCTTCCCTTTTAGTTTTCGGTTAGATCATTTATGTTTTTATGGAAAAGCTCAAAATGTCATTTTAGAGGAATTAGTTTACTACCTGAAAAAGATGTGTGGCATAAAAGGCATTGGAGTTGCTCGAAAGCATTGGGCATCATAAAGTACTTATCTTATGGCATTGTGCGACGTGGGATAGCAGCGCATAAAATCGAAAAATGTACGCGCATAGGTTCTTGTCTTTTTGCTTGCCCGCAAGCTACTGAACGATGCGACGTTAGCAGATGGACACTAAACTAGTCGTTTTTCACTAACATTGCTGCAGTTACTAACATTGCTGACATTAGAGTTTTGGTGACCGCTGCTTTAATGTTTAAACCAGATATTGTCATTTCATGGCACTGAGGTGCAACTCAAATAGATTGCTATACTCTCTCTTTTTGTCGTAGTAAGAGGGCAAAAGTCAACTGACCATCTCCTAGCGTAGCATCGTTCACTAGCTTGCGGACAGGCACAAAGACAACAACGTATGCGCATGCTTCGTTTTCATGCGATTTTATACCACGTCGCACAATGTCATATGAAAAAATGATATGATGCCCAATAGGGTGGATCGACAAAAAAAGTTTGTCCAGGATTAAAGATATTTTGAAGGCGATCCAAATTAAGTCCGATCTTAATGAGCCGCACACCGTTGTTCATGGCTTGGAAGCCGCCACAATTCTTACCTTAATCATTTTTTGCTCCGAGTTCAAATTCTAGTAGTGACTGTCGGTATCTCGTTTCACATCATACCTAAATTACAATTTTTTTTAGTCTGTCGAAAAGGCCTTTAAATTCTGTGAAACTTTTTCTTTAACAGTAACTACTTTTGTTTACAACTGAAAAAGTTTGTGAGGATCAAATATAAAGTATAAATTTTACCCATACAAAATGACGCCGCCCCATAAAATACCTACAGCTAATCTAGCAACACGACCATAGCAACATGTGACAGCAACATAACACAGCCAACACAACAAGCCTCAGCAACACAGCCAACTTAGCAACACGACCATCACAACATGACACAGCCAACACAAGAAGCCTCAGTAACACATCCAATTCAGCAACACGACCATAGCAACATGACACAGTAACCATAGAAACGCCACCAGCGGAGCCAGCTACACCAAACACAACAGTATAAAAGTATCGACACAACAGAACAGGAGTTAGTTAGCACGGAGCTGTGGTCCCGACTAGAGCTTCTATTGAGGCGTACTGGATTGTGGAGAGGTCCATACCACTACAAGACAATGCGAGTCATAGACGAGTGTCGTGAGCTGAGATTTTGAAGGGGGAGGTCCATACCACCCTTCAAGCGTTTCAGGACACGCCCGCTCCCGAGAGTTATAGTCCTCCATAGCAACGTGAAGCCGCGAAAGGTGATACCTGTTCGCCTCCGTCGACGTCGAGTTAACCCGCGCAAAGTACGACAGCGGGCAGAGAAACGCCAGCACCACGCGCGGCAGTGACATCGACGCACAACAGAGCAGAGGAACGCCAGCGCCACGCGCGGCAGTGACATCGACGCACAACAGAGCAGAGAAACGCTAGCGCCACGCGCGGCAGTGACATCGACGCATAGCAGAGCAGAGAAACGCCATCGCCACGCGCGGCGGTGACATCGACGCATAGCAGAGCAGAGAAACGGCAGATCCACGCGCGGCAGTGACATCGACGCATAGCAGAGCAGAGATGCCAACGTAAGGCGCAAGAGTAGAGTCGCCAACATAGCTCCACGCGTCAGCAGAGGGCACCAACGGGGCCCGTCTAACGGAACACAAGTGTACCGTTAACCCGCCACCAGCAAGTAGATTAAGTGAAGTTGAACAAGTTAATTGTGAAAGTAGTTATATGAAGATATTTCGATTTAAATTAATAAAGATTATTAAGAGCAATTTGCACACGGCCCCAAATACAAATTTATTGTAACAGGACCCTGGACACGGCGAGTATACCCCAGCAGTTATTGAAGAAGCATCGGGGTTAGGAAAAGCTTCGTTACAATTGGCGACAGAGCAGGCACCCTGCAAATTGTTCAGCAGAAGGAACTTTCCTGACTACACACCAGACTTACAAAATGGCCGACCCGATAGATACAACGTGGTTGGACAACACTTCAAAGGAGCGGCTAGTATCCATCGCACGAGAATTGTAGATCGAACAGACAGGTACCGCCCGGGAAATAAGAAAACGAATACTTGTATTGGCGTCAAGGGCGAATACGGACCCGGAAATACAAGCCAAATTTGCATCGTTGGAGGTCACCTATCAGGATGCCGTAGCCACCAGTGAGGATGAAAAGGAGACGGAAACACTAGACCCTCCGAATACAGGCATACAATTCAGCAACGCACCACCTAAACAAGATATAACAACCTTGCCTCATCGGAATACGCAACCCACAGGAAATAACCCACTATCAGGAGAAGCAGCAGCAAGAACCGATGCGACACCACACGTAACCCAAGTGCCAACCATCGTATTCGCACCCATCATCGAATAAATACGAAAGTGGTCAGTAAAATACGAGGGAGGACGAGATCCATTGGCTTTCATCGAACGGCTGGAAGAGTTGTCGGAAGTGTACACAATCAACATGGATCTTCTCCCGAAAACCATGCCCGAGCTACTCGGAGGAACCGCTCTTCAATAGTATCGCAACAATAACGCACATTGGAGTAGTTGGGTGGCGTTTAGACGTGATTTTTTACGTTTTTTTCTACCACCCAGACACTTTGAACGCCTCGAGGATGATATACGGCAACGGAGCCAACACGCACGTGAGAAATACAAGGATTATGTACTGGCAATGCAGAGCTTGATGAGACACGCAGGATACAGCCACGAACAACGATTGGAAAGAATCTTTCGCAATAGCCACCCAGATTACCTATTGTACATCAGACGTAGGGACTTCAACAACCTCGCCGAGCTCATCACCCTTGCCGAGGAATACGAGAGCATCCACGAGGGATATCGACGACCATCAGACGAAAACCGCCGCGAAGTAGCGCGACACGTTGTAGGGGACAAAGCTTTGGTACCACCAGCAACCCCTACGCCCCCACCACCGCCACGACCACCGAACAGGCCTCCATACAAACAGGGGTTCGACCCCAACAACGTATGCCGGAGGTGCGGTGAACAAGGACCCTACGCCAATAGATGCCGAAACTCGCGGAAAATTTTTTGCTGGGAGTGCGGCCGCAACGATATACGTACAATCGAATGCTGCCGTCAACGGCAGGGAAACGACCGAGGGCTTTACGAAAGACAAGGCGCGATGAGCCCAAGGAACCCAGCGCCGAGTCAGCAGTAGCAATGTACCAGGATCATGGCCGCCTTTACGCCGTAGCCAGGCTCGGAGCGGAATCAGCTGAAGCGGTCATCGATACAGGGGCATCGAGGAGTTTCGTTTCCAGCAGCCTAGCAGAACGTGTGGTAAACTCTGGAAGTGGAGAAATGGTGAGAGTGGCCATCAAAATAACGATGGCAAACGGGACAAGCACCACAATCTTCGACGCCATAAAGACCGAGGTACGCCTCGGAGACGCGTCACACCACACAGTTTTACATGTTATGCCCGGAGCAATCGACGACATCATACTGGGACTAGATACACTAGGTAGCATGGGAGCCACCATACCCTGCGGAGGAGGACAACTCGCGCTATCCAGGCCGCTTACACAACATACAGTACCGCCAAGCGAACCGACACAGCTCGCGGAGGAGATAACCCCAGGGGATGACAATAACAACATAGATGAGAGGATCAACAGAATCAACGGAGCCTACAGTGAAGACGAGGCGCAACGGGTACGTGATTTCCTGGCGAAAGAACTCCAAAAATTCGAGACCATGAGTGGGGTGACTACCATAGCCGAGCACAAGATTATCATGACGGACGACCGCCCCATCAAGCAACGTTATTTCTCCCGCAACCCAGCTATGCAGAGCATCATCAACGAAGAGATTAATGAATTACTTCAGAAGGGTTGCATCGAGCCATCCTAGCCCACACAGTGCACCAATCGTACTAGCCAAGAAGAAGAATGGGAAGTGGAGATTATGCGTGGATTATCGGCAGCTCAACGCCCGATCCGTACACGACGCATACCCCTTGCCGAGAATACAACACATACTGGACAAGCTACGACGCCCGAAATACATCAGCAGCTTGGATTTGAAAAATGGCTACTGGCGAATAGCACTAGAGCCCCAGAGTTGTCCGTACACAGCTTTCACAGTACCAGGACGCGGGTTAATCCAGTGGCGCGTTATGCCGTTTGGCCTACATTCCGCACCTGCAACATTTCAGCGTGCGCTAGACCAGGTTATTGGACCGGAGATGGAGCCGTATGCTTTCGCATACCTTGATTTCATAATCATCATAGGATCGTCCTTGGAGGAACACATACGTAACTTGAAAGAAGTACTGCTTCGACTGCAACGTGCCAACCTCAGAATAAATCCAGAGAAGTGCGAATTTTTTAAGAAGGAACTCCGATACCTCGGCCACGTAGTAAGCAACGAAGGAATTCACACCGACCCCGAGAAAGTGGCAGCCATCAAAGATCTTAAATCTCCAACGAGCGTGAAGGAGGTGCGACAATATCTTGGTATAGCATCTTGGTACCGACGGTTTGTGTCCGACTTCGCCACAATCAGCCAGCCACTCACCGCTCTGCTGAAAAAGGGCAAACACTGGAGGTGGGGAGCCGAACTACAGGAGGCCTTCGAGGTATTGAAGCGAAAACTCACGGAAGCACCGATACTTGCCTGTCCGGATTTTACAAAGACCTTCACCTTACAAACGGATGCAAGCAATTTCGGGCTGGGAGCCGTATTGACACAGAACCTGGAGGGTGGAGAACGCGGCAGAAACCAACTATTCGCCCACCGAGAAGGAATGCCTTGCTATCGTCTGGGGAAAACGCAAGATGAGGCCATACCTGGAAGGATACCGATTCAAGGTAATCACGGATCATATGTCCCTAAAGTGGCTAAATTCTATCGAAAGTCCCTCAGGGCGGATAGCACGATGGGCCTTGGAACTTCAGCAGCACACCTTCGACATCGAGTACAGGAAAGCAAAACTGAACCTGGTAGCGGATGCACTATCACAACAGCCATCAGAGACCTTACGACTAACGACGACAACCGAGCCCCAATGCAAGTGGTGGTACAAGCGCGTGAACGAAGTGCGCACTAACCCGGGGAATTATGCTGACTACATAATACAAGATGGACAACTGTACCGCCATATTCCCTGCCGGTCACACGACGAAGAAGCGGTTCCTTGGAAATTTTGCGTACCCTCACCACTCCGACAACGAATATTAGAAGAAAACCACGATATCCCAAGCGCTGGACATATGGGCATCCGCCGGACGGTGGCGCGGATTGCCAACCGGTACTACTGGCCGGGTATGTTTCGGGACATAAGTCGATATGTACGTCAATGTGAGTCCTGTCAGAAATACAAGGAGACACAGCAAAAGCCGGATGGAAAAATGCTCTCACAAGTAGCCCAAGAACCATTTTCTACGGTATGCGTTGACTTCGTCGGACCATTTCCACGGTCCACACATGGGAATACAATGCTGCGGCAGTGACATCGACGCATAGCAGAGCAGAGAAACGCCATCGCCACGCGCGGCGGTGACATCGACGCATAGCAGAGCAGAGAAACGGCAGATCCACGCGCGGCAGTGACATCGACGCATAGCAGAGCAGAGATGCCAACGTAAGGCGCAAGAGTAGAGTCGCCAACATAGCTCCACGCGTCAGCAGAGGGCACCAACGGGGCCCGTCTAACGGAACACAAGTGTACCGTTAACCCGCCACCAGCAAGTAGATTAAGTGAAGTTGAACAAGTTAATTGTGAAAGTAGTTATATGAAGATATTTCGATTTAAATTAATAAAGATTATTAAGAGCAATTTGCACACGGCCCCAAATACAAATTTATTGTAACAGGACCCTGGACACGGCGAGTATACCCCAGCAGTTATTGAAGAAGCATCGGGGTTAGGAAAAGCTTCGTTACAATTGGCGACAGAGCAGGCACCCTGCAAATTGTTCAGCAGAAGGAACTTTCCTGACTACACACCAGACTTACAAAATGGCCGACCCGATAGATACAACGTGGTTGGACAACACTTCAAAGGAGCGGCTAGTATCCATCGCACGAGAATTGTAGATCGAACAGACAGGTACCGCCCGGGAAATAAGAAAACGAATACTTGTATTGGCGTCAAGGGCGAATACGGACCCGGAAATACAAGCCAAATTTGCATCGTTGGAGGTCACCTATCAGGATGTCGTAGCCACCAGTGAGGATGAAAAGGAGACGGAAACACTAGACCCTCCGGATACAGGCATACAATTCAGCAACGCACCACCTAAACAAGATATAACAACGTTGCCTCATCGGAATACGCAACCCACAGGAAATAACCCACTATCAGGAGAAGCAGCAGCAAGAACCGATGCGACACCACACGTAACCCAAGTGCCAACCATCGTATTCGCACCCATCATCGATCAAATACGAAAGTGGTCAGTAAAATACGAGGGAGGACGAGATCCATTGGCTTTCATCGAACGGCTGGAAGAGTTGTCGGAAGTGTACACAATCAACATGGATCTTCTCCCGAAAACCATGCCCGAGCTACTCGGAGGAACCGCTCTTCAATGGTATCGCAACAATAACGCACATTGGAGTAGTTGGGTGGCGTTTAGACGTGATTTTTTACGTTTTTTTCTACCACCCAGACACTTTGAACGCCTCGAGGATGATATACGGCAACGGAGCCAACACGCACGTGAGAAATACAAGGATTATGTACTGGCAATGCAGAGCTTGATGAGACACGCAGGATACAGCCACGAACAACGATTGGAAAGAATCTTTCGCAATAGCCACCCAGATTACCTATTGTACATCAGACGTAGGGACTTCAACAACCTTGCCGAGGAATACGAGAGCATCCACGAGGGATATCGACGACCATCAGACGAAAACCGCCGCGAAGTAGCGCGACACGGTGTAGGGGACAAAGCTTTGGTACCACCAGCAACCCCTACGCCCCCACCACCGCCACGACCACCGAACAGGCCTCCATACAATCAGGGGTTCGACCCCAACAACGTATGCCGGAGGTGCGGTGAACAAGGACCCTACGCCAATAGATGCCGAAACTCGCGGAAAATTTTTTGCTGGGAGTGCGGCCGCAACGATATACGTACAATCGAATGCTGCCGTCAACGGCAGGGAAACGACCGAGGGCTTCACGAAAGACAAGGCGCGATGAGCCCAAGGAACCCAGCGCCGAGTCAGCAGTAGCAATGTACCAGGATCATGGCCGCCTTTACGCCGTAGCCAGGCTCGGAGCGGAATCAGCTGAAGCGGTCATCGATACAGGGGCATCGAGGAGTTTCGTTTCCAGCAGCCTAGCAGAACGTGTGGTAAACTCTGGAAGTGGAGAAATGGTGAGAGTGGCCATCAAAATAACGATGGCAAACGGGACAAGCACCACAATCTTCGACGCCATAAAGACCGAGGTACGCCTCGGAGACGCGTCACACCACACAGTTTTACATGTTATGCCCGGAGCAATCGACGACATCATACTGGGACTAGATACACTAGGTAGCATGGGAGCCACCATACCCTGCGGAGGAGGACAACTCGCGCTATCCAGGCCGCTTACACAACATACAGTACCGCCAAGCGAACCGACACAGCTCGCGGAGGAGATAACCCCAGGGGATGACAATAACAACATAGATGAGAGGATCAACAGAATCAACGGAGCCTACAGTGAAGACGAGGCGCAACGGGTACGTGATTTCCTGGCGAAAGAACTCCAAAAATTCGAGACCATGAGTGGGGTGACTACCATAGCCGAGCACAAGATTATCATGACGGACGACCGCCCCATCAAGCAACGTTATTTCTCCCGCAACCCAGCTATGCAGAGCATCATCAACGAAGAGATTAATGAATTACTTCAGAAGGGTTGCATCGAGCCATCCTAGCCCACACAGTGCACCAATCGTACTAGCCAAGAAGAAGAATGGGAAGTGGAGATTATGCGTGGATTATCGGCAGCTCAACGCCCGATCCGTACACGACGCATACCCCTTGCCGAGAATACAACACATACTGGACAAGCTACGACGCCCGAAATACATCAGCAGCTTGGATTTGAAAAATGGCTACTGGCGAATAGCACTAGAGCCCCAGAGTTGTCCGTACACAGCTTTCACAGTACCAGGACGCGGGTTAATCCAGTGGCGCGTTATGCCGTTTGGCCTACATTCCGCACCTGCAACATTTCAGCGTGCGCTAGACCAGGTTATTGGACCGGAGATGGAGCCGTATGCTTTCGCATACCTTGATTTCATAATCATCATAGGATCGTCCTTGGAGGAACACATACGTAACTTGAAAGAAGTACTGCTTCGACTGCAACGTGCCAACCTCAGAATAAATCCAGAGAAGTGCGAATTTTTTAAGAAGGAACTCCGATACCTCGGCCACGTAGTAAGCAACGAAGGAATTCACACCGACCCCGAGAAAGTGGCAGCCATCAAAGATCTTAAATCTCCAACGAGCGTGAAGGAGGTGCGACAATATCTTGGTATAGCATCTTGGTACCGACGGTTTGTGTCCGACTTCGCCACAATCAGCCAGCCACTCACCGCTCTGCTGAAAAAGGGCAAACACTGGAGGTGGGGAGCCGAACTACAGGAGGCCTTCGAGGTATTGAAGCGAAAACTCACGGAAGCACCGATACTTGCCTGTCCGGATTTTACAAAGACCTTCACCTTACAAACGGATGCAAGCAATTTCGGGCTGGGAGCCGTATTGACACAGAACCTGGAGGGTGGAGAACGCGGCAGAAACCAACTATTCGCCCACCGAGAAGGAATGCCTTGCTATCGTCTGGGGAAAACGCAAGATGAGGCCATACCTGGAAGGATACCGATTCAAGGTAATCACGGATCATATGTCCCTAAAGTGGCTAAATTCTATCGAAAGTCCCTCAGGGCGGATAGCACGATGGGCCTTGGAACTTCAGCAGCACACCTTCGACATCGAGTACAGGAAAGCAAAACTGAACCTGGTAGCGGATGCACTATCACAACAGCCATCAGAGACCTTACGACTAACGACGACAACCGAGCCCCAATGCAAGTGGTGGTACAAGCGCGTGAACGAAGTGCGCACTAACCCGGGGAATTATGCTGACTACATAATACAAGATGGACAACTGTACCGCCATATTCCCTGCCGGTCACACGACGAAGAAGCGGTTCCTTGGAAATTTTGCGTACCCTCACCACTCCGACAACGAATATTAGAAGAAAACCACGATATCCCAAGCGCTGGACATATGGGCATCCGCCGGACGGTGGCGCGGATTGCCAACCGGTACTACTGGCCGGGTATGTTTCGGGACATAAGTCGATATGTACGTCAATGTGAGTCCTGTCAGAAATACAAGGAGACACAGCAAAAGCCGGATGGAAAAATGCTCTCACAAGTAGCCCAAGAACCATTTTCTACGGTATGCGTTGACTTCGTCGGACCATTTCCACGGTCCACACATGGGAATACAATGCTGCGGCAGTGACATCGACGCATAGCAGAGCAGAGAAACGCCATCGCCACGCGCGGCGGTGACATCGACGCATAGCAGAGCAGAGAAACGGCAGATCCACGCGCGGCAGTGACATCGACGCATAGCAGAGCAGAGATGCCAACTTCGCCACAATCAGCCAGCCACTCACCGCTCTGCTGAAAAAGGGCAAACACTGGAGGTGGGGAGCCGAACTACAGGAGGCCTTCGAGGTATTGAAGCGAAAACTCACGGAAGCACCGATACTTGCCTGTCCGGATTTTACAAAGACCTTCACCTTACAAACGGATGCAAGCAATTTCGGGCTGGGAGCCGTATTGACACAGAACCTGGAGGGTGGAGAACGCGGCAGAAACCAACTATTCGCCCACCGAGAAGGAATGCCTTGCTATCGTCTGGGGAAAACGCAAGATGAGGCCATACCTGGAAGGATACCGATTCAAGGTAATCACGGATCATATGTCCCTAAAGTGGCTAAATTCTATCGAAAGTCCCTCAGGGCGGATAGCACGATGGGCCTTGGAACTTCAGCAGCACACCTTCGACATCGAGTACAGGAAAGCAAAACTGAACCTGGTAGCGGATGCACTATCACAACAGCCATCAGAGACCTTACGACTAACGACGACAACCGAGCCCCAATGCAAGTGGTGGTACAAGCGCGTGAACGAAGTGCGCACTAACCCGGCGAATTATGCTGACTACATAATACAAGATGGACAACTGTACCGCCATATTCCCTGCCGGTCACACGACGAAGAAGCGGTTCCTTGGAAATTTTGCGTACCCTCACCACTCCGACAACGAATATTAGAAGAAAACCACGATATCCCAAGCGCTGGACATATGGGCATCCGCCGGACGGTGGCGCGGATTGCCAACCGGTACTACTGGCCGGGTATGTTTCGGGACATAAGTCGATATGTACGTCAATGTGAGTCCTGTCAGAAATACAAGGAGACACAGCAAAAGCCGGATGGAAAAATGCTCTCACAAGTAGCCCAAGAACCATTTTCTACGGTATGCGTTGACTTCGTCGGACCATTTCCACGGTCCACACATGGGAATACAATGCTGCTAGTATTTTTCGACCGTTTCAGTAAATGGGTGGAACTGGTCCCCATGAGGCGAGCTACAGCAGAGGGTCTTCGCCGCGCATTCAGAGAACGTATACTCTCCAGATTTGGCGTCCCCAAAATCCTCATATCAGAAAACCGAACGGGCAAACCGTACCGTGAAGCGGATCATAGCACAACTCACATGATCACAGCGAAGTTAACATCGGCACAGGTACGGTTACCACCACGGCAGAAGAGAAGAATGCAGGAAGCCTTCAAATTGGTTAGGCAAAATATGGAGCGAGCAGCGGCAGACCAAGCTCGGCACTATAATCTACGGCGGAGAAAATGGACGCCCGTAGTCGGCGAACTAGTACTTGTCAAGGAGCACCACCTGTCCAAGGCTACTGAAGGATTCGCGGCCAAGTTGGCTCCAAAATACGACGGCCCATACCAAATTCTAGAGTACACTTCCCCAGTAATATTAAAATTACGAAAAATCGACGGAGGAAAGGAAAGAACGGCCAGCATTGCCGAATTAAAGGAGTACCATGCAGCAGATACCGCCCCAGGAAATTTAAGATAAATTAAAAAAAAAAAAATTAAAAACAAGGATGAGAGGAATATACAGCCACATTCGAACGCAAACCGCCGAGGTGACAACACGCTTTTTTGCTACGAATATTTGTCCAGAACAATAAAAAAAAAAAAAAAATTTACCATGAGCAGCTACAACGCAAAATTTACCACAGCGTCAAGCGTATGCGCCAACGTTACGAGGAATAGGAAGCAAAGCGCCCTATGACGGTAATGCTGGAAGCCGTTACAGGCGCCGACGCCAACGTTAAGCGCGCAAATAAGCGTGCCGCCATATACGCCGCACCACGCGCTCTGCACCAGCAGAAACTGTAAGCACCGACGCCAAAAACACATACGCTGACATCACGCGCAAGAACACCAGGAACCATGTAGGCGCCGGCTCCAAAGACAATTGCGCAACCACCACGTACTCTGCACCAGCAGCAACTGTAAGCGCCGACGCCAAAAGAAAATACATAACTACACACGCAGCCACACACACCACACCAGCAAACACCAACACCAACGCCAGGCGTACAGCAGACACAGCCAGACGCACAGCCAACATGATAGCAAATACAACGCGCATCATGGAATGGGAGGCAGCAGCGGCCGGGCACGTAGTACGCCGCAAGTACCACTAACAACATGTATCGTGGGGACGGTGAAGGCCGAGGCAGAGGAGGTACCTCAGATGCGGGAAACCATAGGAGAGGACGAGGACGTCCCCCCACCGGCAAGGAGGAACAACCACCAGTTATCGAGCTATCCTCGGATGACGACACCACGGCTAGTGAAGAAGGTCCAGTAATAGTATATCCACTAGTACCGGGCGGTATACCCCTCTGCGCCCCAGATATAGAGTCGCTCCACGGGAAACGCTGGCTCACTGACGCAGTCATCGACGCCTGGACAAAAGGTCTAGAAAGGGGATACCACCAGCCAGGGACAACACTAAGCCCACTCGTAGTTTGGCAATTGGCACAAGAGGGAAATCAGGAAGAACGGTTCCGGCGGATACATCGATGGCTCCGAAACGTGGACCTTTTCAACCAAAGAGTCATCCTAGCCCCACACAACGTCGCAATACATTGGTACCTGTTAGGGCTGACAAATAAAGCAGTCACACACCACATCACGGACACGGAATGCTGGCAACCGCGCTACTTGTGGGTAGCGGACTCACTGCTGAGAGCCAGAGTGCAGCACGCGACGAAGGTATGGGCGAAATTCCTCCAGTGGGAGTTTATTCAGCGATATGGGTTTGACGGGTTTGAAGCGCAGCAATTAACCCTGGAGGTCCCGCAGCAGACAAACCTGAGCGACTGCGGTGTCTGCGTAGCGGAGACGATACACCGTATATTGAGGTATGTCGGAACAGGAGAAGGAGCGCAACATCGACGCACAACAGAGCAGAGAAACGCTAGCGCCACGCGCGGCAGTGACATCGACGCATAGCAGAGCAGAGAAACGCCAGCGCCACACGCGGCGGTGACATCGACGCATAGCAGAGCAGAGAAACGGCAGAGCCACGCGCGGCAGTGACATCGACGCATAGCAGAGCAGAGACGCCAACGTAAGGCGCAAGAGTAGAGGCACCAACATAGCGCCACGCGTCAGCAGTAGATTAAGTGAAGTTGAACAAGTGAATTGTGAATGAGTTATATGAAGATATTTCGATTTAAATTAATAAAGATTATTAAGAGCAATTTGCAAACAGGACCCTGGATACGGCGAGTATACCCCAGCAGTTATTGAAGAAGCATCGGGGTTAGGAAAAGCTTCGTTACAAGTTATAGAGGTTTCAAAAATCCAAATATAACCCTGTGTTAAATTTGGCAAATTTGCCAATTTTTTTTTACTAGAATTGGCAACACTGGTTACTATTACTTTTAATTAAATAGTTCTTGTTTATGCTTACTATTATCACCTGATATTTGCATGCTTCTATAATGGAAATCTGCTTTAGTTGTAATACACTTGTTATATACAAATATTAAATATGGAATGACAAAAAAAAAAAAAAAATTTTTTGGGATCGCCTTCAAAATATCTTTAATCATAGGGGTGGACTGGACAAACTTTTTTTTTTGTATGGGGACCGATTAAAACTGGTTTTTCGTAACGGGTACCCGTTGAAAGAAAACCGAGTTTTTGCACGTTATTATATAAAAGCAAGGTCTGAACCGATTAAAATAACGTTCCGGTTTCGGTTTTGCAACGTGTTTCGGTTTCGGTTCCGGTTTCGTTCTTCAACATTTATTTCAGTTTCGGTTACGGTTTCGTTCCGGTTTCTGTTTCCAAATAAAAACACGAACAAAACAAAATTTTACTACTAAAATATTCAAGTACCTATGTAGCTTCGAAATAGGTCTGTATTTTCAAAAGTTTTCTCCTGCGGCCATGATGAAATTTCTCCAATATAATAATACATTTTATTAACGCTATGTATGGATGAAATTTCTGCAAAACGAAATTCCTTTTATAAGAAACATATTAGAATGGAAGCTAAATGAAATGTTAAAATCGTCAAAAACATTAATATGAGTGGTGCTTTCTGAGACAAGCCTGAACATTTCTTTTTCGGATCTACGAAAACTTTTTTCGATCCTTCATTCAACTATAGTCAAACTTCCTTTTTCAGAAATTTTATACTGAGGTCAAAACGTGTCTTTTGTAACCTTGCTCGACAATCTTCCATGAGAGTTTTCAGGGTACCTGTTGGTAAAAGAAAATACCTATGTGCCCAGTAAAAGAAGTGGTACATTAAAAAAATTCAAAACCGTTTGGAACCGGTTCCGGCTTTTGAAACGGTTTCGGTTTCGTTCTTCTTCAGATAAAAATAGCGCTTACGGTTTCGGTTTTGAAAAATGAATCGGTTTTAATCGGTTACGGTTACGGTTTCGGTTTCAGTCCTTGTGTAAAAGTAAAATATGGCATAAAATTGTTGGTAAGTATTCAGAAAAAATAGAGTCAATAGTCAAAATTTGTCGAACCTCTACTCTCTAAGCGAATACATTAAGGAAACTTAAAAAATTTAATCGGTTTTTTCTAACGGGTAACATGCTTTGCAAAAACCAAATTTTTTTTATTTTGATATGGACTTAAAATAAAGCATAATCGCTGTTGGCATATATTAATAAAAATATAAGTAGTGGTTGAAATTTGTGGAGACCGTTTTTCTAAGTGGACCACAACGTACTCATTTAAAAAATACGAGTCTTTCTTAACTTTTTTATATGAAAAAAAAATAACATATTGGGAAGTTATAACAAAATCATCATGCATGAAATTTTTAACTCGAGTTGAGCACCTTCTTCCACTAATAGTAAAACGATGAAAATTTGCACAGATAATATGATTAATTAGGTGAATAAAATTATGAAAGAACTCATGGAAAAATCCAAGAAAAAATGGATAAAACACCTTTTATCACGATTTAATTCGTTTTATTAAGTAAAGGGTTATATAATTTTAACACGATGTTACTCGGTCTATGCCAATAATGATTCTGTCCTATCATTCGATTTTCTTCCATGCATCTCCTCATGCGTACGTGACCAAAAATTTAACAGTACCTGTTTTTTTTGTCAAAGCTAATGTATGTCAGCTAATTATTGATTTTTTCATTTGTAAAACGGGATCGTTTGAAGTCGCCCAGCAACCTCCAAATCTCTGCCTAAATTTGTTGGTGGCAATGCGTTTTGTTTCTCACGGATTGTTTTTTTTTATTCATGGCTGATCGTATGAGTACGATTGACTTGATTGAGAATAGCAAGTTCCCAACTAGAAATTTTGGGTTGTTTCCATCATAGTTGGACATACTACAAATGTTACATAGCAGCATTGGTAATTCGTATCTGCTACCTTTACTATTCCCCTTGTTGAAATTGGAAAGTCCTCGTTTTCTTTATTGCAGCCGTCTATTTTTAACAATGTAGAATGGAACCGTTCTACTTGCCCATTGCTTTCACTGTGGAGTGTTGGAACGAAGAACTGATCAATGGAAAAGTTGTCTCTTAGAAAGTTTTTTATTGCGTTCGATTGAAAGGCCTTTTCGTTGTTTGACACTATAGTTTTGGTGTTGTTAAATACTATTAAAATTTCCAGAAGAGTATCCTTTATAACGATAGTAGACCTTGACGCGATAGGTTTCACTATTGCAAATTTCGAAAATTTGTCGAGGCAAGTCAAAAAATGTTGCTTGTTTGTAATGAAGATGTCAAGGTGAAGAATTTCACCTGGGCGACTGGGTATAGGTGTCTTGCCAATACCAGGATTTGGAGGGTTGCGCTGGTATTTGTTCTCTAGACAAATTTTGCAATTCGCAATTACGTTTTTAAGCATTTTTTTAGACTAGGGAAATAATACTCTCTAGATATTTGATTGAAATTTTCAGATAAACAGCGATGCGCTCGATTATGCTCTGTAGTGACGGTTTCTAGTTGATCATTCTTGTAATAAGTCTATTACCAATAATTCGGTATGAACGAATTTTACGCCCGGAAACTTTTCCAATAAAGGATTTTGGTTTTCAGCTAAGACAGAAAGATCACAGTAAATCCCATTTGTAACGTTATAGTTAATCGCGGTTTTTAACACCGTTCGGTGGTGAACTAAAGTGAGAAGGCGACAACCTGTCAAGGCCACTCCGACATAATCGGTTTAAGGGCTTGCCAGGGGACTTCATCAGCAGCGTCTGTCACCATGAGGTGCGGCTGCAAGCGGGCGTCTCTCTTGAACCAAGCGGCTCGCTATATAAATGTGTAATTTAAATCCAACCCCCCGAGAAACGGGTTGTGCGTAGGGTTTGGGGCCCACCACATAAAATCAAACTTCCAATGAGATCCAATATTCAGCCCTCGGATATGATAACTCACTCTTTAGATAACGACCACTGCAAGCGAACTAGGAATATGATTAAGGTAATCAGGGCATGTTCTTGGAATGTCCGAACCCTTAGCAGGGAAGGTGACGATGCCCGTCTAGTTGGGGTCCTCAAACAGGCAAAAGCTGACATCACCGCTATACAAGAAATGCGATGGACGGGGCAAGGTTATAAGACCATCCAAACCTGCAATGTCTACTGGAGCGGCCACACTAATGAGCGTAGATTCGGCGTCGGTTTTGTGGTGGGAAAGAGGCTTGTGAAACAGGTAGTATCTTTTACAGCCGTGAACGAGCGTCTCGCCACAATCCGAATAAAACTACGATTTTTCACCATATCGTTTATCTGTGCACACGTACCGACCGAGGACAAGGACGACGTGGAAAAAGATGCATTCTACGCGAAATTAGAAGAAACTTATGAGCGCTGCCTCCGTCAGGATATCAAAGTCTTGCTTGGCGACTTTAACGCCAGGGTGGGCAAATAGGGTTTATTTGGCCCTACCATCACTACTTGGTAGCAGCCAAGATTCGTACTCGCCTAAGTACAACGAAAGAGGCATCACAAAAAACGCAAGGAAAGCTGGACGTCGAAAAGCTACAGTCACAGCAGACAGCCAATGATTTCGCAGAACGACTCGTGCACCTGCTCTCTGAGAGCACAATTCAACCCACGAGCAGTGGGAGCATATCTCCGGATCACTTCGTACCGCAGCCGAAGAAGTAATTGAATTCCGGCAATGCGAAAAAACAGCTGGTACGATGATAGAGAGTGCTAACACGCAATGAAAAGAAAGGACGACGCCTATAAGGCAACGTTAAAAACAAAACTTAAGTACACAGTAAAAAATGAAAGTTTACTTTTAAATCCAGTCGCTATTGAAATTAAGCCTTTTTGGAATTAAATTTGTGTTTTAATACTAAATGGTATTAATTTAAGACTCTGAAAAATTTTTTATTCCAAATAGTTTTAAAATAATACTAAAGCGCTCTCTCTATAGCGGTCCCTCTCATTATAATGTTTGAAGTACTTTTGGTTTAAAAACAAAGCCGGAAAAGTATTAAATTAATTACTTTTTAGCATTAAATTAAGTCCGGTGGTTTGTTCTTCAGAGCACGCGGTTCGTCGCTATAGCGATATATCATTTAGAACAAAGCTGCAATTAGACACTGGCAAGCACAAGCACTCGATGGTTTGATAGTAGACATCTCTATTCAGCATTCAATAAATTGTGAGTTCGACTCTCGGTGGAGGCAATATAATAACCCTGTGCAAATTTTTTCTTTTCTTTGCCTGAGAGGATCTTCGGAATTTTCTCTCTCAATTAGACCGAACATGGTATTGTTAGGTTAGGTTCAAGGGACTGCCGCAGAGGCACACTTAGGTCAGTTTTGAAAGGCCCGTTGTGATACCACCAACACAAGGAAAGTCAGTCCCGGGACCCAGCCATATGGAAAATCCCTGAGTTGTTGGGATTTTCCACATAGCAGAATCCCGGGACTGACACTCCTAAACCGACACCGTTACTCCTCCTCGAACCACTTAGATGACATTATGAAGGCCATCAAGTCCTTTATGTCCAGTTCCGCGATCTGGCTTAGGCTATCCAGGAACGGAACTCCCAAAAAGCGCGTTCTCGCGCCGCTTATAGCCGGAAAGATGCAGATGAGGTGCTCCACTGTTTCCTCCTCCTCATCATCTAGCCTAGCCTTTCTGCATGCCTACCAATGAGGCAGTGACCGGTTAATACCCCTATCAATATGCAGATTTCCCTCCTAGTTAGGGCATAAATGCGTCTAGACCTTTTAAGATCCCATTTTGGCCAGGTTTGTTTCGATATCCGACACCATGGGGATTGCAGCCATCTTTCGTTGGCTTGGCGGAGTGTGTGCTCCTTCAGCATTAGTTTGCATGTCGCAAACGGCATACCTAAGCGCTCTTTATCCTGAAGAACCTGCTTGGTCGTGCCCTGCCTGGCAAGCTCGTCTGCCTTACAGTTTCCCTAAATGTCCCTATGTCCCGGGACCCATATGAGGTTTACGCGGTTCTGTTGGGCCATCTCCTGAAGAGATCGACGACAGCTGAGCGTCAGTTCAGAGTTGAACGTGTATGAGCCAAGGGATTTGATTGCCGCTTGGCTATCGCTGAAAATAGCGATATCTTCTCCGATACCACGTTTGCTTAACCAGGCCTCGGCGTCCAGGATTGCCGAGACTTCCGCCTGGAAGACGCTACAATGATCAGGTAGTCTGAAGGGGAGCTCAAGGTCCAAATCCCTTGAATAAACCCCTCCTCCAAATCTGCCGTCCAACTTCGAGCCGTCGGTGTATATGGAAGTGCCACCATTTGTTTCGGGACACCAATCCGTCCTCTCCCAGTCTTCTCTGCTGGGAATGTTTATTTTGAAACAGCTATCCCCGACTGCTGTAAGATTCCAGAATACTGGAGTGTCCAATAGTACCCGCACCCCAACTGGAGGTTTCCCTTAGGCGCAGAGCTGATGCCGCCGCTGACCGAAACCCTTCCAGATCAAGTGGCAAAATGCCCAGAATGACCTGGAGGGCTTCGTTGGGTGTTGTCCTTAGCGCACCGCTTATACAGATCATATTGGATCTATGGAATTTCCGCAACAGATTCAGGTATGTTGCCTTGCTCAGCGCAGGCCACCATACGACGACTCCATACAGCATGATTGGGCGAATGATGGCCGTGTAGATCCAACTGCATACTCTAGGGCTGAGCCCCTATTTTTGCCAATGGCTCTTTTGCATGTGTAAAGAGCGATGCAAGCTTTCTTCTGGCGCTGAAGAACATTCTCCTTCCAATTCAATTTCCTGTCCAGAACTATGCCTAGAAACTTGGCCTTATCCGACAAGCCCAGGCGCGTGCCATCTATTTCTGGTAGGCTTAGTGGCGGTATTTTGTACCGGTTGGTGAAGAGGACAAGTTCCACTTTCCCCGGGTTGATACTAAGTCCGCAGCGAGAAGATCACGTCGATACTTCTCGCAGTGCTACTTGCATCAGGTCACACAGAGTTTGTGGGAACATGCCTCTGAATGCAATAGCTAAATCGTCTGCGTATGCCACTATCTTCCCGCCCCCAGCTTGTGTCACGTAGCAACGAGTTGACTGTGAGGTTCCATAAAGGCGGGGAAAGAACACCACCCTGGGCGTTCCCCTTGCCACATAGCGTGATAACTCAACCGTACCAAGTGAAGAAGCTATTTTCCTTCCCCTTAGAAGTTGGTCAATTAAACCAGTTAGAGGTCTATCTACGCCCAGATTAGAAAGAGCGGGGTTGATCGCCTCCGGGCTTATATTGTTGAAATCCCCCTCAATGTCTAGGAAGGCCATTAGATAGTAGTCCTTTTCACACAGCGATTTCTCAATGACAGATACTAGGCTGTGGAGAGCAGTTTCTGTTGATTTACCCTTGGTGTATGCATGCTGATAGATAGAGAAAAGGTTGCTATAAATAGTCGTTGAGAGGTAGTCGCTTAGTATCCTCTCACAGGTTTTGAGTACAAAGGACGAGAAACTAATCGGTCTGTAGTCTTTTGGCTCATAGTTAGTGGGATGCCTTCCCAGCCTTAGGGATAAGCACTACCGTGGCGCTTCTCCAAGAGCCCGGAATGTGGTTGAGAGCCAGGCAGGCTGTGAAGAGAAATACCAGCCATTTAGCTGATGTCTCCAACGTGTTTATAAGTTGCGCGGGGATAATCCCGTCCAGCCCGGCAGCCTTATATGGTTCAGCTTTAATTATAATTATATGGTTCAGCTTTAATTAAATCAAATTTTTAGAAGAAAGTACCTTTTGACTGCTGGTCAGTTTAAAATGTTCATTTTCGTTCGCTCCATAGATTTTTTTAATATTTTCGACTTTGAAATAAAAAAAAAAAAATGAAAGAAAATGCGATGGGTAGGCGATATTGTGAGCAGACGAATCGTTCGTCTGAGCTATCGTTCGACATACATAATGAGGCTCAATATTTTTTGTATTTCCAGGCCACTGCTTTCATTTATTCGCTTTATATTTTCAAATATGGCAATCGATTTTCCATCAAATTCTTCGTAAAAATCCAAAATTTTCTTACATATTCCACTGTTTGAATCGAAATACTGGACAGTCAAAGCAATTTTCTTAAGCCAGTCACAATATTCAGGAATATTAGTCCAACTGTCTGAAGATGTTACCATTCTTCTCCTATTTTTTTATGGCTGCTCTTCATCGCTGCTTCCTGGCATTTATACTACATATGAAACATTTACTATTAACAAATAGTTCAAATATTTCTATAATTTTATAACTTACCTCTTTACTTGCAAAATTTGATTTAATATAAGCAGGTGATGGTGAAATGTCAAAAATTTGCCGAATGCAACACAAAAATGTATTGCATTGCAGGAACAGCTGTTGGCATATGAGTGCTGTCAGACGTTCAATATCTTGATCCGTATTGATGGATTGGCTTGAATTCAGAATAGCATGATTTCGTCAACCCATTTGCAATTTATTTGTGTTATGATTTCACAAGAAATTTTTTTTTTCAAAAATATTCTTAAAAAAGTAAAAAATTTAAATATCTAGAAAAATTTCAAAATATCTGGACTCTGGACACATAGTAAAATATCTGGACAATCCAGGCGAGTCCAGGCCGTCTGGCAACCCTAGTTCCAATTGCGTATAGCACTGACACTAGTGAAAATTTTGATAATTTGAAACACATTCTGGAAGTAGTCAAATATAACGAACACCAGTGGCGCGTTTGCTGCGACTTCAAAATAGTTTAATTGATTACAGGCTTAACAGCATATAAAACTAACTAAAAACCAACAGGTTATCATAACCTCTAACGAGATTTTTGCCGAGCTTCTCTTTCCAACTTGTGGTGTGTTGCTTTTGAGTTTTTCCTACAAGTTGGCGGGACCTACAGTTTTTTGCCGACTCCGAAAGGCACTTGCAAAGCAAATGAATTTTTTGCCGAGAAGCTTCTCATGGCAGAAATACACCCGGACAGTTTGGCAAACTACTGCCGAGGGGCGACCCCGTTTAGATAAATTCTTTTTCTAAATAATTTTTGATGTTACTTTTGCCGGGCATCGAACCGCCACGACTTGGTGTAGAAGGCCGAACACTTAACCGCTACACCACGGCGGTCGTTAACAGCATCTGGCCGTCCAAAATATCCGTGTTTTTTTTGCGATTGGGATTCACGATACGGACGAAACCTGTACAAACAGCATAACTGGAATAGTCGCATTGAAGGGAAATGGCCTAAAGACAATAGGCTACATGAAAATCTCGTTGCTCGTCATTAAACGTGGCATTGCTTAACATTTTTTGAAATGTATCGTAAAAATACCAGCAGTATTCACCCGCTTAAAAGACATTTTCCCAAGAGTAAGCAACGCCTAAATTCAGGAAGGGGTTGTTAATGGTCCCGACATACGGAAACTAATGAGTCGTTAAGATTTTGACCAAGTTCTGACAGAACGAGAATTAAATGCATGGCTCGCATTGTAAACAGTAATTAAAGGACTTTTGGGTAAAGAGCGCAAAGACAACTACAGGGAATCTGTTGCAAACATTTTGGCAGCTTTAGATGAAATTGGGGTTAATATGTCGTAAAAAATTCATCTCTTGCATCAGCATCTTGATCAACTCGCTCAACAGTTGCCAACAGAATCTGATGAGCAAGGCGAACGTTATCACCAAACAGCGCTTCCATTTGAAATAAGGCAACTAGATTTTTCTAATATCTTTGTAAGAGTGCACAATTTAAACATGTTAACGATTGAAAACTATTTTCGTTTCAGGTACAGAGGAAAGAAATCTCCAGATGCAATACTCGCTGAAATTTGTTGGTGGTATAAAAACAACTTTGAAGAAGAGGAAGAGGAAGAAGGGGAAGACAAAGATGAAATTGCAGAATATCAGTTGGACGAATTTATCAACCTTTCTGATGATGATGACGATGAGCAAGATGATGATGATGCCGATGACCAAGAGAGCAGTGATTTTGATCCATAGCTGCCTGCTGAACGGCAACTGGCCAACTTTCATAACTAACATTTCAAAACTATATTTTTTCCGTATTTTTATAATTTCTTTTTCAATGTTTCTTCAAAAGCAACACTGAAAAAATTGGTACATAAGAAATGGGAAATAAATTAATATTAAGCTGGTAAACGGAAATTTTGTATTATGATTGTAGATGTATATTGGAACGATTTTCCGTCATCTCTTGTCAATTTTGGTTTTGTAACAAACCGGTTTCGGCGATCCGCCATCTTCAGTGTTTGATTTCGTTCTTATGATTGTGTTCTTTTCAAATAAAATTTATTGAAGAAACTGAGAAGCATATTATAGATCAAACAGAAAGAAAAAAGACTTAGTTTTGTGTAAAATATATTAAAAAAAAATGAAAAAAAGTTTTCAACATTTTGCTTCATAAGCCCTACAAAAATTTTCCAAATCAATTTTTTTTTTAATTTTAATTATTGCACAGGTCTCTAGCAATAATTTGGCTTGAACAGATTAAAAAAATATCAATTAGTCGACCAGTTATAGCCATATTACCATACAAACAATATACTGAAAATCGACATTTGACTGCAAAGTTCGAAGGTCGATTAAAAATACCCGTCTTCTAATTTAGCCTCTTTTTTCACACCCGCTTTTCAGAACTGACCTAACTTTTTCTAACCTGAATTTGTTCCACAGTGTTATTGTACGGCGGCCGCCGTGGTGTAGCGGTTAAGTGTTCGTTAAGTAACATCAAAAATTATTTAGAAAAAGAATTTTTCTAAACGGGGTCGCCCCTCGGCAGTAGTTTGGCAAACTCTCCGGGTGTATTTCTGCCATGAGAAGCTTCTCAGCAAAAAATTCATTTGCTTTGCAAGTGCCGTTCGGAGTCGGCAAAAAACTGTAGGTCCCGCCAACTTGTAGGAAAACTCAAAAAGCAACACACCACAAGTTGGAAAGAGAAGCTTGGCTAAAAATCTCGTTAGGGGTTATGATAACCTGTTGGTATATCGCCGCCATTAGTTAGTTATTGTACCTCGACCCGCCTGCGCTGGTTATTTCTACTCCACGAAATACAAAAATATAGGCTAGGCTTTTCATTTAAGTATTCCCAACAAAAATATGGTTTAAAAATATGTAAACACGCATACACGATATATATATCATACCTGTAGCCCGTTTCTGTATCGTTTCGTTAAGAGTTTTAACGCAAATTTCAACCCTGTTTAGCATTTATCGCAAGGCACTGTTTCTGTACGTGTGGTGAAAATACATTTTCGATAAACCTTGCGATAATTGTATCGACAGCTGTGAAGGTGGTGATAACTAGTCAAACTGTTTTTTTAATTTGAAAAAATATTTAAAAAAGTAAAATTTTTATTTTGTGCCACAAGAAAGGAGAACATAATGGAGGTAAGTAATTTTATTTGCCCAAAATTTAGTTTTTATTTAAGGAAATAAAATGATCTCTTACAGAAGAAGTCAAGAAGTGGACGGATCACAAAGATCCAGAAAATAAAGCTGATCGAGCTTTTGAAAAACCACAAAACGGTTGCAATGGGTATTTTTGGGGGTCCAAATAGTGGAAAAACAGCAAATGAGGTATGGGAAGCAGTGGCGATGGAACTGAACGCCAGTGGAGGTGCCAATAAATCGGCTGATCAGTGGAAAAAGGTAGGTTCTGTTTGAATATCTCTAAGAGTTTGAACATTGTATAAACGCACAGAATGCAAATTACGGACAGACGGACATGGCTAAATCAACTCATCTCGTCATTCTGATCATTTCGGTATACTTATTGATGCGTCCATCTCTTCTTCTTCTTCTCATACTTACAAACATCGGACCAAAGTTAGAATACCATTTCATGTTCATGAAAGGTATAACAGCCAAATGAAAATCAGATTGCCCGGCCTTTCAAAAATAATGGACGAGAACAGTCAGTAGCAGTAGGAGTGTAGTAAGGCATCGAGCCCGGGGAATCCCGATACCGGGCCTCCCCTTCCAAGGTATCAAAAGGCGCGCTTTGACTTCGATTTCAATAATCCCATAGCGAAAATTCTAGTTTTTGTTTACGAAACCCATATTCAATTGACAGAACTTTCCATTTTGATTGCAAATATTTGTTGGCAGAAATAAAATGTCTAGTCTCGGGTTTCGGACTTTGCATAGCTTTTGATACCTCTCCTATCCTGTTACCATGGGATTGGAATTTTAAGTCCCGAAATCAGGGATTGTGAAAAGCTTAGTGACTCGAAAGAATTTAGCAAACGCAAATGCATCATATATTTAATTATAGAGTTGGTCAGATTGGAGGAGCGCTGTAAAGGGCAAGCAGGCCAAAATAAAGAGGTTTGAAAATAGAACCGGCAACCTTCCCGAAGGCGAAGGACCGGGTCGGCTGGACGATTTAGATATGGAGGTGCTGGAATTCCTCCCCAGAGCAGCGGTGGAAGATGACGGCGTTACAAAAGAATCCGGCTTTAGACATGTATACATATATATAGAAATGCGCCATTATTCTGGTTGTCGAAAACATAGGCATTTATCTTTCCCATTAAATGGTTATATTAGCAAATAGCAGTCGCTGTCATAGTAAATTTTTCTAATAAATTTTGCTTTTTTTAATGGCGTTTTCTTTTCTCGACAAAATGTTGCCCTCTTAAACTGTATCTTTTGTCCTCGGCAATTTAGAGCCTATCAAAATGGCTTAATTTGTAGATAGTAGTGTCCTTCTGCCTACTTATGAGGTATTATTTTGTGAAATGAACCTATAAGTCTTAGAGAGAGCTGAGAAAAATCTACAGGAAACACTTTTTCTAGAAAAGAGAACGCCATAAATTAACTCTCGTTTCGACAGTCAGAATAAGACTGATTTTATTTCTTGTGAAAAATAAAATAATACTTAATTATGAATTTTTATTGCAGTTCGAAAAAAACGAAAATGAAATCTCGGATGACAGCATGGATTCCATAAGAAGATATCTATCTCCAAAGCCATCAGCTTCGCGATCGCAGGACAAGACCCAGGACATCCCGAAGGCGCCCCGAACTCCCAAGACACCAAAGCGCAAGAGCAAGACTTTTACAAGCTCCTTCGAAGAAATAATGGAATATATGAAGGAGCAAGATGAAAAGAGAATGGAGGTTTCAAAAATACAGACAGAGCTCTTAAAGCGTATAATTGAAAAGCTAACATCAATTGAGGAGTTATTAAAACCATGTGCACTGGATATTTAACAGCCACATTAACAGCTACGGTCAAAATAATAGCAGTGAAATTAGATTTGAAATTATTCGATGAAATAAGAAGAAGCTGTTTTCAATCATTTTCATTTTTAGTATAGCGAATTCTATAGCGGTAACCACTAAAAAAGAAATTTAAGTTTACACAAAGTTCATAGTAGTTAATTTAACTTTAAATAAAATGCATCAAAATTTGAAATTTTTTTGTCAGAATTCTTAGAAAATTTTTGAATATGCAGTTTTGTAGCCCATTAAATTTTACTCTAACAATGTGCTTGTTAAAAATCCCAAAAAAATTTCCCTGAATTTTCAGAATTTTTTTTGTCAAGGGTGTTGGGTATTTTCTTCCATACAACGCATGAACTAAATTTACTTTTGTAAATTTTTTGAGTTTTTTGGTTGAGGTGATACAATTTTTCAACCGGGGTAAGGCGTTTATTTAATATGTATATGGCCGTGAACATATCCCTAAATGTTGGCCAGGATAGATAATCGCCCTTAAACACATCGGTGTCACAGGGCGGAAGCCGGATGTTATTTTCCGGCTCGAAGGACCAATGTTACGTGCGGCCAATGGCAGTGGCGGGATGCTCGCACGTAATAATATGCAAAGAAAATGAAAAGAGCGGCGAGTGAATAAGGATATAAACAATGGTATTCAAATGTAAATATGTACAATAGTTTTTATTAAAAGTGATTTGTATGTGAAAATGAAATGTAATGTAGTGGATGTAATTACAAAGTGCACAATAAAAATTATGGTATGGAAAATGTAATTGTTTACTTTACCTTGGTTTGGCAGCTGATGACTCTCGTATGCTCGGAAAAGAAGTGATCGAGTGTCTAGATAAATGTCAGCTCTGTACCGCCGCCGACAGCCTACATTTGTAGGATTCGAAGGGGTAAGAGCTGTTATCGGTATAAAGATAAAAATTAAAAGTAATCGCGCGGAAGATACTACGGTTTGCTACGAGGGGCGGCCGATATATTTAGACCGGTGGTCTAAACATGCCGGCCCCCTTGCGACAAGCAACGCTAAAAGAAAAGTAGGAGTCACCAGCAACCGCTCCAATCTAAGGCTTAATCTAACACGACGACTCTATGAATGGTGAATGGAAATGGCTATGGCCCCATAGGCTCTCCATGCCCGCTGCTACAATGGTCCTGTTGTGGATGAAAAGGAAAGATTAGAATATGGACGTGGTTATGCCTAGTTCATTGCACCTTACTATTAGTGTTTCGAATTTTCTCCCTTGTGTGTAGAGGATAATTTGGGAAATTTTATTGCTGGTACGAACCAGATATTGTTAGGCCGAAAATTGTGGCCTGGGCTAGTAATCCGTTGATTTGAGATGGCGGTGTGGCGTTCAACATGATGTTGGCGTAGACGTCGGCGCCTAACACGAGGCGCACTGGCGAGGCGCGGAAAAATTCAGGGTCCGCCAGTTTCATGAACTGAAAATGACTTGTCACTGTGCCATCGATGTTCGACGATGGCGTCAACCGGTGATGGCGTGCGACGACCGTCGCCTGGGTAGTCATCCTTCGGTTTACCCCATGTTGTCCTCGTAGGACCAGCGTGCACCTCATCGGCCGCGTTCCCCCAAGTCGCTCCAAGTCGAGGTCAATGGCGAGCTCGCTATCAATGACCGACGTGGGAGAACACGGGTCGATCAGGCCACGCACAATGTGAAGTCTGCCTCCGGCTTCAATGGATACTAAAGCGGTGGGGGCAATAGCGACAAATGACCGCAATATGATGTCGTCGGTGGGCGTATTTGCCGCTCTGCCAGACCGAAACGTGGCGGGCAGATGTCTGTGGCGTACTACTTTGGTATCGCTGACCGTGGAATGGGCCGGATAAGGTGCCGTCCGACCCGCTGTGAGGCGTGATGAGCGGAAAGGACGCGTTTCCGCGTCACCCCGTCTTACATCGGTGGGACAGCGAGATGGTCGGAAAGGACGCGTTTCCAAGCCACCAGGGTTCACCTTACCGGGCCCGGGAAGTGGTCGGAAAGTACGGGTTTCCGAGCCACCCTTTCCTCTTTTTTCTGCTGGAGCTGGTTCGTGGCTTCTCCACAGCTCGTGCCGTAGTAGCGGTCGGAAAGAACGTGTTTCCGAGCCGCTGAGCTGTGGAGTCGGATTGGCCCTGGCTGCCTGTTCTTCTTCCTCTTCTTCGGCCACCTGTTCTGCCCAGGATTTCGTTGTTTCTGTGATGGCGATGGACAGGGCGTCATCGGAATTCTCGCCGTCCTCTAGCTGTTCGATGTTTTCCCGGATATATGGAGAGGGACGGGTGGTGGCGTCGTCCATGTGCAGCGTCGTGTGGTGTGTCTCGCTACACCGGTAGCATCGGTTCTTGCTCGGACAAGTTCCTAGATCGTGGAATGGCGATAGGCAGTACTTATGGATAAGTACCACCCGTAACCGCTCTTCAACCGCCATCCCACGGTATTTTTGGCAAAATCGGATTCCATGGTTATTGCCACATAAGCGGCACGGGATGCTGAAGGGACGGGACCTTCCCTCCGTCTTGACGCGTGTCGCGGTGTAACGAGTCATTCTAAAAATTAATTGCCCGTTATTTTATGTGAATTTTGGATGGTTGGGTGGCTTGTGTCCCTAACGTGGGTTTTGACTTATGGGCTTTGAATTTACGTGGATATTTTCTTAATTTAATTCGACATTGGTATTTTGTCCCCTTTTTTTTTTTAATTTACCAAATTTGGTGCGATGTAAATGTGCGATTACCCTACATTTACCAAATTGGGTGCGGTGTAAATGTATTATTACACTTCAGTGAATTTTGGGTAGGTTTGGATATTTACCCCCATCTGGCAGGACCATTCGGATTCTGGCCCCATTTTTCCCATCTGGTATTGTTTGTCATTTGACAATTTCCTACCACCCAAGGGAAACCGGAAATAGAAGCGTGGACACTTAATATGTGCCGTAACTTTATCGACCGCGCGCCCTTTGCAATAGTCCTAAATGACTTGTTTTTGGCCTGGATGGTTAAAGTTTAGCACTTGCGCCTCTGAGCTAATGCATTTTTTGCATGTGTGTACATAGCTGCAAATAAGAAGCGGCCATTTCAATAATTAAAGTCGGTCCGCGTAACCAGCTGATCGCGCTGTCGTTGATTTCCGGCTAAAATCACCCACCCTTAAGTTTCACCAAACGGATCGCGAACAGCTGACACGCTTTGTGCTGCCACATCGCATCGATGGTAACGAGTACCCTTGCGATGTTAAGACCCAGGCAGATGCTCCACGGCAGCTGCTAATAGTACATTTACACTGTTCACCCCGTCATTGTGGTGACATTTCCCATACCGTGTCACGATTTGGGGAAACTAATTTAGGGGAATGGTGTACGGTGTTGTACGATTACGACTGTGAAGGTAGTACCTGTCAGAAATCGATATTTGCCACGATATAATTTTTTATTGGTATTGTATACTTTATGGGTCAACTGCTAATAGGTTAGCTACAATTATGGGAGATAGCTCAAAAGACGAATTTTGGCCTCAGGATCACGAATCCGGAAGCGCTTATTTTATCTCTTTGTATTAGGAGAAGTTATGGTTAAAAACCCGGAAAATGACCCGGATCCGATACCAAAAATGGGGCAGACTCCATGGTATTTATGTCCGAAATACCTTGCTAAGCTGGCAGCCTTCGGCCGCGCTTATTAAAATGACTCTGGACTACGCCATCCCAAATCCGGATGGTTGCCGGAGGCGTGGCTGACGGTACGCATTTTATTTTTTTTTTGGACAGCCTATTGTTTCCTCAATTATGTTCTCGGTGTTTATTTATGTTGGTACACCGAAAGGTTTATACTGAGGCTAGTATTGACTTTAATTGGTTACATTTCATACCGCGCGATGCAGTGACGCGTTTCCTGTAATAGGGCCTTAAGTGGAGGTTTTAGTACCCGTGCTTCCGGTAGCGCGATTTAGTACTAAAAAAATTGGTAGTGTGGCAGCGCAAGACGGCGCTCTCAATGAATAAATGTCATTGAAAATTTACACGCGGTAAGTTGTACAATTTGTTAATTTTATTTTTTAATTGTATTTTAATAAATTTTCTATTTCCTTTTATTTTCAAGTGAGGTGCAAGGACGTGGGAAGGAGCGATGTGAGAGGTACGGGGAAGGAGCCCCAGGATTGTGGACGTGGTCGGAGAGTTGCAGGTAAGTATACATGGAAAAAGGTAAGTGTATCGTAAAATGTATATGTTTGTATGTGTATGTATCACTCGCTGTGGTAGCCGGCACCCAGCGATGGATACATACCTGCACAAACTATTTAGACATGTATATTAATCTTTTTCTTTTTGTCTTTTCAGGTTTTATGGGCAGCTTTCTATATGCCCCATCAATGAGCAGCCAAACATATGCTCCACCAATGGGCAGCTGAACATATGCCCCAACGAAAATGCGTTATGGCTAAAATTTATGCCTTTTAGTTTCCGACAATTACGATCAGTGTAGTGCTCAAGACAGAACTGTTCAGGAATTTCTCCTTCGATCTCCATATCCGCTTAGATGGTGGTGACTTTATAAGCCAACCCTCGTAATGAACTTCTTTATTCATATTGTTGATAGATTGCTGTTTTTGAAAAGTTAGTCATCATAACACTGTCCCACTGAACATGATAATTTAAAAACATTAATTTTGGAATGCGCGATATCATATCAAGTTTCAATATATCGATAATTTGATTCGATAAAGACGACATTGCCTATGGGACACAATCATGATTCAATAATTATGGGCAATACAACTTTTCGATGAATATCCTGCATGTTTCATTGTTGGCGCCGACAATGTTGGCTCAAACCAAACGCAAAAATTCGTACCAGTTTGCGTGGCATGCGCATAGCTATACGCGGTCATTTGGAGAATAATGCCTTGTAGGAAAATTGTTGCTGCACAACAACAGCTGCACAACAGGGTGAGTTGGACGAAATAACGATGGTAGGATTTAGAGCTATGGGCCGGCCATGATAAGGAGTTGACTTTTTTTTGGAATAGGGGTTATGGGATGTCGATACAGCTCGAACCCATAACAATAGGTTTAGTTAGGCCCCGCTGCGTATAGGGGCATATTTTTTGTTTAAGGAGTTAACTTTTTTTTGGACAGGGGTTATGGGATATCGATACAGCTCGAACCCATAACACTAGGTTTAGCTAAACCCCGCTGCATATAGGGGAAATATTTTTCTTTTGTATGCCAAACACTGGCATGGCGCTGGGCGGGTAGCAAATTATTGCGCCGGGGTTTTATTTTATGGGGCAGCTTTCTATATGCCCCATAAAATTTTCGCATCTAAAAGATGGCGCGAGGTCCCAAGAAGCATTAGACACGTTTAGCCGCCCCAATGGTATGGATGTTGGACAAATTGGGGGAGTATTTGGTCCTCGGCCATCAAGTGGTCCACACAAGTTGCGCGAATCATTAAGATTGATGATTTGCATGAGAAATCGTTTGAAGTATGCATTGAATGGTGCTGAGGTGATGCATAGTCTCATCAAGGTTGACGGCATGGATGTGATCACCATTGAAAAAACCTATGAATTCTTCCGTTTGGTGTACGATGTTAAGGGCCGTTTCCGGCTCGAACGTTTAAAGGTAAGCGTCAATGTTGATATTGCTAGCTTTGGTGATTACGTCAACAATAATTACCTACTTTCAGATCTCGTGAATGGCAAAGATGGTACTGGTTCGCATTTTGCCAGTGTTCGACGCGGTTCCGGTTTATCAGATGCCCTACTTTTCTCACCTATAATGCAAGGTGAAGGTGGTTTGGGTTGAATGGCGCTGCTCCAATAGACGATCCAGAATTGGCACTTGCTTTACGAGTGTCTATGGAGGAGTAGCGTGCACGTCAAGAAGAGGAGCAACGTCGAGCTGTAAAGGAATCAAATATACCCACAACTGGGAGCGGCAACCCCAACCAGGTGCATCGGGTGAGTGTAGTGTTCAACCATAGGTTTGTTTATTGGGCTGCTCTAGCTTACGCCAGATTGAGGTATTGTGTTTAACGAACACTTTTCTTGCTCTAGGTTGCTTTATCTTTTGTTTCCTGAGTACACTCAAAACAACACTAGAGTAATCTCCCAGCTAGCATTTCCTAAAAATTCTGAACACAAATTATTCAAATATCATTCCGCAGATGATTAAAAACGATCAAATTTAAGTACATTTTTTATTCGAATATGATCGTATGTACCCTAAATGTGATGATTCATAAATACTCATTTATGATGTATAAAAATATTCAGTTTCGATTCATTTTCGAGAACATTTAATGATAGCTTTATAATCATTTTATGATCGAATTAAGTTCGCTCACGTTACCTATTTTGAATATTATTTGAGTTTCGTTTTTGAATACTTTTTGGAGTCATACATTGATCATATTTTATATTGTTTTATAATCACAATTTGATACCTTTTTGGGGATGTTTTGAAGTCATGTGCAGAAGACCACGCATGTGGGGAAAGTCTCTGGGGTCTTTCAGCTATTTCGATGGACCTTCAATAAAGTCGATCGACATCACGAAATTCGCCAGTCTCGTTGGAATTGCTGATACCCCCTTTTTTTTCGTAAAACAATACGATTTGCTTACATTTATTTGATTAAAAAAAAGCCTTTATCTCCTTAGCAGGAAATTGATGTTGTTGTGAGGGCTCTGAACATTTGGAATTGTGTAGCCGCCGTATAGAACGGTTTCGAGATATCCCGAATGGGGGGGTTGGATCATGGTCCTTCGAGCCACCTCACTAGCAGTGAGGTATACATACAGTCCACTTCATATTGAGAGAGAGGTGTATTTACAGTCCGGGTAGCAACATCACTTGTGTGGATGAATTGCTCCCAGCATGTATAACCAATGTTAGGTACCTGTATTTTGGTCAAAACTTCTTTCCTGTTGCTTCTCCTGCTTAACTCTTAAACTATACTTAAGTTTAGTTAAAATTTGGTGTAAAATATTGTATATCGGAAGTCCCCCTTTAATTATTTAAATACTTCGAAGTATGCTTGAGATGATATGATGGTTGGATGATGTGCTGCTGATTTGGTGTAGCACATTGTCATCTTCTGTGGCAGATCGGTTCGTCCGTCTGCAGTAGGGTTTCTGTTGGCCTCGTTACTAAGTTTAACGAGTGCATTTGCTTGCTATTGGGTTTATTGTTGGGGTGGTAGATTTTTTTTTTTTCTTTTTCTGCGGGGATTAAAATATACTTTTCCAATATTTTATTCCTCTAAAAATTTCATACGTGAAAAAAAAAATAGAAAAAGCTTAGCACATCAAATTATCAAAGTAGAAAAGGTGTTTTCATACATAAAAGTGGAGTTACTCAAGTAAAACGGTACTTTAGTAAAAGTTCGTATGGTATTTCCCTCCAAAAAATGCCATAAGTCCGGGATTAATCGCAGAGGAATAGTGGACTACTTTTTTTTTTTTTTATTTCCCTCCAAAAAATGTCATAAGTCCGGGATTAATCGCAGAGGAATAGTGGACTACTTTTTTTTTTTTTTAGATGGAATAAATTGGTCGCATTTGTTCAAGCATGTCCTATGAAGAGACTAATTATACCCTTTTTATAGCAGAATGGGTATAAATGTATACTACTTGCAGGACAACTGACTTCGATTCCCGGCGAAGGCAAAAATTAATTTTTATGTTTTAAAGCAAGGAAAACTAAAAAAATCAGAGTTCTGACATTCGAGGTGTCTACGATGACGCCAGCAACTACTTGTACTTGTCAGCGTCTAATTACAGCTTTGCTCTAAATGAGACAATTGGGGACATTTTTCTGGCCAAACTTCAACTGTATGAAAAATATATTTTCTGCTTAGAAAACATACTTTTCCATTATTTAACCCCCTAAAAATTTCATAAGTGAATTAAACTTTTAAAAAATCGAGAAAAGCTTAGAACATCAAATAATCTAAAGTAAAAATGTTTTTTCGTAAAAAAAGGTAGAAGCTTTGACAGGGTAGCTTGTTGAAAATCAGCTGACGAAAATTTTATTTGACAGATAAATTTGGTGAAAAAATTGGATTTTGCAATAAGAATTAAATATGAGTGATGAGCGATACACAATTGCTCATGCAGATAGCGAAGCAAATGGGGCAGTGTTTTTTGTTCGTTTTATCTATAACAGGTTCATGTAGAACGGGTATACTTCTATCACACTTTTACAGTGTTCTGTGCAAGGGTGTAAACATGTTCAACGAAATCAGCATTAGTGTCATGTAAAATTGTTATTTAGTTAAAGTCCGTACGTTATTTAAATTTCGATCTTAACATTGTGAAATTTTCTTACAAAATCATATCGTTAAAAAAATAAACTTTACCAATAGGCAAAAAGTTAAATATATAAAGCCAGAAGTGAAGCTGCATTTCTTAGCTTACAAATGGTGTTTAGATGCCGAAGAGGATATGATTTGGTACATTTTGTTGTTTTTTTTTTGCACAAACATAAAAGCAAGTGGCAGCTGTTGGATCATTGCATAGATTTGTACGTGAGTGTGTAAGGGAATGAGCGGATGGGTGTGGCTTTGGGAGTTTTATAAGAGTGCTGAATAGTGATGTATAGAGCGGGTATAACAGAATGTGGAGATAACAAAATAGCTGCAGAGTTTGGAGACCTTTTTTTGTTTAATAATAAATAAACTAAGCATAATTTTCAAAAATTTTTTTTATCGAGACAGCATAATAGTCCATTCTAAGTTTCCAATATAACTTTTATAGGGATCTATCTATAAATACTATACGAAATTGGGGTGCGAAAGTTTGTATGCGGAGAGTGTTAGGGTATTAATATATAGATTTAAAAAAAAGCTCCGTCACTCGCGTTACAAGAAATGCGTCATTCGCGTTTCTTCTGAATCATATCACAGTAAAAGTTTGGAAAATCGATTCTAAAGTGAGGGATCGGTTGAAATATCATTTATTTGGCCTGGGATGCCTGTTTATTGCAACTTTTTATTATATACAATCGTTACTTCTTTATACGTGTTAACAATATCAAAAATTTAATTTTCTCTATTGTATGCATGTATTAAGTACTTTCGTTTGTTTTAAAGGTAGTCTTTCCTTAAATTTTGACAAGCTTATTTAACTATATGCATTTGGCATACCCTTACAATTATTTCCATCGTGTATATTCAAAATTTTTCACGCCTTTTTGGGAAGAAACCAACTTAATCAGTAAAGTCCCTGCTAAAACGCTCCACGTAATTTTACTAGTCATTTTACGGTCATCGTGACCACCGGCCAGCGGTCATTTCTTTGGTAAAGTTTGTTCGGGCAAACTAAATTTTGTGACCAGTATTTTCGTTTCGTTCCTATTTATGTTATTGTGCACACCGCTCCCACTTATGGGCTATGAGCATAACACTGTCCCGCTCGCACACGTAACATCACGCTCTTTTGACGTCAACTTTTACGTCACTATGACCGTCTTTTTACCATTATTAAGACCGTAATTTTGCCGATATAAAGACCGTCGTTTTACTTGAATTTTACCTGTAAATTTACCGAAGCTGCCCATTGAAAAAATATAGTAATCAAATCCAATTTTCAAACATTTCTTTTATTTAATTCAACAGTAAATAATTTATATCTATCAGTACATTACAAAGGGTATAAAAAATTCACTTAAAAAATAAAATTTTTCCCATACAAAAGGATTAAGTTACAGCGAAAATTTTTTGCAAGGCTTATATTCTCATTAATTACTAACTTTTCAGTGGGTAAGATCCAAAAAAAAACCGTTTTTATTTATTATTTGCAAATAATATTCAGAAAGTTATAATTAATAGTAAAAATTTTCATTTCATATTCAGAAAACTACATTTAATTTTCAGAAAACTACAATTGAGGAGGTCCATAACAAAACGCAATAATTCCACCAAAACAATTTTTTGGATAAACGAAAAAAAAATTTAAGTCAATGGAAATGTTTCATTTTGGTCTGAACTAATATTTTTGGTGTTGAATAACAGTAAAATTATTGACCTTTGGTATGTTTTATAGCTATGGTTACATAGGTTTTAATGCGTAGAATTGGATTTAGTTAAAAAACCAAAATATTTGAAAAGTGGAATTATTGCGTTTTGTTATGAACCTCCTCAATTCATATCTACATCTGATCATTTGATAACCAGAAAGTTCTATTTGATATTGAGAAAGTTCCATTTGATATTCAGAAAGCCAAATTTATATGAAAAAATTTCAAGTTCGGTGTACAAAGAAATTTCCTGAATATGAATTGTAACTTTCTGAATATCAATTGTAATTTTTTTAATATTAATTTTAATTTTCTGAATATCAAATGGAACTTCCTGAATATTAATTGTATTTTTCTGAATATCAAAAGGAAATTCTGAATATGAAATGGAACTTTCTGAATATCAAATAGAACTTTCTGAATATGAAATGAAAATTCTGAATATTAATTGGAATTTTCTGAATATCAACTGTAAATTCTGAATACAAACTGGAATTTTCTGAATATAAATTGTAACTTGTGGCGATTTTTGTAATTATAATACATACATACATATATAACATAAAATAATCCATATTATTCTGAATTGAACACATTGAAAATGTCTTAAGAGATCTTTTAGATATTCCATATTTTTAAAGCTTTCGGAAATAAAAAACTAAGCAGGGACGGCTTAAAAATAACACTTAAAAAATAAAAACAAAAGTTATTTTTCAATTTCAAAATATCGATTGAAAAAAAAACGTCTGCCAGATGGTCTATGTGGCGATTTTTGTAATTATAATACATACATACATATATAACTTAAAATAATTCATATTATTCTAAATTGAACACATTGAAAATGTCTTAAGAGATCTTTTAGATATTCCATATTTTTAAAGCTTTCGAAAATAAAAAACTAAGCAGGGACGGCTTGATAATAATATACATTATAATATTCTTAGTTGGTATTTTTTTTCTTGATGTAACGCCTCTGCTTGCTCCTGCTATGGCTATGGGTGATATATGTCCGGAAGTCGGCTGCAAACTTGTCTTTGCCCAAAAGTTTGAAAATTTCTGGAATTTGTTTAATTAGGAAAAAAAAATTAGTTAATTATGTTAAGTCTGAGCCCATTAAATAACAAAATTATTACCAAATAAAGCATTTTTCACCACTTTCAGTTCGCAGAGCGCTCTTTTGCCATTGGTGCCACCATAATTGAACAAATCCAACACTTCGTCAGTGAAAACAGATTTTATCACGCTGCTTAGATCACCACATGAGCCCTTTACAGCGAAAAGATATGTAATCTACAAAGTTTTTAAATATTTGAAACTAGGCACAAATATAAACAGGCACAAAATACTCACTACTGCGTCTTTGAAATTCGTGTCTGACATCTTCTCCTCAAAGTCTATGACAGCATCAAGAGACTGCAGCGGCATAATGGTGGCTAAATCTGACTGGAGATCGCTTCCACTTTCACCACACATCCGGCACACCATTTTGTGGACGCTCTTGATAAGCACCTTGGACTCTCGTAATACTTTTTGGTGAGCCATCACATCTGTTTTGGGGACTGAATTTTCCTCCAAAACCTGAAGCCGCTTTTCGATAGAACGAAGTATTTCCATAACATCTGTAAAAATAAATTGTGGGCAGCCATCAGATTTTGAATATTGCCTTTAAAGTCTTTTTTCATTAGGTAAAATTTTGACAACTTTTATCGACTCTATCGAAAAAAGTAACCAAATCTCGATAAAGTCGATGAAATATATATCGCCGGTTCCAAAGTAAACATATGTAACTCGAAATTTTCATTTTTTTAAATTATTTGGGCAATTCACAAGAGTGTCGCATTCATCTATCGTTGTATGTTTCCATGGTTCCCAATATAAATTTTTTGAAAAACAGACAAATAGCACGAAATAGTAGACGTTGTGAATTGCGTAATTATGATACATTTTGATAACTGGCAGAGGCCCTTACATTTGGAACGAGCGATATATTATACAAAAATGTAAATAGTAATTCGCCCGATCGACAACCTGTATTAAATGTTTAAACGTAGTCGAACGTAAAAATCGACTCATGTAAATCAGTCTTTATGGCTATATAGCGTTACCCTGCTAGAAAGCTATCAGATTTTGCATATTGCCTTTAATAACGTGATGGTAAATTGTAATGCAATAATAAAGCACCTGATACCATCATTAAAGGGAGTACTATGCAACAGAGATTACCTTTGTTTGGCTCCGAAACAAGAGAGGCGACTGGAGTTTCGCCGGAAAAGATGACGCTCTGGCTGTGGTGATATTGCTGCAGTGGCGCTTCATCGCTCAGTGCTTCGCCGGAAAAAATTGCACTTTCGTTGCACATTGCCGCATTATGATGCGATAACTTTCCTGCAGCTTGCGCAGAGGTGCTCGGTAGCTCATCATTAAAATTTGAGGAGAAATTTGAGGACGGGGCGTGTGTTTCGTCATTGCCAGAAAAGGATGCACTCTGGCTATGATGTAATTTTACAACTGAAAAGAAATTAGTAAATTTTAAATGCTTTCAATAATAAGGGGATTTTAAATAAAGTTGTTTAAAGGGGAAAAAAATTACATTTTTAGTGGGTGGCTGCGGGCAATTTTCTTGCAGCTTCCGCAGAGGTGCTCGGTAACACATCATCAAATGAACCACTTCTTTTAGATTCATCAGAGATGGCTGCTGCTTTACCACTTTCATTTTGGTTCGAAAAAAGCTGAAATTTGGGTCGCGGGGCGCCGGTGATGGGTATTTCGGCATTTTTAAAATTGCCAGAAGAGAATGTACCCTCGCTATGATGTAATTTTGTAACTGAAATGAAATCAGTCAATATAAAATAGTTTAAATGACTGTTTAAAGTGACAACAATTACCGTTTTTGAACGACAATGTCCTAATGACGGGTTTTTTAAGCGGCATTTCCAACTTGAATACCTCCATTTTGCTGTGCTTTGGTTGTGGTATTGGTTTTTTGATTTCACCTCGAGGGGTGGATGTAGCCTCCGGCGAAGTGAAGGAAATATTTTCCATTATTAAATTATGTACCAAAAAAGTAAAGTAAAAATAGAAGGTTAGTGAAATTCAAAGTAGTAAAGGTAGTGATATAATTTATTATATGAGTCAATCCATATGAAAAATTCTAATATTAGCAAAAATCGTTGCTGACTATTCTCGTAGTCTGACTAATGTAAATTTGATCCTTTAGGATCCTAAAGAAGTGTCCCTCAAAGTTTGAGCGAAATCCGAGACTAGCCAGCTTTTTGAATTAGATGTTTTCATATGGAATGTGTCTCTTCATATGCAAGTATAATTAGTTTACAAACTCATGAAAGAGATGGTGTAAAATTGGAACTAAAATAAATTTAGATTGGAAAGGTATGCAAAAGTACTTATATGCAATATCTCTTTTTGGAATTTTTATTGGGTCTTCATTAAGACTACTAGCAAGTAAAATGCCAAGTGCGGAAAATGATTCGAGCGGTTCACAAAAATAATTACTTGTTTCTTTAAAATTATAACCAATAGCAACTTCTTCTCCAAATTCAATACGAATATCGGTTACCTTAAAAGGCCCAGTACTCTGGCTAAAACAAAATGAATCTTTTTCTTTTTTATGGTTAATGATAAAACTGTTAAATTTAGATTTTTGTGCTTCAAAATAACTTTTTCTTTCTTCAAGCCTTGAATTTAGTTGCTGTAAAATGTTAGTGGGAGACTTTATAAGTTTCTTCAAACGTTGCATATAATTTTCAAATTTGTAGGCTGAAAAAGTGTCTAATGGACCATATTCTTTTGCGCATTCCGTCAAATGTAGTAAACCATGAATATTAAAGCTAATTAAATGGCCCCCATAAATATCTCCAAATAAATTTACGAATTCTTGTAATAACTGCTGCGCAACATTGTTCTCTGTAATATATGACTTTTCGGAGGAGAGAATGCGTATACTGGTATGTAAAAGAAGAAAATGGTAATACAAATCTTGAGGAATACAATCCTTCAAAATAAATATTCCCGAGTATAGTAAAAACTGTCTATATTCTGTAGACTTCCAATTTTTAATATCATTAAAATTTCTGCAAGCTCTTCCGAATTCTGACGGCACCCAAGAAAAAACTGAATTAAATTTATCATTCATACTATCAATGTTCGTTTTATTAATCAAAAGGTTGAGCAATTTTTTTACTACGCCTAAGTCAACGAGATGCATCGGATCTAAAGGAAATTGAGAAACCATTTTAAAATCAGCTGCTTCTAAAACATTTTCTTCTTCCCGAAATTTTAAATTATGATGTGCCGGATCGTTCCTATTTTTGAATGAAAAATCGGTTCTTAATATACTAGATTCTTTACAGAAGCATACCCTATTTTCCAAATATTTTCCGACTTGACAACACCTAGGGCAGCCATTTTTAGAGTTATGATTTTGAACACTTGTTACAAAAGCTCGCGCGGGCGAGTCACATATAAAGAAACGAACATCAAACTTTTTCAAAACCGGATTCGTTAAACCAACTTCTAAGCCATTTTTTCTTAAAAATACTACCTCACTACAAAACTCTTCCATGAAATCATTTACGTTAAGAGGCTTCTGTTTCCCTGTGAAGCAGGCAATAGTGAAAACAGGTTCTTTTGGAAAACCTACAATTGACCCAAGAATCGGCCACAAAACTCTCTTTGAGCTATTAATTCTGTAAATCCATCTATGCCAATGTCTATTAAAATCTTGTCTTTTTCATTCAAACATAAGAACGAATTAGATTTAAAATGCGATTGAATACCAAAATACGCGAACTCCCCACCCGCAATATTTTTTACTATTAAATCATTTTTAGCTGTGCCAAACAAAGTTTTTGCACACAGAGGAAATTCATGGTAGCCCATTTTGTTTAATGCAAGAAGTAATTTATTTATATGCAACTGACAAATGTTGCATTCCATTGCCCATGATTTAAATGGTTCGAATTTATCTACACTTGCATCAAATTCGTTTTCATTTTCTGATGGGCAATCTGAAAATGAAAATGAATTTTCCGGGCTTGAATTTGGCGTAACTGCGGAAAACCCGTCATTTTCACAACCAGCCTCAGCAAATGTAGATAATAAACGCTTATAATTTTCAGCGGTTTTCTCTGTCTCTTTCTTTTGTTTGTGAACTCCATCATAGATTGCTTGCTTCATGTTTTAATTTATTATTTTTGGTTTACTCACGGGTTTTTAAATTAAGTATTAATTTGAGTGATCACAAAGATACTAAAAAGAAAATTGAAAAAAGTAATTTTGTAAAAAGCTTGTATATGTAAACCTAGGAATATACGTTTAAGTTTATAAAAAGCTTCCCTTTAACTTACAAATAAAAATAATTCTGAAATCGTTTAAATTTCGTTTGTTATAGCAAGTTTATGATACATTTACACTGCACCAAATGCGTCGCATTTGGCGAAGTTAATTCGAGAAGGTTTGTCCGCAGAATGAATTTGTTTGCCAAATTAGACGAATTTAATTTAGTTAGACCTAATTTGGTGATCTAATTCAATCTGCGAATGAACGGTCTCGAAAAAACTAGGCCAAAAGTGACGCATTTGGTGCAGTGTAAATGTAGCTTTACTTAGTTTTAAAAACAATTACAGAATTGCTTGTTGGGTTGCTTGGCCAAATGTAAACAAAGTTTTTGTTTCCAAAGCATTGTGATCTCAAATTGAAGCAAATTATGGAAGTTTGGCATTCGTGCATTTTATATAATATTATCCATTCGTGGACTTTTTAAGAGCAACCAATGCGTTATTGAAAAAAAAAACAACAAAAGATCAAGCTTTTGTTAAACAATATCGTGGAAAATGTGACGGAACCAGAATGGTAGAAAATGTGTAAACACGCAAACGCAGTATATTTCCTAAATAAATCATGGTATTAGTTTCCTTTAGGGGACAACTCCTAATAAATTAGCTAAAAATATGGGAGATACCTCAAAAGACGCGTTTTGGCCTCAGGATCACGAATCCGGAAGCGCTTTTTTAATTTTTGGTTTTAGTGAAAAGTTATGGTCAAAAAACCGAAAAATGACCCGGGTCCGATACCAAAATTGGGGCGGAATCCATGGTATTTATGTGCGAAACACCTTTCTGAGTTGGCGGCCTTCGGCCGCGCTTATAAAAAATAACCCTGGGCTACGCCATCCCAAGTCCGGACGTGTGACATAACCGTGGCTACCGCCACGGCGCGACATTTTTTGCACGTTTTTAGGGACAGCCTAATAAAATTACAACAACCACATGAAAACTTGAAACTTTGATTGCAAATATCTCTTCAGAGAAGCAAAATATTAAAAAAGCGCTTCCGGATTCGTGATCCTGAGGCCAAAACGCGTCTTTTGAGGTATCTCCCATATTTTTAGCTAATTTATTAGGAGTTGTCCCCTAAAGGAAACTAATACCTAAATCATTACTTTTTCCTTTACAGGAGCAGGAGTCCGAACTTGATGAATATCTTGATCCAAATTTCTTGGAAGAAAACCAGCAAGTACGTTCCAAGGAGGTACACCTAAATGCAGTCGCTCCAGATCTACATGCGCACACTAGGTGCGGAATATTTCCGCAGCATACCTGGCGAATGTACCGAAAAGTTAAAGCAACATGCCGGGGACAATGCAGAGTTTTCACAGCAGGCAGACCTAATCGAAGAAAGTCTCACCAATCACCACTTTTCAATCAACACAACTGGGAAGTATGTGGCAGCAAGAACGGCAGTGTTTTTCGTGTATCCCTCTACCCAACTCAACATCCCAAATGTTTGCAGGAGTTGAGCTAGAGTGGTGCTTGTAATTGCAAGACTACATTCACCTGATGGATATGACAAAGCAGCTTACCGACTCTGTATGATACCCAACATCATTGTCCAAGTATTCTGTAAAATTAAAATTATCTAAAGATATCAAAGGTTACAGAATGCTCATGTCTTGCAGGGTTATTATTAAATCATGGGCAAAATGGCACAGCACCCGAGACAGTTGTGGACTCCAGATCTACATGTGCAATTTGAGAGCATCAAACAACTTGAACCCACGCCTTAGAAGATTTCTTTTGCTACATTTTTTCTTCATTCGTCTCAAGTTATTTATTCATAGTGCCAAACGATTCCAACAGACCAGTTTGTATTTCGCCGTAACGCTTCATAACCAAGATGAGACTTTCTTCGATTAGGTCTGCCCGCTGTGCATACTCTGCATTGTCCCTTGCATGTTGCTTTAACTTTTCGGTACATAGCGTGGGTTCAAGTTGTTTGATGCTCTCAAATTGCGCATGTAGATCTGGAGTCCACAACTGTCTCGGGTGCTGTGCCATTTTGCCCATGATTTAATAATAACCCTGCAAGACATGAGCATTCTGTAACCTTTGATATCTTTAGATAATTTTAATTTTACAGAATACTTGGACAATGATGTTGGGTATCATACAGAGTCGGTAAGCTGCTTTGTCATATCCATCAGGTGAATGTAGTCTTGCAATTACAAGCACCACTCTAGCTCAACTCCTGCAAACATTTGGGATGTTGAGTTGGGTAGAGGGACACACGAAAAACACTGCCGTTCTTGCTGCCACATACTTCCCAGTTGTGTTGATTGAAAAGTGGTGATTGGTGAGACTTTCTTCGATTAGGTCTGCCTGCTGTAAAAACTCTGCATTGTCCCCGGCATGTTGCTTTAACTTTTCGGTACATTCGCCGGGTATGCTGCGGAAATATCGGCGACACGTACCAACTTCGTCTGTATATATACAAATTAATGAATTTCATGTTATAATAAAAAACATATTCCGTTTTTAGAAATGCATCAGGTTTTGCGTTGATATCATCGTAGTTTTCGCATCATGATGCATTTCCAACAACGGGGATAGCAAATGAAAAAATTTGATGTAGCAGAATATTAGTTTAGTGGGAAATAAGAGGGTGGGTTAAAGGTTTTTACTTACCAGTCAAAGAATTGCGGCTCTCTCACCAATTTCCTCCAAATCCACAAGCTGAAAATATAAAATTATGCAAATCACACTTCTTTTAAATTTTTTTTTAAAATTTCACATCCTACCGTGAAGAAAAATTTTGCGAATTGACAAAAATGGCGCGCTAAATGCGCAAAATTCCTTTTGTCACGTATGATGTGTTGCCATATCGATGAAATAAGTTTTCTTGTATGGAGACATTTATCGAAATCACACTTTTTTACAGCTTGCCAGCATTGTTTTGTTCATTCTGTTCCGAATGTCAAAATTTCGTGTGTGTGGATGTTTGCTTCGGTCACACGATTTTAGCAGGGTAATACGCAGTATTCACTAATGACATCTTGACCATTAATTTCACAAGTGTTGATCAACAGCCTACTTTTACTTCTGAAGCTATTTATATGCATTGTCCCTTGCATGTTGCTTTAACTTTTCGGTACATAGCGTGGGTTCAAGTTGTTTGATGCTCTCAAATTGCGCATGTAGATCTGGAGTCCACAACTGTCTCGGGTGCTGTGCCATTTTGCCCATGATTTAATAATAACCCTGCAAGACATGAGCATTCTGTAACCTTTGATATCTTTAGATAATTTTAATTTTACAGAATACTTGGACAATGATGTTGGGTATCATACAGAGTCGGTAAGCTGCTTTGTCATATCCATCAGGTGAATGTAGTCTTGCAATTACAAGCACCACTCTAGCTCAACTCCTGCAAACATTTGGGATGTTGAGTTGGGTAGAGGGACACACGAAAAACACTGCCGTTCTTGCTGCCACATACTTCCCAGTTGTGTTGATTGAAAAGTGGTGATTGGTGAGACTTTCTTCGATTAGGTCTGCCTGCTGTAAAAACTCTGCATTGTCCCCGGCATGTTGCTTTAACTTTTCGGTACATTCGCCGGGTATGCTGCGGAAATATCGGCGACACGTACCAACTTCGTCTGTATATATACAAATTAATGAATTTCATGTTATAATAAAAAACATATTCCGTTTTTAGAAATGCATCAGGTTTTGCGTTGATATCATCGTAGTTTTCGCATCATGATGCATTTCCAACAACGGGGATAGCAAATGAAAAAATTTGATGTAGCAGAATATTAGTTTAGTGGGAAATAAGGGGGTGGGTTAAAGGTTTTTACTTACCAGTCAAAGAATTGCGGCTCTCTCACCAATTTCCTCCAAATCCACAAGCTGAAAATATAAAATTATGCAAATCACACTTCTTTTAAATTTTTTTTTAAAATTTCACATCCTACCGTGAAGAAAAATTTTGCGAATTGACAAAAATGGCGCGCTAAATGCGCAAAATTCCTTTTGTCACGTATGATGTGTTGCCATATCGATGAAATAAGTTTTCTTGTATGGAGACATTTATCGAAATCACACTTTTTTACAGCTTGCCAGCATTGTTTTGTTCATTCTGTTCCGAATGTCA